>ML682100.1:776718-849664 GCA_007922195.1 Podocnemis expansa
CCCATGGGGTTGTTTCGAAATGGAAGTAGGTTTAAGCCGTTTCAAAATACGGCTCCCATTTCAAAACAAGGGAACCCCTTGTTTCGAAATGGGAGTACGTCGTGTGGACGTGCTGTTTCTTATTTCGAAACAACCTCTGTTGTTTCGAAATAAGAAGCCTGTGTGAACACACCCAAAGATGATGTTGGAAAGGTTCAGATCAAAAATAAGATGCAACATTTTTCACAGAGACAATAATTAACCATTTAAACAACTCACCCAGGGATGGAAGGGATTTTTTTCCATTATGGCTAGCACCTCTGCTTAACATGCAGAAGGTCCCGGGTTCAAGCCCCAGAGGGTTGGATTTGATGATCTCATGAGGTCCCTTCCAGCCCTATGATTCTATTCTATCTGCTAGTCTTTTCTTCTGGACTGTCTAGCTAAAATATGCTGCAGTTCAGCCACAAGTTATAGTGTAGCTCCTTCTACACTACAGGGAATAGTAGTTGAAATTCTATGGCCTGTGCTCTTCACAAAGTCAGTCTAGATGACCTAATGGTACCTTCTGGCTTTAAAATCTATGACTTAATCACAAAGGATTCTTACTGAGACATTTTCCCAATCTGAAAGGAGGCTGATGAATTCATCTCCTGTTTTTATCTTTTAGTGACATCTAAACAAAACCCTGGCTGCTGAAGCACCTCCTGTCCATTGCCACCTTACCTTTGAATGATCATGGTATCATCTATGTATCTCAAGTGACTTTTTGTGTCATCTATGGTATTTAATGACAAAGAGCCTTTGTTCTGATTATCAATAAAAACAAACCGGCAGTCGTAATTGTGAAGCAATAAACTCAATTTTTCAAATCTTATCCAGTGATTTTATTTGAGCAATCTGTTTCTTTCTGTCTTAATGTAATTTCCTGACTCAGTCGAAGAGAACAAGACAGGATCTTTTAATTTTGTGTATGTACAGCACCTAGCACAGGGTGGTTCCAGGTATAATGGCAATGCAAATAGTTAATAATTATAGTAATGCATCCTGCTGGAAAAACAGGATGAAGCTTTGGCCCAAGAGATAGAAAATTCTCTTTCCCAAATGGGGTCCATGGACCTACAGGGTAGCATGAGGTGTATTCCTTTAACCTCTCCCATTTTTTCCTTATTTTTTTAATTGGTGGCTGTTTAGCAAATGGTATTTGAATTCTATACAATCGTCAAGGGGCAGTGAGGCATCCCATGTAGAGAGAGCACCCCAGACTGAGAAAATCCAAGCTCCTGCCCTACGTGGCCATGACAAGGTTGGGGAGTCCTCAAGCCCAGACAGGCATCTGCGTAAAGGGAGCAGGAATGAGGACTCTGATCCTTTTGCTAGCCAACTCCACTAGATAGTGTATGAGGCAGGATAGTTCCCCACAACAGGGGGACCATTCCCCTGCTTACATGTTCTCTGTTATCTTTCTTGTATTATATAATTATTTAACTTTTTGCCACTCCCATAGTTTTTGTTTTCCCTTCCCTAATTCTTCTTTTCTTTTCTTTTCTTTTCTTTTTTTCTTTTTCTTTTTTTTTCACTTTTTCCACTTTGTCATTTGTTTTGCTGGTGTTTTAAAATCTATTCCTGTAGTTTCTATGACTGGGCTTTTCCCTGGGGACCACATCTGTTTCCACTCCCTTCTGGCAAGCAATCATCCGAGTCTCAGCTCTGGGATTCTCTTATGATAAACCACACCTAGTCCCCCCCACCCTTCCACCCCTGCACAAGCAAGGGGAATCCCAGTTTGTCTCCAGCACAGATTCTTGAATGTCTGGCTGGGTGGTTACCAAACACCTCTCAATTTTCCTGGCTCTGATGTCTTTTGGATCTAATAATATGGGCATCTGTAGGAATGTGCCTGCAATTCACAAGTACGTCCAGCCCTAGGCTAGTTAACTCTGCCTGTGTCCTGAAAACCAATAAATAAAAGAGGCAAAATAGGTGATGTAATATCTTTTATTGGACCAACTTCTGCTTGTGAGAGAGACAAGCTGAAGAAGAGCTCTGTGTAAGCTTGTCTCTCTCACTAACAGAAGTTAGTCCAATAACAGATATTTCCCTCACCCAACTTGATTGTCTAACAGCCTGCTACCAGACCTCGCTGCAAGAACAGCGCAAACCCAATAAATAATTCACTCTCAGCTGCCACAGGCACACGTGGACATGGCTTGTGTGTTGGGAGTGGCCAGTTCTTTGGAATTGAGAAATAAATGAATAAACTCACATTCTCCCTCTGGTTAATTACCGCTGGACTTCTGATGGCCAAACATGAGTCAGTCAAAGGCTCCATGAGGCAGGAGGATCCAACAAACAAGAGGCTACTTTCAGTTCCCATTTGGGGCCAGCACATCATGGAGAAACTCCAGTCCCAGTAGAGCCAAGGGAAGCATCCCATTAGTTCCTCAGCAGGAAGATTTGGCATTTGTTCCCTATATAAAGGGAAGAAGCAGAAGCAGATTTATAGAGAGCGGTTGAGGGACAAAGTGGACAGCACTATCTTTTGCACCTACTTTGCAGCAACTTAAGTCAAAGTCAGGGGCTGGAGGTAAGTGTCCTGTAGAATCTTGTTTTATTTCAGCAGCTGCTGCTGTTTTATGAGAAGCTGATTGTAACTAATCCTTCCCGCCCAGGATCCCACTGCTGGTCTTGAGCCAGGCTCCTCAAGAGAAGGGAGCTGAATCTCCATAAATAGACATCCCTAGGGAGGATGTTTCCTCCAGGTGCTAGCTCACAAGCAGGTGGCTCGTGTCTGGGATTGTGAGGCCCCCCCAGATCCTACCTGGTATGGCTGCGGAGGGACTAATTATTGACAGGCACATCTAAACCTTTGGCAAGTCACGCCAAGCACTTTGCCTTGATGAGGTTATGTGGCACTGCAGGCTGATTATGCCTTAAGATGAAAATGTTATTTTCCCCCTTAAACTCCAGCTCCAGTGTTCCAGCACGAGGTGTGTTCCTTTAACCTCTCCCGTCTTTTCCTTATGTTTTTAAATGGTGACTGAACTGCCTTGGAATGTGCTGTCTTTTCTGCTTTGTTTGCTGTCTGTTGGTTTGGCAAAAGGCATTGGGGCTTCAGCCCCTTGGCTTTGGACACAGATGTTCTGGGTTGTATTCCTGGTTGTACTCTAGTTGATTTTTAGGGGAAACCACTTTCCTCAGTGTGTGCCTCAGTTTATCTTTCTAGATCATAACGTTAGTGGTCGGCTTTGAGAGCCATGTTGAAGACCTATGTATGACTCTTCCTAAACAAAGGAAGGAGAGCCTAGTTATTAGGGTACTAACCCCTCAGTTAAGTGCTCTGGAGTCAAATCCATGCTTTGCTACAGACTTCCTGAGTGACCTTCAGCAAGTCACTTAGGATCCCTGTATAATGGGGGTACCAGCACTTCCCTGTACATGCAGGGTAAGAGACAAAATAGCTGGGGGGGGGTTGCTAATAGAAAGCAAAGTAAGCACTGGAGATACATAATAACAGCTGCCTGTCAGAAAATCTCATAGGGTATGTCCACACAGGGATTTTATTTCAAAACAACACTGGTTGGTTTGAAATAAAAGTCCCTATGTCCACATGACGTTTTCTTGTTTCGAAAGGAGGGCGCTCCTCTTCTGAAACAAGAGCCCTCCTTTCAAAACAGCTTAAACCACTTTGCTTTCGAAAGGAAGGTTATTTCGAAACCAGTTGTTTTGAAATAAGCCGTTTGGACATGTTATTTTGAAACAAGGATTGTTTCGAAATAACAAGGACCTTCCCCCCAGCACCCTGGCCAGGGATCAGCACCCTGGCTAGGGTTCTGAGTGGAGTGCAGGGGGTCCGAGGGTGCCCCAGCCGGCTTCCCCCCCCTTCCCCTTGCTGGGAGCAGGGGGAGATGGGTGCCTCAGCCCCCTTTGCCCCCCCCACCCCTGGCAAGGGGAAGTGGGGGGAAGCCAGCTGGGGCACCCCCATGGCTGGGAGCAGGGGGGCGCTGGGGAACCCCAGACAGGAGGCAGCCCTGGCCCGCCCTGCAGCAGAAGCTGTGGGGGGGCGCCAGGGAAGCTCCCCGCCCCCAGCAGGAGCCGCGGGGGGGCAGGGGAATCCCGGAGGCAGGGCGTCCCCAGCCCAGCACAGGCTTCCCTGCCCCTCCCCTCCCCATTTCAAAATAGCATGTCACAGTGGACATGCTATTTCGATTCCCTCTTTTTTCCTTATTTCGAAATAGCTTTTTTGTTATTTCGAATAAGGAGTTTCGAAATAAGGCCTTTATTTCAAAACAGCCTGTTTCAAAACAGCTTGTTTCGAAACAAGGGCTTGTGTGTGGACATGGCTTGTGTGTGGACATAGTGGTTTACAAAGTGGGGCAGTATTGTTATGTTCTTTGTACGGATGGGGAAACTGAAGCAGGGGGCAGGGCATGATTAATTGAAAGTCACCTGACCAGCAGCAGGAATAAAACTGGGGTCTCACGCCTGCTAGCCCTGCCTGCTACTCACCAGGCAACATTGCTCCCGTAACAGCAGCTAGGTCTGCAATAAGAACCTACCATGGACATGTCTGGCCTGCCTTGGTGGCTGGCTGTGGAGAATGGCTGCAGTGGGAAATCTCAGCCCTGAGCCATTTCTGGGCAGTATGCCGTGTACTCTCCATTAATTCCAGATGTATCTTCCAGCTGCTGAACAAGGCGCTCAGCCATGGGAGCCATGAAGGCCAAGCTGCACCTGTGGGCAAGGATGGTCATGCTCTGGGGTGAGTGATGCTGGGCTCACAGAGGTGCCTCTGCCTCACTCTTAGCAGTGTTCCAAGTATTGTTTCCTAGGCATGGGTGAAACCCAGGAGTTTGGGGTCATGTGGGTTTTATTAGCCCGCACCCCCACCCCCATTTCCCTTCACAGATCCAGGGTAGAATGCAGACGTCCTGCGTCCCAGCCCTATCCCTGCTCTAGATACTAGCCCCCACTCTTGTCTCAGATCCAGGATGGAACCCAGGAGTCCGCTCTCTCCCAGCTCCCCTCTACTCTATCCACTAGGCATCACTCCCTTCCAGCACTGGGATAGAGTCCAGGAATCCTGACAGGGTGCTGTGCTGCAGGGAGCAGAGTGGGGGACTCCAGAGGGGATGCCACACTGCATGAAGTGGGGAAAGGGAATCAACAGGAAGTGCCATGCTGTGGGAAGTGGAGCAATGGAGTATGTTGGGGCTTGCTCTTTCCTTGCAGATCCAAGCAGATCAGGAGACTGAACCCTGGTTGCTGAGTCCCCATTTAGGACCTTGACTACAAGACACTTGTTTCTCTTTGCCCCAGCTGTCCAAACGCTCAACTGCAACAGGCAGCACAAGCCAGTGGTTCCTTGTGGATTGGATTTAGTGCTTCAATTCACGGCAACAGTCATGGACCTGTTTATAAACCATTCAGCCACCACTGGTTGTCTCCACTGGATGCTGAACTATAGCAGAGTTGGCACCAAATGACAATAACCCATTTTGTCAGTGCATGTGATGGGCTTCTTTCTGTACCAATATCCAAACAACCCTATTTGGGTTGCTTTCCCCCACTCTGTCCTATATAGTTGGCAGGAGTGCCCTGCAAACTTCCACAGAGACATCATATTGACAAAATTTGACAATGCTTATGCTGTTGGTCATCTGACAGCCCAACCTGCTGAGCAGTGTTGTCTCATTGTTTTAGGGTTGCCAGTCATCCAGGATTTGTCCCGGAATCTCCAACAATTAGGATGTGTTCACATGAGGCTTTTAAATCAAAACAACCACTCTTGTTTTGATTTAAAAATACTCATGTCCAGATGACGTTTTTCTTATTTTGAAATAAGGAGTTCCCTTATTTCAAAACAAGGAAAATCATTTTGATACAATAAAAGCTAATTTAGTATCGAAATGAGTGTTATTTCAAAACTGTGGTTTTGAAATAACCCCGTCTGGTTCTGTTATATTGATGTGCCCTGCATATCGATATAACAAATGACCTTTCTCCCAGGGTACATGGCACCCTGGAAGGAAGTCCCACCCCCTTCAGCACCCTGGCCAGGGAGCCAATCAGCACCCTGGCCAGGGTGCTGAGGGTAGTTGGAGGGAGATGCAGAAGGGCA
The DNA here is from genome assembly GCA_007922195.1 of Podocnemis expansa. Lineage (NCBI taxonomy): Eukaryota > Metazoa > Chordata > Testudines > Podocnemididae > Podocnemis > Podocnemis expansa. The sequence goes on from ML682100.1 coordinate 782,819, forward strand.
GCAGGTGGCTTTCCCCACTGCTGTGGCAAGTGGGCAGCCAGGGGGAACCGCAGGTCCCAGCCGGCTTTCCCCACAGTCTGGGCACAGCAGCTGGCACTGGGGCGGTGGCTTCTGGAGCCGGCTGTGCCCGCAGCCCGGGCTTGGTGGCTGCTGACAGGAGGGACGGTGCAGAGCCAGCTCCCCTGGCAGCCCAGGCTGGGCGGCTGCTGATGGGGCAGCCGGGGCTGGACCCTGCTCGTCTCACAGCCCAGGCTCAGCGGCTGCTGGCAGGGCTGCTGGGGTTGTACCTTGCTCACCCTGCAGCCCAGGCTGGGCAGCTGCTGGAGGGGTGGCCAGGGCTGGACCTGGCTCGCCCCACAGCCTGGGCTCTGCTGCAGCTCGCGGGGCAGCCGGTGCTGGAGCCGGCTCACTGACTCCACACCGGCCACCCCATGAGCTGTGGAGGAGACTGGGCTGTGGCATGAGCCGGGTCCAGCCCTGGCAGCCCCGCCAGCATTCACCCATCCTGGGCTGCAGGGCAAGCTGGGTCCAGCCCCAGCCACGCCACGACCTGCGGCAGAGCCCGGGCTGTAGAGCTAGCTGGGTCCAGCCCTGGTGGCCCCACCAGCAGCCACCCAGTCTGGCCTGTGGGGCAAGCCGGGTCCAGCCCAGACAAACTGCCAGCAGCCACCCAGTCTGGGCTGTGGGGCGAGCCAGGTCAAGCCCCAGTGGCCCCGCAAGCTGCAGCAGAGCCCAGGCAGCTGGGCGAGCAGGATCAGGGCTCCCTGCGCCCCTGCTGATTGCTGGGTAGCAGGGGCTGAGCTGTAGGGGCGCCCCAGTCCCCCAGCCCCTGGCATTCTGCAAGCAGCCAGGGTTGATGCTGCTCCCCCAGTGCCTGGCAGGCTTTGCAACCTGGTCAGTTTCACAGGCATGAAATTGACCAGGCTGGTGAGTGGCTGGACTCTGCAGCCTGGCCAATTTCACTTCTGCGAAATAGGCCAGGTTGCAGAGCCTGTCAGGGTTGGGGGACCCAAGATCTGTCCTGACCGCTTGCAGGTGGCCAGGGGCTGTGGGAGCCGGCATCACCCCAGGCTCTGGGACAGCTCAGCCCCCGCTGCTCCAGCCACAGGGGGACCGGTCGCCCTGACTTCTTCCCACCCTCCACCACCTGGGAAGCTGCGGGGACGAGAGGCGCCCCCCCATCTCTGACCCCGGGGACTTTTTTCCTCTGCCACTGGCTCTGCAGAGCCAGTGGCAGGGGATTCGTTGGCAACATTGCTGTGCCAGGGGGCCATGGTGCCACACCTCCCATGCTGCCCCTCTCCTGATTCTAGATAGCAAGTCCTGTGTAAGGACTTGCTATTTCGATTTGGTGTTTTTCCTTTTTTTGAGTTATGTTAATTCAAATTAAGGATTTTATTTTGAAATAATTTAACTCAAAATAAGCCTCTACATGTAGCCTTAAAGAATAATCTATAATGAAAGATTATTCATGCAATGAAACCTTCACGATTACATCCTATCAAAATTGGCAGCCTACATAGTTTGCTGGTGCTCCTCCATCTGCCTGTATCAATCTGCAGTAGCTTATCTAATACATAGATCATAAACTCATTTTTTTGTTCTGTGTTTACACAGCACCTAGCACCATGGGGTCGGGGTCCATCATCCATAATATGACTCCTATAACAACAGCTGTCTTCTCTTCCCACCTGTCTCTCCAGGCATGTCTAATCTTCTCATCAATATGGTATCTGGAGAGAGTCCAGGTTCTTCCCCAGTGAGCCTTCTTGGAAGAGAATTCATCACAGCCTTCATGCAGAATGGCTTGCAACAGAATCTCAATAGTGACTTCAGACTACTGATCACAGGCTATTCCCCAGTCACATTGATCACCATCTCCATTAGGAAGCCAGCACTCAGGGCATCAGTCCAGGTGCTTGCTGGCCAGACTGCATCAGTGCTGATCCCACCCTATGCTGAGATGATAGGATCCAAAGTCTTCGAGAACACAGTTGTCATCCGGGCTGACAGTGACGTTTCTGTCCTCTCTCTCAACTCTAAACCCAACTCAGCTGACACCACTCCTGTCTATCCAGTGCAGAGCCTGGGGACAGAGTATTATGTGGTCACACCAACTGTGGTCACAGAGCACCACAAAGAGTTTGCCATTGTGGCCTGGGAGGGCCCCACAGTGGTTGACGTGCACCTGAAAGGGGCTGTCGTGTTTCAAGGAAAGATGCACCGCAGTGGGAGCACACTCACCATCCAGCTGGAGGCATACCAGGCTGCCCAGCTGCAGAGTCTACTGGATATATCCGGCACCAGAATCATTTCCCAGAAACCCGTGGCTGTCTATGTTGGACACAACTGTGTGAAAAAATCCATCCACTGTGACCACGTATCTGAACAGCTCCTTCCGGTCTCCAGCTGGGGCACCACTTTCATTGTGCCCCTGTTGTCCTTTGAGACACAGTATGATATCATTTACATCTCTAACTCCCAAGAGACTCAGCTAGAAATTGAATATGGGATGAGCAAAAGCAGAAGAGAGCTGACTGCCGGGAAACTTGAGCAGTATAGAATCTCTGGCTCCAATGCCTTGTACGTCTCCGCTACCACTGGAATCCAAGTCATCTACTTCTGCGATGGTGGGACCAAAGGAAAGATTGAATACGGCCCATTTTTCATGACCATTCCAGCTATCTCGAGCTATTGCCAGGCCTATTACATCTATGGGCACAATGAGTTTGAGAACTATGCCCTGATCATTGTCAAGACATCAGAGTCCTCAGGAATCACCATCAATAAGGCACCACTGCGCAACATTCGTTGGAAGCCAGTTCCTGGCACTGAATACTCATGGGCTGAATACCTCCTTGGCAAGGGGTATAGCACCCATAATGTAGAGCACGCCAGCTCCCCCTTTGGACTGCTAAGCATTGGGATTGGAAACCAGAAGGCCTACGGCTCCCCAGCTATTTGTGCCAGTGGTTAGTACGGTACTGGGAATTCTTCCAACCTCTCCTTGGCACCATCCTTCACTCCCCTTGATTCAGCCTCAGGATTGGTCCCAGGGAAGAAGGGAAATGATTTAAGAGTCAGTGCTAGCACAAGAACAAATGGCTATAAACTTCCCATGAATAAGTTTAGGCTTGAAATTAGATGAAGGTTTCTAACCATGAGAGGAATGAATCATACGATCTGGAGTGGACCATGAGACGTCATTGAGTCCAGGTCCCTGCACTCATGGCAGGATCAAGTACTCTCTTAAACCATCCCTTCCAATAACAGAGATTCCACAACCTGCCTAGGCAACTTATTCCAGTGGTTAATTGCCCTGACAGGAATTTTTTTCCCAAAAAAACCCTAAACCTCCCTTGCCATAATTTAAGCCCATTGCTTCTTGTCCTATCAGTTAAGGAGAATAATTTTGTTCCAACCTCCTCATGACAACCTTTTAGTGGGGGCAAAAAACCTAACTGGTTTTTAAGACTCAGGCCATTTCTACACTAGAAAGCTTACAGCAGCTGTAAGATCTCTCATGTAACTAACTGATCTATACGATGGGGGATGTTCTCCCATTGGCATGATAAAGGCACATGCATGAATAGCAGTAGCCATGCCAGCCGAAGCTCTCTGGCCAACAAAACACTGTCCACACTGGTGTGTCTGTCAGTGTAACATGTTGCTCAGGAGGGTGTTTCTTCACACCCTGAGACGTAGGCTCTACTGACTACTAGTAGTATGAACATAGCCTAAGCTTGATAAGTTTCTGAAGGGGATGATGTGATATGTATCTACAGGAACTGGAAACGGGACACAAGATCGGAAGGTCTCTGAGTAACTACACAGAATTCTTTCCCAGGAGTCTGGCTGGTGGGTCTTGCCCACATAGTCAGGTTCCAACTGACCGCCCTATTTGAGGCCAGGAAGGAATTTTCTCCCAGGTCCAATTAGCAGAGACCATGGGATATTTTCACCTTCCTCTGCAGGCTGTGGCATGGGTCACTTGCTGGTTTGAACTATAATAAATGGTGGATTCTGATAAATTTGTTAGTCTTTAGAAGTTCCACAGGACTCCTTATTTGTTTTGCTGAACTAAACTAACATGGCTACTTGTTTGGAATCTGTAACCTGAAGTCTTTAAATAACGATTTGAGGATGCTAGTCACTCAGCCAGATGTATGGGTCTGTTACAGGAGTTGGTGGGTGAGGTTCTGTGACCAGCATCATGCTGAAGATCAGATTTTGCGATCACAATGGTCCCTTTTCACCTTGAAGTCTGTGAGCTAGTGGAAGTTGCAGTTGCCATCTGGATCAGCCCCTGAGTTCTGCTGATGCCTGGCACCTCAGCTGGTTCTGCTGAACCCTGGGGCCAAGTCAGGCCTCACTGCCCAGCAAAATCCATTGGAGCTTGTCTTTTTTCAGATCCCTGCAGAACAATGAATTGCCGGCAGAAGGAAACGTGCAAGATTAAGAATGGCAAGCCAATGTGCTTCCATGACTACATGGGAACCTGCCAGTACCTAACTTCCCAGTACTACACCTTTGATGGTCTGACCGTGGACTTGCAAGACAGCTGTACCTATACTATTGCCAAGTACTGTGGCCATGACCCCACCCTGGAGCCCTTCACCATAGAGGAAAACAACAACATGGGGAAACAGGACAGTTCCAACATTGGGTTGACCACCATCTACGTCTATGGCTACAACATCTCCATCTCTAAGGGAGAGAGTGGAGAAGTCAGGGTGAGTTGTCTGTCTCAGTACACTTTTCCATTCATAATAAGAGCTGAATACATATGTTCTGGACAAATTGTTTATATGACCAAAAAAGGTGGACAGGGGGCAATTTTGATCTGATCCACCCAAAACTGTTCAAGAATTTGACACAGGGGGTTCTAGCCAGTCCCAAGATATCTGAAGGACCTACTGCTGAAAGTAGTACTTACACATCCAGTTTTTAGCCCACTCATTTATGTGCTCAGCTGGAAAACAATAGACTTATATTCAAATCCTATCACTAGAGCAGGTCCAGATGTGCCATTTTCAATTGCAAAAACTCAGATTCAGTTCAGTTCGAACATATTTTTCTTTTTGGTTTTCTTTCTTTTTTTTTTTTTAATCACCATCACCAAACTGAAACATTAGCTATTCCTTCCCTTTCTACATATAATACAGTGTTGTTATGTAAGGAGCCACCCACGCAAACTGCCTGGGAGTGAAGAACTGGAAGTTGAGGCAGCTGAGTGACATTCAAGATTTCAGTGCCCCATGACAAGTGTGGATTTTTCAATGTTTGTTACGATTGCCAGTCAGAAAGAAAAGTCAAAAAACCAAAAAATTTTCATGCAACAAAAGTTTCCAAATATTTTGCTTTGGAAATGTCACATTTCAAATGTTTCAGAGCGCTCTAGAATCCACATGCGTGCTCAGATTTTCTTGAAAATTAGAATGCTTGTTTGAAGCTCAGTAAAGCTAGCAGTGTGAATTTGGAGTAGTTTGTCCATATGAGTAGCCATACTGGGTCAGACCAGTTGTCCATCTAGCTCAATATTGTGTCTCTAACAGTGACCAATGCCAGATGCTTCTGGCCGTTTGAGGTTTAGAGATACCTGGGGCATGAATTTGCATCCCTGATTAGCATGTCCAGTCACCAGTGATGGACCTGTCCTCCAGGAACTTATCTAGTTCTTTTTTGACCCCAATTATGCTTTTAACCTCCACAGCACCCCTGGGAACAAGTTTCACAGGATGACTGTGTGTTATATGAAGTACTTCCTTATGTTTGCTGTAAACCTGCTGCCTAGTAATGTCATCAGATGACACTTTGTTTTTGTGATATATAAATGGGTAAATAATGCTTCTTTACTCAGATTCTCATAACATTCATGATTTTATACACCTCTACCATATCCCCCCCTTGGCTGTCTTTTTTCAAGACTAAACAGTCCCAGTCTTTTTAATCTCTCATCTTGCAGAAGCTGCTCCATCCCCCAAATCATTTTTGTTTCTCTTTTCTGCACCTATCTCAATTCTTCTCTCTTTTTTGAGATGGGATGATTAGAACCATGCAGAGCTGTTCCAGAGATACAGTGCCCAGAACAAAAGGGCGGGTCTCTGTTTTGCCTGTCCTTGTGTTCTTTCTGTGTATGCCTACAGCTGAAATTGTGGTACCGAATTGCCTTAAATTGAACTTACCTCTTCAGATCTGACCTCAGTGAGGGCCCAGTTCCCAGTTCCCTACTAGGAAGAGCATTGTGGGCTTATGGCTTGACAATTGGGGTGGCATTCAAAAGGCCTGAGTGTTATAGCCTGCTGGGTGACAATGAGTGAGTCACTTCACTTCTATGTGATTCAGTTTTCCCTTCTGTAAACAGGTGATAATGGTGCTGACCCACATCAAGATCTACTGATGAAAGCAACTATTAAAGAATTAGGTATTATTATTTGCCAGAGACCAACACTTTAACTGTTTATTTCCTGCTTTTGAGACATTTAAGTTCAGTCACGGTCTAAAGTCTGGAAAGGCACAAGGCAGCAATGGATAACTGTAACCCTGCTTTCACAAAGTATTTTGGTAGTGACTTGCCCTTGTTTTTTGTCTTGGATCTTTATTTATTTCTATATTTATTTTATTGAGCATTTGTGGCAGTGAATTGTTACGGTCAGCAGCACAGAGAGCTCCCAGTGGCAGGTGTTGTGAAAATTGCAATAACTCCTCGGTGTCTCTCCCCTTCTCTCTCTTTAGTTGAATGACAAGAGCATCAGCCTGCCAGTCACCTTGGAGGGTGGTAAAATCAAGCTCTCCCAGAGCGAGCAACGTACCATCGTGGAGATAGATTTCGGTCTCCAGGTGAGGTATGACAGTGACTGGGCTATGATCGTGACTCTCTCCAGCAGTTACTTTGGGAGCACTTGTGGGCTGTGCGGGAACTTCAATGGCAATCCTGATGATGAAAGCATACTCTCCGATGGCACCAAAGCCTCTTCTCTCCTGGCCTGGGCTGATAGCTGGAAAGCAAAGGACTCAGATCTCTCCTGCAGGGATTCCTGCCATGGGAAATGCCCAGCATGTGACCAGAGCAAGAAGCAGCTGTATGAGGGTGACAGTCATTGTGGGGGGATCAGCAAGTTGCCAGATGGACCCTTCAGAGAGTGTCACCCCAGAGTGAACCCCAATGAGTTCTTCCATAGCTGCATCTACAACGTGTGTCTAAATGAGGGAGACAAAAGCATCCTGTGCCAGGCGCTGGAGGCCTACGCAGATGCATGCCGGAAGCTGGGGGTCACTGTCTATGACTGGAGGACGTCCTCCGGATGTGGTGAGCATGGCAGCTTGTTTACCTTACTGATGCAGGAGGCAATAGGGCTAGTCTGTCTGTGAGAAGGATAGAAATGCCCAGGCTCCTGGGGAGCTGGGGTCAGCACTGACTCTGAGAGGAGAGCATCCCCTACGGAGCCCTCATCTCATTCCCTGAAGCACGGCACCCCCTAATGAGACCATTCCCTCCATTTCCTTTGGCTCAGGGCTTCTCTGCTGTGCCACCTGTCCTGCTTCCAACAGCTCTAATTAATATTTACACTCAATCTCTGCTTCTCCTTAGCCACTGAGATCTGCATGGCCCCTAATGCCAGGCACATGGCCTACAGATATGTGAAGAACAGTGATTACTGTGCATGGCTTTTTGCTGTCTGCATATGGGAATTAATTCCCTGGCCCATCCTCATTGGCTTGAACAACATCCTGCAGAGTGGATTATGCTCTGGGTGCTGATCACATGTATGAATCTGTCTGTAGCTCTCATTATATCTGAGCAGGTTATTTAGTTCACTGCAATGTCCCCCTCTCCTCTCTCATTCTGTCTCAGCCCTGCACTGCCCTCAGAACAGCCACTATGAGGCCTGTGGGAATGCCTGCCCGGCCAGCTGCTCTGATCGAACCGCCCCATCCTCCTGCCAGAAGTCCTGTGTGGAGACCTGCCAGTGTAACAAAGGTTATGTCCTCAGCGCTGGCCAGTGCGTCCCTGTGGGGAGCTGTGGCTGTGACTACAATGGCCACCACTACAAACCCAGTGAGGAGTTCTGGGCTGATGAGAACTGCCGCTCTCGGTGCAAGTGCGACCCCAGCCTGGGCACGGTGGTTTGCAAAGAGACCAGCTGCAAGGCCAATGAGAGATGTGTCTTGGTGAATGGTGCCCATCGCTGTAAGGCAATCACCTATTCCACCTGTATAGGTACTGGAGACCCTCACTACACCACCTTTGACGGGAAGAAGTATGATTTCCAAGGCACTTGCATCTATCAGTTTGCGGCTCTCTGCTCCGAGGACCCCACACTGACCCCGTTCAGCGTCAAAGTGGAGAATAACAACCGAGGCAGCAAGGCCGTGTCCTTCACCAAAGTGCTGACCTTAGAGGTCTACAACGTAACCATCAGTCTAAGCCAGGATCATCCACGCAAGATCCAGGTAGGGGTGCAGTGTCATTATTGAGATCATTGCTGGGCTAAAATTTTGCTACTTATTCTATACCCAGGAAACACAAGTATGGTGGTTTCCATCTTGCCAGAGCAGAGTTTGGGCATCACATAAAAACATTTGTGCTTAAAAAATTATCTATTTTCATTGTAAAGAAATTCATGTAAATGATTAAACTTTAGGTGGAAGTATTTGGTTTATGAAAAATATTTGGTGGGCCCTAGAGGCAAACTGGAGCCAGTTTTTTGTTATGGCCACATTTGGTCTCCTTTGCATCTGTTTCACTCAGCCCCATTGTCATTGTTTGCTAAATTACCACCCTCACAAAATCAAGAAATGTGGGTTTGTATGGGACCTGGAAAGATAGAATAGAATCATAGGGCTGGAAGGGACCTCATGAGATCATCAAGTCCAACCCCCTGGGGCTTGAATCCAGGACCTTCTGCATATTAAGCAGCAGTGCTAGCCACTGCACTATTTGCAGGGCTTCATTTGATCTAACCCCCTGAATTTAGACGGGGCCCAATAAACCTAGACCAGCCCTGACAGGCATTTGTCCAATCTATTCTTAAAACCTCCAATGATTAGCATTCCACAACTTGCCTTGGCAGCCTGTTCCAGAGCTTGCCTACTTTTAGAGTTAGGAAGCTTTTCCTAATATCTAACCTCAGTCTCCCTTGCTGTAAACGGTCCCTTCTTATCCTTCTCGTACAAGTCCATTTGTACGTAGCAATGATGTTCGATTTCATTAATTTCCTAAAATGCTGAAGACAAATTCTAACAAATGAGATTCTAAGTGGTCTCAAAAGAGAATGAGAAGTTGGTAGAGATGTCCGCCTAGGGCTGTAAGCCAAGATGATCAGAGATGCCACCCCATGTTCTTTGAGTCCTTAAATCTCTGACAGCCAGAAGCTAGGATAAGAAAATGAATCACTCACGCCATAATTGCCATCTTCTGTTTATTCCTCCTAAAGCTTCTGGCACCAGCCACTGTGAACAACAGAATATTAAGCTAGATGGACTATTGGTCTGACCCAGTGTGGCCCTTCTGACATTCTTATATACAGTACCAGTGCTAATCTGGGAAGTGTTATGACTGATAATGAATAGAATGTAATGAAGATCACATTTCTTTTATTGAGTCTAGGAAGTGGCAGCTCCCAAATCCGGTTCTTCTCAGATCTGCTCTAACCTTGGACCATTTCAGCACAGTTAGATGTTTTTAACCAATTGCTTATTAATTCACCAAGAACCACATAGGTGTATAATTAGTCATTTTACAGATTAAGTGATGATAGCAGCAGTTCTAGACATTTACTGAATATAATGTGCTCTCTTGCAAGAAATTGACTGCGAGTAATCAAGCAGTTATACGATAGAACACCACAAATCACCAAGATTTGTTATTTACTTACAACTGTCACTCATCAATTTTTTATTATCGCTGATAAATTTATGCCACTTCAAATACAGCTGAGTGAAATTATTTGACCAATTTTTTTTTATCACATAAATGTTTTTGCAAATTCATGTTGGGTTCACCAGATGATTTGTTTGGGGAAAAAAATTGAAAATTTCAAAGTGTTTCACTTTGACTTATTAAAATATGCAACATTTTGATTTCTTTTTGTTTGAAATAACTTTTCATTTGAAAATATCCTTTATTCTTTTTAAAAATCAAAAAGTTAATATCAGTCAAATTGAAACAAAACATTTAAATTTTATCCATTCAAAACATTTCATTGGACCAAAAAATGAAACTTTAATGGAAATTTTTCAATTCACTGAAAATTTCCAACATTTTCATTTTGTGTCTGAACTGAATTTTTTAAATCACCAGTAAACTAAAAATGTCTCCCATCTTGAATTTCAAATAGTTGTTCAAAGAGGTAAAGATGCAGTTTTCGCAGAGCAATCATACAGAAGTGATCCTTGCTATTTCTAGTGTTTGATATGAAATGCACTTGTTTTAAAACATTGAAAGCAACTGTTCAGAGTTGTTTAAGATAATATTTATTTGGACTTACAAAAAAGACACATTGCTTAATTAAAAAACAAAATACAGTTTCTTATGGTTTCATTAGAAAACATCAAATTCAACCAGGGCAATTCCAATTCCTTATTTTAAAGCACTAGAGTTGAATGTGATGAATACTTTTAACCAAATAAAAATGAGGGAAAAATTCTTTGAAAAAACTTGAAACAGATCACTCTGACATTTTAAAATGAATCACTTTTACATTTTGTACAGCTGAAATGGTCCATTCAGAACAATTCACTTGGAAAATGTCTCTTTGAGTAGACCTTTCCTTTCAAAATGTTATTTTGAAATGATGTTCAAACTGGTTTGTTCGACTTGATCAAAAGTTTTTGGGGTTTTCATTTTAATGAGAAAACTGGGACAAATTTGGTTTTGCTTTGAAACAAACTCAACAGGGGAGGGGACGGTGTATTTTCTTGGTTCAGCCACTGAATTGAAAATTATTTACTCAGTTCGACAGGTAACACTCAGGACACGTCTACATTGCCCTGCAATTTCAAAAAAATACTTTTTCAAGATCAGTATTTTGAAACAATTATCTCAAAAAAACCTTTTTTTTTCAAAAATGCTATGAAATACTGCAGCTTTTTTTATATTGAAAAAGAAAGTCTACATCAGACTTTCTTTTTCGAAAAAAAGGAAGCCAATGGAAGAGATAGGTAGGTTTTAAAAAAACAAATAAACAAAAAAACCCCACCTTTTCTGTGTCCAGGGATGGCTTTTTTTGAAAAAGCTACCTCAAAAAAGGCTTTTTATTTTCAAAAAGCTGGGGGGTTTAGCTTTTTCGAAAAAGCACTCCAGTATCTCGAAATACCAGAGCGCTTTTTCAGGATCACTAAACTTCATTTTATTTTTTTTAAAAAAGCCTTTTTCAAGGTAGCTTTTTTGAAAAAAGCCATCCCCGGACACGGAAAAGGCTCCCCCACACCCCCGATAAAGCCTCCCTATCTCTTCTATTGGCTTGCTTTTTGAAAAAGAAAGTCTGGTGTAGACTTTCTTTTTTGAAAATGAAAAATGCCACAGTATTTCAGGACAACAAGCAGTCCCCCAACTATTGTCCCAAAATAGCATTTTTGAAAAAAAAAGTTTTTTTGAGATAATTATTTCAAAATATTTATCTCGAAAAAAAAGTTTTTTCAAAATTGCAGGGCAACATAGACATAGCCTCAGTGGGGAATCTACCAAAGTATTTGATCCAAAGTCCAGAGCTTCTGGGTTCTGCAGTCCTTATGCCATCAGTAAAATGCTTTGTCTTTCGCCCTGACCCCCTGGTGTAGAGGGGAAGCTATCCACATCATTTCAGCAAACTCTTGAGATCCCAAATGCTGCCCTCAGTTTTTATACCATTTGTGGGTTCACTAGAGGTCAGCAGGTGGGCCTGTTATTTCTTTCTTGACAAATGCACTTGTAGGTTTCAGTTCTCTCCATTCCTCCACTGTTTCCATCAACATCCAGTGGTAGATGGTGTCCTGCAGTGGCTCAAGACTTGAGTACCAGCCTTAGAGCAAACTGCCAGAAACCATGGCACAAACCCTAAAGTCTAAACTTTCAGTGAGAACTGTATTTAGATTTCACCAACCAACTATCAAGTTTAAACTCCTCAGACACTGTACCAGCCTAACCATGGAGTCATAGGCAGTCCCACTGGGGTCTTGAGCCTGTCTGTCACCTAGGCAAGTTGCTCTCTGTGATAGATGATCCCTTGCACCAAAAATCAGAACAATATTCAGGTTACTCTCAATCCCAGAGGACACTTCACTTACCCCAGGTCAATTGCACATTAGCTCTCACACTGAAAGCAATGTTGCCAAGCCTATAGTAAACTACCTAAAGATTTATTACATAGGAAAAGAAAAGAATTATTTACAAGGTTAAAGCAGGTAAACACAGATGCTCAAGCAAATTATAATCTTAAATTTGAAAAGGCAACAGAAGCTTCTGTAATGAGCATGCTCTATATGTCCTCTAGGATTAACCAAGGCTAAAAACACCAGGGAGCTCTTGCCAGGTAAATCTTGCCCCTCAGAGTCAAAGCAGCATAAAGATACAGTTCCTTCTTCTTAGGGAGCTTTATCCCGATCTCTCCTTAAGAATTCAGTTGACAAAAGGATTCCACTTGTATGACTCATCAGCTTGGGTGGGACTGCTGTAGAGCAGAGTGGCAAAGTATTTTGTCCTCTTAATCATTCCACAATAGTCCATCTGGCATAGATGAGTGTTCCCTGTTGGCCAGCAGCTTTTGTTGGTGACCAAAGCTTCACACCAGTTATGTCTCTCTCCTGCCTGATGATTTACACTCACAGAGAATGACAATCAGAGAATCATAGGTTAGAAGGGACCTCATGAGGTCATCTAGTCCAACCCCCTGCCAAAAAAGCAGGACCACTCCCACTAAATTATCCCAGCCAGGGTTTTGGCTAACTGAGCCTTAAATATCTCCAAAGAGGGAGGGTCCACCAGTTCCCTAGATACCCCATTCCAATGCTTCACCACTCGCCTAGTAAGAAAATTTTTCCTAATATCCAACCTCAACCTCCCCAGCTGCAACTTGAAAGTATTGCTCCTTGTTCTGTCCTCTGTTACTACCAAGAGCAGCCGAGCTCTGTCCTCCTTAGAGCATCCCTTCAAGTGGTTAAAGATTGCTATCAAATCCCCCCTCAGTCTTCTCTCCTGCAGGCTAAATAAGCCTAGTTCCTTCAGTCTTTCCTCATAGCTCTTATGCTCCAGCCCCTTGATAATTTTTGTTGCCCTCCGCTGGACTCTTTCTAATTTGTCCACGGACTTTTTGTAGTGGGGAGCCCAAAACTGGACACAATATTCCAGATGCAGCCTCACCAGTGCTGAATAGAAGGGAACGATCACATCCCTTGATCTGCTGGCAACACTTTTACTGGTGCAGCCCAGTACGCCATTGGCCTTTTTGGCAGCAAGAGCACACTGTTGATTCATATTCAGCTTCGCATCCACCATGACCCCCAGGTCCTTTTCTGCAGTGCTGCTACTTAGCTGATCACTCCCCAACCTGTAGCATTGCATGGGGTTTTTCCATCTCAAGTGCAGGACTTTGCACTTATCCTTCTTGAACCTCATGAGATTTCTATTGGCTCACTGCTCCAATTTGTCAAGGTCTCCCTGAATCCTGTCCCTGCCCTCCAGCATGTCTACCTTCCCCCCCAGGTTGGTGTCATCCGCAAACTTACTGAGTGTGCATTCTATCCTATCATCCAGACCATTAATGAATATGTTGAACAGAACTGGCCCCAGGACCAACCCCTGGAGCACACCACTCATTACTGGTTGCCAACTAGGCATGGAGCCATTGATTCCTACTCACTGAAGCTGTTGGATCTAGCCAGTTCTCTATACACCTTACAGTCCACACATCCAACCCATAATTCCTTAACTTGCCTACGACAATGCTGTGAGAAACCTATCAAAAGCCTTGCTAAAGTCAAGGTATAGCACATCAACGGCTCTTCCTGCATCCACAAATCCAGTCATCTCATCATAGAAGGCGATGAGGTTGGTCAGGCACAATTTACCCTTGGTAAATCCATGCTGACTGTTCCTGATCACTCTATTTTCCTCCAAGTGTTTCAGGATGGATTCTTTGAGAACCTACTGCATGATTTTTCCAGGGATTGAAGTGAGGCTGATAGGTCTGTAATTCCTCGGATCCTCCTTTTTGCCTTTCTTGAAGGTAGGCACTATATTTGCTTTTTTCCAGTCATCCAGCACCTCCCCTGTTCACCACAAGTTTTCAAAGATAATGGCCAATGGTACTGCTATCTCATCGGCCAACTTCCTCAGCACCCTCAGATGCAGTTTGTCTAGCCCCATGGACTTGTTCACATCCAGCTTCTTTAAGCAGTCCCTAACCTGACCTTCCATCACCAACGACCTCTCTTCTTCTCTCCAATCTGCCATACCTAGTGTAGTGGACTGGGAGCTGGCCCTGCCTGTGAAAACTGAAATAAAAAATGCATTGAGCACGTCAGCTTTTTCCTCATTCTCCATCACGAGGATGTAGTTCGTCCAACTCCATGGACTTGTGCACATCCAGCTTCTTTAAGTAGCCCCTAACCTAGAACAAACAGATCCAACTTCTCCTTGCAGCAGCTGAGATGAATGATCAAATATTACCTTACAGTAGGGGATCCATATGTTACAGGTAAGATTCACACAGGCAGCAATTCACCAGCATTCCATAAAATCTCAACATTAAACACATTTTAAAAATCTAACAACAGTAACACTCCAGTGAGTCTAGCTATGCATTTGTCAGTATTCATACAAGGCATGTCAACCTTGGCATGAACTGGCACCTGATCTGCCCGTATCACACCTCCAAGGACCGGGATTCCACAACATCCATGTTTTAGAGTTAAACTCCCCTGGGAGTTAGAAATTTTTCCCTAATACCTACCTAAATCTCCTTTGCTGCAGATTAATGCCATTATTTCTTGTCCTACCTTCAGTGGACATGGACAACAATTGATCTCTATCTTTATAAGAGACCTTAGCATATTGGAAGATTGTTATCAGATTCCACCTCAGTCTTTTTTTCCTCAAAACTAAACATGTCCTATTTTGTTTTTTAAGAAAGATGGCATCATAAAGCAGTCAAACTATGACTCCCAAGAGGCACCACCACCATAGAATTTTGGCAGAGAAATATTTCAGAATTCAATTTTCAAAGAACCTGAAAATTTTCCCTTTTGGACAGAATAAAATATTAATATGACCAGTTCTAGCATTTATGCAGGTACCCCCCATAACCTGTTGCCCCTAGATAAACATTTTAGCTACCCCTGTGCAAAGAGCTTCATGAAACATTCAATTCTGGAGCTAGGTTGTCTAGGCTGCTCCATCTAAGGCTGTGTGCAACTGTTGTAAGCTCTGGGCATGGAGGAACAGACCATTGACTGTCCAGGCCACATCTTTTCCAGGTGGATGGTGTATTTGTGGACCTGCCCTTCTCCCACCAGGACAAGTTCAAGGCCTACATCAGTGGTGTCCATGGTTTCATCAAGACCAACTTTGACCTGAGAGTGAGCTTTGACTGGTACAGCTATGCCAGGGTCATCATACCCAATACGTATGCCAACGCTGTCTGTGGCCTCTGTGGTAATGCGAATCAGGATCCCAATGATGATTTGATTATGCGGGATGGAACTCAGACATCTGATGAGATTCAGTTCGCTGACAGCTGGAAGGTGGGGGAGGTCCCAGGTTGCTCATCTAGGTGCACTGGTGACTGCTCAGTCTGCAATGAGGCTCAGAAACAAACCTACAAGGGTGGCCGATACTGTGGGGTCATGATCCAAAAGGACGGTCCACTCAGAGATTGCCACATGGCCATTGACCCAAACCCTTTCTTTGATGATTGTGTATTTGACACCTGTCAGTACAAGGGTCACCGTGATACTCTGTGCAATGCAATCAGTGCCTATGTGGCAGCCTGCCAGGCCAGGGGCATCCAGACAGGACAGTGGAGATCAGCCTCCTTCTGCAGTAAGTGTTACTTCCCAAACATGCTGCTATTCGTTTAATAGAAAAGTGCCAGTAAGCACATGCACTATTGCCCTCTGTGGGTTGGAATCAGAGGTACTCACCCATGTGTCAGAGGCAAAGCCTTTCAAAAAACAAATGGAATGGGGCCATTTCACAAAGCCCTGGTGTATACCATATCATGATTTCAGCAGCACGCACAGGGAGGTGCTCAAAGTATTTAAAATACCCTGTGTATCTCCCTCCAACTGCCTCATGCCTACTTACCGTGGTGTTTTTAGTAGCCTGAGTCGGAAGAAAACCCGTTCCCACCAATACAGTGCTACTCCTTCTGCAGGGGTGGATTGACTTCCTGATCAGTTGAATGGATCTTCACAGAGCCACTCAACTGATCAGGGAGATTGATCTGGTAGCAGCAAATCTGCCACTATCACTAAGGACAAGCCTCCAAAAACCTACAAGTTTGAAGTTTTCTCCCGTTTTGAAGGGTTCAAAATAAAGCAATATTTTCTTTTTCCAATGTTTTTGTGATTTTTTTACAATTGTGGATATTTCAAAATTTCATTTTTCCTTCTGTGTTGACTGCCTTTTGTTCTCTGTGGTTTTTGTCACAGGGCAATAAAATGAATGATAGCTAGGTAGTTTTTCTCTTTCCACTTTTCTTCTTTTCTTTTCCCCCTCTAAGCATTTTAAAACTTCTCAAGAGTCACAGAATTTCAAAATTTTTTTGGCATTTTTCAGTGTGGAGGAAGGTTTGAAAAAATGGAAGAAGAAAAATAAAAAATGGGTTGGGGCCAGGGCAAAGATCCCAAAACAGACATTACTAGGAAAAAATAAATCAAAGATGTGACTATTTGACATGTCAGCATTTTCAGCATATTTGATTTTTATGAAAAATTATGAAAACCTTAAACCTTTTTGTGAAAACAATATTGTTTCATTGAAACCAAGTTTTGAACAAACAATTTTAACCTACAAGTCTTTTAATTCTTTGAATGATTCGAGCTTTCTGGTAATATGGCAGTTTGACCTTCTGGCTAAATCAAAATCTCCAGCAGTTTTGAGGTAACAGAATTTTAATTGGGGAAAAAAACAAAAACAAAAACAAAAAAACGCTCCAACCTCACAGTCCTTCATTGCACAACATCAAGACAAAGGGAACAAATAGAACTGGCCCGGAATCCCGCCCCCTCGAAAAAATTGGCTGTTGGAAAAAAGAAAAAGAAGTTTTTAACTTCTCAAGATATCTTGTTTTCACATGTTCTTTTAATCAAAAGTTTTGTTTTCAAGTCAAAAAGACTGTTCTGAAGTCTTAGTTCACTTACACTAAAAATGGTTAATAATTTAAAAGGTCAAAATCTAAATGAAACATTTTTAAATTCTCAAAGAAGAATTTTTCAAATGGCCCAAAGAAAACTGGTTTCAGATGAATACGTTGTGAAAACATCAAAGGTTTCAGCTTTTCATGCCATTTCAAAATGAAATGAATCTCAAACTCTTGCAGGAGAGAGAAAATTGTTTACTGTCCAGCTTTAGAAAAAATGTTGTGTCTTCAAAAATCAGATAAATCTAAGAGAAGACCACAAGATGAAAAGACCTTGATAGTCATATGGTGACTTCTTTGTGTTATGAAATGACAAAGTTAAAGTAGCTTTGTTGTCCTAATTGTTTGTTTCCGTGCCACCACATGTTTAGGTTATTTTTCAGCTTAACTTTAAAACTCAGTTTCTTGGGTTTAAAATGTCTGGTCATAGGATAATTGCAACATCCCTGTAAACTATTGACCTTAAATTACTGAGATACATTTTCAGCCTTAGCTTTATTTAATATATATTTTGCCTATAAACTGATATTACTATTCACTGCAGCTTGCACTAACCATTAGATTTCACTCCATTCCCAAAGTTGGGCATAGAACCCAGGCACAGTGGCTGCCAGCTCCCCCTGCTTTAACTGATGATACTTCACTCCCTTTCCAGATCTGGGGATAGAGCCCAGAAGTCCTGACCCCCAACGGTCCCTGTTCTAATTGACTAGAGCCCACTCCCTTCTAGAGCTGGGGAAAGAACCCAGGAGTCCTGCTCCCAAAGTGGTAGACATCATTTCTTTTCCCAGACTCTTTGATGTACGCATGTTCAATCCAATGTTTTTTGCAGGCCCCACCTGTCCTCGTAACTCCCACTATGAGCTGTGTGGGAACAGCTGCCCTGCCACCTGCCAAGATCCCTCAGCTCCAGATAGATGTGAAGAACCCTGCGTAGAAGGGTGTTTCTGCAATGCCGGATTCATCCTTGGCGGAGACCGATGCATCCCCATGGCACAGTGCGGCTGTGTGCACCAAGGCAGGTACTACAAAAAAAGAGAGGAGTTCTACCCCAGCGCCTCCTGCCGGGAACAGTGCCGGTGCCAAGACAACGGAGTCGTTGAGTGCTGGGAGGCCTCCTGCGGAGCCAACGAGGAGTGTAGGGTGGAGAATGGAGTCCTGGGCTGCCATCCCATGGAATTTGGAACCTGCCTAGTGTTGGGTGATCCTCACTACGTCTCCTTTGATGGACGGGCATTTGACATCAGGGGCTCCTGCACTTATACCTTAACCAAAGTCTGCAGCAGCAGCCCCCGGTTGGTGGAATTCTCCCTGATAGTGGAGAATGAGAGCGCTGGCAGTGGCTGCGTGGCTCGGATGAGGAAGGTAGTAGTCTCTGTTCATGGTTACACTGTCATCATGGAGAGAGGGAGGAAGTGGAAGATCATGGTAAGTCCCTATTTGTGATTAGTTTCACTGAAGTCTCATGCCATTTGTGTGTGTATGTGTGCATGCGTGCACGCACGTGCGCATAACCAGAATTCAGTGTTATGGTCATCGCCAGTGATGGTTGAATTTGTTTCTCATTGGCACAGTTGGATGGGGAGCTCTACACTCTGCCGCTGGCTACAGATGATGGGAAGCTTCAGATCAACCAGGAAGGAAACAACATCATTGCACAGTCTGCCTCTGGCCTCCGGGTCTTTTATGACACTGCATCCTACCTCCTAGTGTATGTCCCCAGCACCTACAAGGGACACATGTGTGGTCTGGCTGGTAATTTCAATGGTGACAAAAATGATGACTTCATGCTGCCCAATGGGAAGATCACCGAAAGTTTGAGTGAATTTGTTGCCTCTTGGAAGGTGTCCATTGATGGTGCTACATGCTCTGATGACTGTGGTGAGAGTCACCCCATCTGTGATGCAGCCCAGACAGCACCATACCAGGCAGAGAGCTCCTGTGGACTGATCAAAGCTACATCAGGTCCCTTCCAAGACTGTCACTCATTAGTCAGCCCTGCTAAATACTTCAGTCACTGTCTCCATGACATGTGCGCTGCCAATGGTACTGAAGAAACCCTCTGCCAGAGTATCCAGGCCTACGCAGCCACATGCCAGACAGTTGGGGCCCAGATCAGAGCCTGGAGAACAGCCTCCTTCTGCCGTGAGTTTACAGAACAATCTTCAACCCTGGTCTTTCCATTGGCTTCATTTCTAGTTCAGTAATCCACAGAGATTTTTTTTCTGATGGCAACTTACAGCTCAGGTTCCTTATATTTTGGGCTGTTTGTGCCCCCATTTCTCATAACCACATCATCTTGTTATGACTGATTGCATTTTCCTCCCTTTTTTCTCATTGGTGTTATCCAACCAGACCACTCTTGAGTCTGATCACCATGCATGTTTGGGTCAGTATTGGAGAAATGTCAGTGACCCTAGGGGGGACACAGTCTACTTTGGCTCTCACTCCACTGTCTGGTGCACTGGGACACTGCACTGTAGCAAATATTATGGGTTAACCCAGGGGCATCCAACCTTTTTGAGTGAGGGTCCACATTGCAGTTCTTGTTTCAGTCAGAGGGCTGGTAAGAAAAATTTTGTTAGACAGCACATACAAATTAATCTTTATTAATAAATTTTAATAAATAATGATTAGTGTGATATTTGGCACTGCTTTTGCTTGCACAAATTGTCAATGTCTGCCTGCATACTTGATATAGCAATATGGAGTGCTCCAGATAGCCCTTGCCAGCCCCATCTCCCAGGCTCTTGTGGCAGCACTCGGAGGGCCAGATAAAAGCCCTTGGTGGGCCGGATTCTGGGCCCCAGGCCACATGTTGGACAAGCCTGAGTTAATTCATACATGAGGTGGTCCTCCCTCTGAGTCAATAGCCACCTCAGCACCCCATATTGCAGGGCTCTGTGTGTCCCTCAGAAAACAGTCAAAAGAAGGAAATGTAAATATCCTCTCCATCCCCTTTCTCTCTCTCTCTCTCTCTCTCCAGCCCTCGCTTGCCCTGTCAACAGCCACTATGAGCTGTGCACCAGGTCCTGCGATTTCACCTGCTCCAGCTTGTCTGCCCCTGCCCAGTGCACCCAAAAATGTTTTGAAGGTTGCCAGTGTGATGCTGGCTACATGTTTGATGGTGAAGGATGCGTGTCCTTGGACAGGTGTGGCTGTGTGCGTGACGGACGCTACATCCAGGTGAGTGCTAGCTGGTCTGGGCAGTTGGTGCTTCCCAACCTTCAATGGATGGGGCAGAATTAGCAACAATGAGATGAGTTTTCCAAGTGCATCCAGTGGATTTCCCCAGTGGAGAACACAGCCTCTTGGTATGAGAGGCTTAGGTCTCATTTTTCCCTCTGACTTTCATTACAGGCATCATTCTGTTTGGGCATCATTTCTGTTTCCCCTCATCATCATCTGTCCTCGTTGCCCTTCTTGCCTATGACTGATCAACACCTTTTATCATTGTCTTTTCCTTCTTTCTTTGGCCATCATATTCACCCTTTGTATGTTCCCCTGTACTTCTGTCTTCTCTGTTTAGATATTAAACTCTGAGGGGCATGGGCTCTCTCACTGTGCACTTGAACAGTGCCCGACCTGGCATGATGAGGCCTTGTTCTTGACTGGCCTCTAGGCACAATCATAAAAAATTCAATAATCATTTTCCTTGGTTCATGAGTGATGACCATGTCCTTTCCTTCTTTGTTGGGTCATTAACATTATCTTTTGTCTTGTCACTGTGACAGCAGGGTCAGAGGGCAGCTGGAGAGTAGTCAAAGGGAGGTATAGAAGCCCCAGAATGATCAAGGCCTTGTTCCCTCTGAACCATGTAGAGGTTACTACAGATTAATTAGAGCACCTGAAGCCAACGAAGGCCTTGCCAGGGACTTGATACAAAGCCCTGCATTAGCCAGGCAGGGGGAGAGAGGACAGAGAGCTGGTGAAAGTGTTGGAAGAGTGCAGTCACTGGTGGAAAGACCAAAGAACCAGGTGAAGGGGAACACTGGGAGGGAGGCTTTCCTCCCAAACCCCCAGCTAGAGGTAAAGAGACCTGAGGGGAAAGTACCCTACCAAAAGTTGGTAGGCAGGGGGGCAGGACTGAGACTCATGCAAGAAGGAGCAATGAAAGAAACCCTGCCCAAGAAGAGAGGAGGGCATGAGGAAGCTGGAAGAGCAGAGTGGTGGGATTAGCTCATAAGAAAAATTGTAGTTTGAAGCACTGTCAGCAGTGTGTAGCTACTATTAACAGGGCTCCTGGGCTGGGACCCAGAATAAAGGGTAGACTTGGGTTCCTTCCCCTCCTCCTCTGGACACTCCAAAGGTGGCCAACACCCAGAAACAGGGGTAATAGGCAGCACCCGGATCCACCACAAGATGGAAAATCACAGGATCCATGGTAGCAATTTGCCAGTGCCACCATCAGCAATGATATCTTTTGTCTTTTCCTTCTTCCTTTGATTGGTATCCTCTTCAGCTAGCACCATTCTCCTTTGTCTGTGTGTCTTTGATCATCACCATTGTCTGTTATTTTACCCTTCTGTCTTGGCTCATTTCCTTTGTCTTTATATTCTTTGTTTGGTCATTCTCATCCCCTTTTGTCTTTCCAACTTGATCTTCATTCCCTTTACGGTGAGAATTTCCCCAGGGACTTCAACACTGTTGCAGTTGGCCCATGATGGCAAATATCCGACTTAGCTGAAAGTTTTAAGAAGCTGTTTATTTTGTAATGTCCCTCAGGCTAGGGAGAGTGTCATCTCAAGTGACTGCTCAGAGAAATGCACCTGCCATGCATCGGGAGGGCTCATCTGTGAGAAAAACAGTTGTGCTGCAGGAGAGATCTGCATGCTCAAGGATGGGATGCACGGCTGTGTGAAGCAGGAAGGCCGGTGCATAGTCTCTCCGGGTGCATACCTCACCACCTTTGATGGTGCCACTGGGAAACTCCTCCACAGTGGGATGTACAAAGTGGCCTCCCTCTGCGACGAGAGCTCCCACTCCTGGTTCAAGGTGGTGGTAGATATCAGCGAATGCAGTGATGATGGAATACCAGCTGGTGCAGCCATCTATGTTTTTTTCCGAGAAGCTCTTATCACTGTGAACAACAACATGGAAACCTGGGTAAGAGGGGGATGGATTGAAACATGCTGAGCCAAGGCAACAAAACCTTTCTGCATCAGACAAAGCACAAGTGAAAAATTCTTCACTCTAATCTAGTGTCTCCAAGCCATGCATAAATGTTAATGAATAACTCCCCATAACCACATGCAAAGGTTGGGTCAGGCACTAAAGCAAAGGACATCCAGGAGAAAATACCAAAGCTGGTCAAGAATTTTCCAGCCAAACATTTTTCATCAGGAAATACTGATTTGCCAAAACCAAATCTGTTTCAAAAGGTCAATTTCAATAAATCTCCCAAAAAATTTGCAAAGGACTTGCTGAAACATCCCATTATGACACTTTCTAAATGACAACTTTCATTTTTCAATTCAAAACAACTTTTTGTTTAGAAATTTTAGTTAATTATTTTATACAAACAAAACAGTCTACAATTTTGAAAACCAAAACGGAAATGAAATGTTTCAAAATTACGGAAGTGAAACATTTCAATTAACCTGATCCAAAACAATTTTCAAATGATTGATGGTTTTTTTGAGATTTTAACTTTGCTTCCCATTTTAGAATAGCAAAAAAATGTCAAAAATCTCCATTATTCTCATGGGCTAGGAAAACAATTTCACACCCAGCTCTAGAAAACAGAGAAATTGTGTTCACATGTAAAAGCTTATTTCGAAATAAGTTATTTCAAAATAAGTTAATTCGAAATAAAATCATTATTTCAAATTAACTTAAATCGAAATAAGCAAAAACCTGAAATTGAAATAGCATGTCTGGACACAGGACTTGCTATTTCAAATCAGGAGAGGGGCAACATGGGAGGTGTGGCAACATGGCCCCCTTGCTGGGCCATGCCCCCACCCAATATATAGGAAAAGGAAGGCACCCTGGGAAGGAGAAGGGCAAAAGTGTTAAATCAAAATAATGGTTATTTTGAAATAACACGTCCAAACAGCAGTGTTTCAAAACAGCCATTTCAAGATTACCATTATTTCAATTTCACCCTAGGTTTTATTGTTTCAAAATAACCATCATTATTTCGAAATGACGGGGCCTTGTCATTTCAAAATCATGAAATGTCATTCGGACACAACTTTTTAAAATCAAAACAACGGTCGTCGTTTCAATTTAAAAACTACATGTGAACATAGCCAGAGAGCCCCATCTCTGCCAGAAGAAAAAGGACAGGCCCCCTGGCTCTGGTAGAAAATACCCTTCCGTGCTGGTCTCACTCACTGAATACAAGGACCTCTGCTTCTATGGCTTCAGTATGCTTTGACCATTGAATTGGACAGGTTTCAGTATCCCCAGAAACTCAGGCACAAGAGATAAAATCTCTTGTCTAAGGTCAAATAGGCAGTCAGCTGAACAATTGGGAATAGAACCCAGGAGTCCAGCCCTTCCTCCCCTTATCTTAACAATCAGACCCCAAAAATTCCCCTGAAGCTGCATCTACTAGATCCCACTTCCTCCCCCCCCCTTGGAATAGCTTCTAGACTGCATTGTCTTGTATCATGGCCCATTGCCTGAAGACCTACTTGCTTTTGTCATATGGCCTATAGACTTAAGACTGATTGTCCTATGACCTATGTCCTATGACCACAGACTCTTGTTCCAGCCACTGCATCCCATGCACCCCTAAATTCCCTAGCTCTCTCCTAACCTACCCATCTATGCATTCCAGGTGAATGGGCGTCAGGTGCGGCTCCCAGCAAAGGTCTCTGAGGCCGTGTCTGTGAGTGAGTCTCAGGGTGGCGTGTCCGTGGCCCAGACCTCAGGGCTGCAGATTCTGTTCAGCCCCAGCGGAGAGGTGATGGTGAAGGTCCGTGAGAATCTGGCTAACAAGCTGTGTGCCCCCTGTGGGAACTTCAATGGTGACAGCTCAGATGACCTGAAGCTGCCCAGCGGGAAGGTTGCAGCGGACATTGCTGAAATCGTCGACGCCTGGAAGGCCAGAGACTTTTTAGGATGGTGAGTGGCTATGCGGATGCAGTGCTTATCAAGCTGTCCTTGTAGTTGGGCTACTGAACTGGGCTGGTTTTATAAACCCTCAGACGTAGCAGAGTGTAGGAGAACTTCATTGATACTAGCAAGCTATAGTAGATGGACATTCAATGCAGCTTCTCCATCTTTTTTGATTCTGTCCACAGTGATTGACACACAAAGACAACAAACTTCTCTGGCTGGTAAGTGGCTTGTTTTATCTTATTA
Source organism: Podocnemis expansa (assembly GCA_007922195.1). Taxonomy (NCBI): domain Eukaryota; kingdom Metazoa; phylum Chordata; order Testudines; family Podocnemididae; genus Podocnemis; species Podocnemis expansa. The sequence goes on from ML682100.1 coordinate 807,472, forward strand.
AACATGGCATCAGCTCTGCACACATCCAATGGCTTAATTGGTCTGGTTTTATTAATTCTAATTGCTTCACAACCAAGTTTTCTGTGTATTAATTTTCTAGGTTTTTAATAATGCTTAAGCATATGCTGAAGGCTGGGCAAATGGTGGACACTGATTTATGTAGGAAGTAAAAGGTAGAATAAGGCCAACTCTTTTCATCATAAATGTCTTTTTGACCAGACCAGAAATTTCTGTCTAAAGATGATTTTCAGTTTGTTTGAAATTGTTTGGGTAGTTTGAAATTTTAAGCTAACCTATTGAAAAATGTTGTTTTAAAAAGGTTAGCTTGTTAGGAGGCCATTCCACCCTCCAGACGTAGGTATTTCATTAAAAAAAAAAACAAAATCCAAAAAAAAACCTATGCTAAAAGAGCATAAAGTTTACACAATCAAACCCTCAAAAAGTCAGGAAATGCTAGTATTAAGGTTGCTTATGTAACCTTAATTCAGTCCCCTGGAGCCACTGCATATGGATCTTTTCATTCTGTGATCACAGATAATTTTATTCTCAATCTCATTCAGTGCACTGATTGGCCATGCTCTGGGGGGTGAATCTGAGCTGTGTGGTTCCACGGACTGTTGCCTGTGAAACTTCTTGCTGCATTGACTGTAGAATTAGGAAGGTGTGCACTATTTAAGTACTGGAAGGGGCGAGTCTAGGCCTGCCCAAAACTACGTCCACCCACCCCCCACCTCTATGTCCAGGCTTCTGTTATTTAAGGAGGATTGGAAGGGTACAGCCGGAGAAGAAAGTCTTGTGGTTTGAATATTGCCCTAGAGAATTAGATTCTACCCCACCTTTGCAATACAGTCCCTAGGGATATGTCTACAACTAAAATCTTAGTTCAGACTTGGTTAGTCCAAACTAAGTAGTTTGAAAGTTAGATTGAACTAAACAAATTTTTTTTTGTTCAAACTAATTTTTTAGGTCAAACTAAAAAAAAAGCACTTAGTTCAAACTAACCACTAGTATGAAATTATTTAGTTCGAACTAGCATGTCTCCATTGGGCTACTTTGAACTAAATATGCAAATTAGTTCAAACTAGGCAGTTAGTTCGAACTAACTGTTCGAACTAACTAGTTCGAACTAAGCTTTGCTTAGTTCAAACTAAAAACTTTGTGAGTTCGAACTAGGTAAAGCCTAGCGTAAAGAGGGTTCAGTTAAGGCTGCTTAATTCAAACTAATTTGCTAGTGTAGACATGGCCTAGGTAATGTAAGCCACTGAAGCTATTATTCCACTACTAGGTGTTCGCTGATGCTTGGTTTCTCAGTTTCTGGATACCTGACTTGAGTCCTTGGAGAAGTGCTGAGCACCCCCAGCCATGACTAAGATCAAAGGAAGTTGTGCTGAGACTGTAGAACAGTGGTTCCAAACCTTTCCTCTGCCGTGGCACACCTTGATACCTTCAAAATTTTTGAGGCACACCACCATTAAAAATCTCATGAATATTCAAATCAACTTAAATTACTTATGAATATTCATGAACCATGGCAAGTATTTTGGAAATGCTGCTAGGTGAGGAAGTAGGCAGAGGCATCGCTGGCATTGGGCACATCAGGGCATGTGCCCCAGGTCCCAACGACAGTGACCCGGATCTCCAGCCCAATTGGGCCGGGGATCCGGGGCCTGATCCCCAGCCAGCTGCGGCAGCCCCATCCCCGGCCGGGGATCCAGGGCCCAGCTGGCCACCCGGCAGGCCCCACCCCTGGCCAGGGATATGGCCTGAGGGAGGCCGCGCCACCGCGGGCAGCTAGGCCGCGGCGGGGCCAGGCCAGAAGTGGTTGCTGGAGGCTGGGCCCATGCCCGCGGCCGCTGGCGGCCAGGCCCCCAATCTCCAGATGGGGATGGGGATGGGGCCGCTGCAAGCCACTGGCTGGTCGCTTGTGGTGGCCCCATCCCCACCGGGTATCCGGGGCCTGGCCGCCGGCGGCCGCAGCAGCCCCATCCCCAGACGGGGATCAGGGTCCTGGCGCCTGCAGCTGTGGGCATGGGCCCAGCCTCCAGCAGCTGCTTCAGGCTGGGCTGCACCGCGGCCTAGCTACCTGTGGCAGCGCGGCCCCCCCCAGGCCCTATCCCTGGCCAGGGGGCAGGGCTTTCTGGCTGGGGGCAGGGCCTGCCCGCTAGGGGAGGGGGCTGAGCCCATGCCCCGGGTCCCTCCCCGCCCCAGCACCAGCTCTGGTAGTAGGGGTGGCAGAGCAGGGGTGGCAAAATGGGGGGTCAGGAGTCGTGTGCAGTGGCAGGAGTGAGTGTGGGGAGCAAAGCAGGGCAGAGGTGGCAGAAGAGGTCAAGGGGAGCCATGTGGGGAACAGCACAAGGGTGGCAAGAGAGGAGAGAGGAAGGGAGAACAGGAGTGGCTTTGTGAGGGGGCAGGGGGAACCTTGGGAGTGGGAAGGTAGGGCAGGGGAGCATGGCGCAGCCCCCTTTCCCCTTCTCCACAGTGGCTCCCTGCCACCCAGGGCAAATCCTCACCCCACTGCTGCTCCCTCCCACCCCAGTGGGTCCTGTCCTCCGCTCTCCCAGCCCTCTGCTGCCTGTGATGGACCCTCCCATCATTGTAGGGGCCAGAACTAGGCCTCCGGCCCCCCGCTACACCCTCCCCCAGCCAGCCACCCTGCCCCCAGCTATACACTTCCCCAAAGAGCCACCCTATCCCCCAGCTACACCCCCCAACCAAACAGCCACCCCACAACCCCAGCTACACACCCTCTGCTACACAGCCACTCCCACCCACCTCTGCTACACACACACACCTGCCCCATGCAGCTCTGCCCCCCAAAGCTCTTTCCTGAGATGTTTGCAGGCTGGCTGGCACAAGCTGCTCTGCCCTGCAGGGGGAGATTCACACACTCCCGGCCTCCCCCAACTCTCTACTGGCTGGGCTTAAGTTGGAGCTAGGTTTAAGGAGGAGCCACCTGAATGGTGCATTTGGGCTGCTCCTGCTATTTTTAGGGGAACTCTGCATTCTAGTGCTTTCCTCTATTTTTAGGGGGCCAGAATGCTGCCTGCCTAAAAATAGGGGGCCCCTGAACTGTGTTCCAGTGCTTTCCCCTTAATTTAACCCCTGCCTTTTCCCAGCCCTGCACAGCCCAGGTGGCTGGGCTTAGCAGGGAAGGAACCTTAACTCCAGGTCTGGGGGATGCTTGCTGTGCACTTTGGGTGTTCCCACGGCACACCAGCGTGCCTCGGCACACTGGTTGGGAACCACTGCTGTAGCAAGCACTGTGGTAATGCTAAGCACTCTGGAAAATCATCTCATAGTGGGTATCCAAAATTCGGAGAGGCTTTTTAACAATTTTGGCCTAAAGTCTCTGGCCCTCAATTCCCTAGCTATAAAGAGGAGATAATAGTGTGGCTCAGTGGTTAAAGTATAATATGGACCCCAGAACACACCTAATCTCCAACCCCCTTCCTGTATTGTCCAGGCCCCCTTCCCGCATGTGCAGGCCCCAGTTATAATGTGAGTGCAAAACAAACTGCTTGAGCCCCACCAGCTCTTTTCTCACAAATGAAGCACAGCCTCAAATCCACATTACCCCAACCTTGTCCACTGGTACCCACATCAGACCCCTCTTTCCCCATGTCCTCCTGAGCCCCCATCCCCATTCCCTAAGCTTCATGCCTCCAAGCCCCCACTCCAGCCCTCTTGAACCCCCAACCCTCAGTCTTCGCTCTACCCCCTTCAGTCCCCTTGCTCCCATTCTCCCACCCCCACCCCCTTCAGCTCCCAACCCCCTCCACTCCTCCCCAGCCCCCTTGTCCCCATTCTCCCACTCCACCCCCTTCACTCCCAACCCCCTCCATATCTCCTCAACCCCCTCTGTCCCTAGCCCCCACTCCAGCCCCCAACCTCTTCCATCCTTCCCGAGCCCCCCACCCACTCCGCACTCCAGCCCTTCATAGTCCCCTGCACCACTACCTATCCCCCACCAGCCCCTACCCAGTCTCCTTGTCCCCATCCCCCTTCATCCCTCCCCAGCCCCCTAACTCCCTCCATCCCTCCTCAGTCCCCCATCCTGACTCCTTGCTCCAGCAACTCATGCTGCTCCAGACCCCTCCATTCCCACCCCAGGTCTCCAGCTCACCACATCCACCACCTCCCACTGGCACAGCGCCTCATGCTTCCCTTTAGGCTCTTGGACGCCCCGAGTGGCAGGGCAAGCAGCAGCAGCAGCACAGCCAGGAGCAGTGACTCTGAGGTGGCAGTGGGCAGAAAGCACATGATGTGGGGCTCCTGGATTGGCTAAAATTTGTGGGCCACAGAACGGTGTTCTGATGCGTTCCCCTTTACTTTAATCCCTGGTGTGGTTAAATTCATGCATGACTACAGAGTACTCAAATACGATTAGGTCAAGCACCAAGAGGATGCAAAGAAATGCTGACTAATTACCCATGCACTCACAGAGGTGGGCTCCTGTGGGAAAACAATCTATGATCGTATCATTAAAAGTTATCTCACAATTTGCAAATGCACTGGGAGGCTAAATTAAAGCTGCCTCTGATCTGCCGCTGTCTCCCCTCTCTCACCATGCCCAGCTCTCAGCCTTCTGGCTGTCTTTCTCTTCCTCTGCCATGCTGGAAACTCAGCTGCTGGGTGAACTAATGGAAAGGGTAATTTTACTCAACTTCAGCAGCCCTGGGCTGGAGCGAGCTCAGTTGCTCCATGGAGGGCAGTGCGTGTGCAGTCTGAATGGGGCTGGGGCATGCTCAGTGAGGATGGAAGTTTCGGAGAATTTAGTTGCAAAGCTCAAAGGGTGTGTTCACACAGCAGTCTTATTTTGAAACAACAGAGGTTGTTTTGAAATAAGAAAGGCCATGTTCACACGATGCACTGTTGTTTCAAAACAACTTAAACCCCATGTGGGGACGAAACAACATTGTTTTGAAATGATTGTTTCGAAACAATGCCATCTGAACATGTTGTTTCGAAACAACAGTGACTAGTTTCGAAATAACTGTTGTCTGAACATGCTATTTCAATTCCTGCTTTTTTCCTTAATTTGAATTAACAAACTGTTAATTTGAATTAACTTATTTCGAAATAAGGCATTATTTTGATACAGCTTGTATCAAAACAACTTGTATCGAAATAACCCCCTGTGTGTGAACATAGTCTCTATGGAGTTTGTGTGGCCTGGACTGAGATTTTTCAGAAGCTCAGAACTTGCTCAAAGTTAGGTATATTTTCACAATGGTGGCAAAAGGCACCTTTCTGACCTCTGGGTGGGTGTCTTGCTCCAAAGCCTGCAAGTGCTAGAGCTTCTCAGAGGCAGCAATGAGGCTTTTGGTTGTTTTTTTTTAATGGACAAAATGAGGTACTGTCCCTTAATCTCATTCTCACATGGGGCTGATCTGTGTAGTTTTATCTCAATAACAGAACAAGGTGGGGCAAGTCCCTCACATGAGGTATTTCAGCCTGAATGGTTGAAGTCTGGCAGAGGTTAAGATTTTGTCATGGTTACTTTTAGTGAACTTCAAGGATAGGTTCTGGGCAACACACATACATTTATGGAAACCAGTGACCTGTGTATGACATTTGTGAAAAGTAATGTGAGTGTAGAGGAGGCTAAGGGGGCATGACTGACACTCAAGTGGAGTGGGATAAGAGCCCAATGGGGGGCGGAGGGGGGGTTCCAGCACCCATGGTGGCTGACAACTCCAGGGACCCTATTGCAGCTGCAAAAGCTCAGAGTTACCCCATCACGCACGACAGGTATGAACTACGAAGGCACTGCTTCTTATGGCTCAGGGCTCCTGAGAGTTCTGATCCTGCCGCCAAATTGGAGAATGTCACGAGGGTGTCTGAAAGTCACAGAATTTAATTAAAAGCAACTGAAAATAGGGTCTTGTAATGGGATGTGTTGGGAAACCTCTATTATAAGCAGTGCTCCCAGCCCAGCCTTTCATGTAACTGTAGCTACCCACCAAGTGCTGCAACAACGGAGGGCAAGTATATCAGCCCAGCTTTAAAGGGGGGAAACTGAGGCACAGAAATCAAACAGTAAACAATCCCACGCCACCCCCTTCACTTCTAATTGCTACAGCCCACTTCAGTCCCAGAAGCAGGGCTGGTACTGGAACCCAAAAGTCCTGACTCCTAGGCCCACCCGTGCTCTAACCACAAGGCAGCACTCCTTTCACAAACTAGAGTACTGACTCTTGGCCCCTCACTCCATCCCAGTAGACCCAGTCCTGTACCAGAGTGGAGAATAAAAGACCATATCACAATAATGCACAGGCCACAGGCTGGCTGAATTAAGTTTTCACAAGACCACCTTAAATCTAGCATTTCCTAAGCTTTGACCCCTTGACTCAGCAGCGTTACTGGTTGTTTTAAGGTAGTTTTTGCATGTGTGATATCAATATCACAGCACTCCCCCTTACAATGTAAAAGTATACTACCAAAATTCAGCAATGACAGGATATTAGCCCAGTTATACTGAAGTTTGGTCATTCCACTGGCTCCTAGACCAGGTAAACCGATGACTTGTTCTCTCGTGACTCTGAGTTTTCACACCCTTCTACAAAGCTGTGGTAAACCACCCCTCATGTGATTAGCTGCCCTTTCTCCCATGTCTGCACCACACTGGGAAGACCAGCCAGTCAGAACTTGGTCTCTCAGCACATGTTGAAAGCAGCACTCCCCTCCCACAACTATGTGGGATGAAAAGGCTCAGATTTCGAGTGGGTGTCATCCAATAAGACTTCTCCCCATTCTAATCCATACCCCCCTATACCTAGCAGAGCCTGGCCATGCCCACAAAATAAGTCCTGCCCCTTGCAGATGGAGTTTCCATTCCCATTCCCAAGCAAGCCCTTCCCTTGTGGTGTTACCCCATCCATGTACCTGTGAAGCTGGGCTGAGGGATTTGGGAGTAGGGAGGGAGTGGCCACTCTCAGCAGCTCCCCACCCACACAAAATGGGAGAAGAGGGTAGCAGAGGTGGCTGGATAGCCCCCAAAAGAGCCACAAGATGGCACCAGCAGTAAGGGGGTAGCTGGGAGAGAAGGTTAGATGTGTGGGGACGCCGACTGAGGGAAGAAGAACATGGCACCAGGACCTTAGAAATGGGGACAGTTCCACGCTAGCTAGCAGCCTATTAAACAGGGCAGGGGAGGAGGACTGATGGACAGATGGACATAGGACTGAGAGCTCCAGTCTCCCTAACTGGATCTAAGTGGTGCAAAATCCCAGGCTATGTCTACACGGCACTTTTATTTCGAAACAACACTCATGATTTCTAAATAAAAGAAATTAGGTCTACACGACGTTTTCTTATTTCAAAAGGACGGATCCCGTCCTTTCGAAATAAGAATTGTTGTTCCAAAACAGTAAAATCTTGATGTTTTTGAAACGGCCGTTATTTCGGAAGGGATATTTCGAAATAACGCCGTTTAGACCTGTTCTTTAGAAACAACACCGTGTAGACCTGTTGTTTCGAAACAGCTTTTTGAAACAACGGGCCAATTGGCGTTATTTCAGAATATCCCTTTCGAAATAACAGCCATTTCGATTGCAGGGTTTTCCTTATTTTGAAATGAGCCCTTTTGAAATAAGGGTTTTATTTTGAAATAAGTCATTTTGAAGGGACTTATTTTGAAATAAATTTGTGTGTGTAGACATAGCCCTAGGGATGATAGAAGGCTGGGAAAACAAAGCCAGAATCTTCACCTTCCCTTCCAGGGGCAAGCAGAGAAGGAAGAGACAGATGCGGAGTACAAGGAGCTGTGGAGTGGTCTAGGTGGCCATGAGAGCCCAGGGAGGTCAGACAGAGGGATTTAGTTACAAGAAGGCAAGCAGGGTGTCAGACCCAGCTCACACACAGCTGTATTTTCTCTTCTAGCCGCGCTTATAATGTCATGTGAGCTGACCTGGAAGCTCCATTACTCTCTAGACATTGGATGGCAGCAGAGTATGTTTCAACGCAGGAATTCTTCACCACAGGTGATGCTGGAGGCACCTAAGACTGATGGGGCAAATGCATGAAACCCTGGGCTGATATGTGCAGAAATGTGTGAGGAAATTGGGTGTGGCACTTTCCTAGCTTTGGCTATCTCAGCCTACACACACATACACAAGGGCAAACACCCGTTGTATATAGTTATCTACTATGGGGTGGAATTATCAAAAACATGAAAAGGAATTAGGCACTAGAGCAGGTTGATGTTTCTTTTGGCCAAAATGGCAGAATCAGGGACTCCAAAGTGTTCCACAAATTTCTGTGGAGTTTTGACAAATTGCTCATTAAGAGAAAATAAGCCAAAAGCAATCAGAGGATTTCATCTTGACGTTTTCCAGACAAAAAGTCGGAAATGTAATTTAAACCTACTTTTATTTTAGAAACATATAGAAAACATTTTAAAATGGTCAAGATTAGCTCCAAACACTTTTTATTTTGTTTTGAACAACTTTTATTCAACTTCTCAATGAGCGAAAAATGATGAAAAGTCCAACCTGGAACAATTTTTCCCCAACTTTCTGAAATTGTAAATGAACCAGCAATCAATTATTTGCTCATCTATATTTGACTCATAAACTTTAATGCCAGAGAAATCATTGTGAACTTCTAATCTGACCTCCTACATGCCACCAACCTCAGAACCCCACTGACCAATTCCTGTAATAGACCTAAAACATCTGGTTGAGTTACTAAAGTCTTCAAACCTTGATTTTAAGCATTCAGGTGACAAAGAATCCAGCAGTTTCTCTAATTGAAACCTGAAAGTAAGCTGTGCCCCATGCTGAAGAGGAAGGCGAAAAGGGAAAGAAAAAAAAAGTCTCTGCCACTCTGACCCAGGAGAAAACTTTTTCCTGATCCCAAATATGGCAATCAGTTAGATCCTGAGCATGGGGGCAAGACCTGCCAGCCAGATAGTCTCTATAGAAACAGCTTCCCATCTCCAGCCATTGGAGATACTTCCTAACAGCAGTTGAGAAAGGGGAATGCCATATACATCGTACCATCTCTTCCATAAACTTATCAAGCTCAACCTTGAAGCCAGTTAGGTTTTCTACCATCACTGCTCCCTTTGGGGAGGCTGCTCCAGAACTTTACTCTTCTGTTGGCTAGACACATTCATCTAATTTCAAGCCTAAATTTATTCATAGTCACTTTACAGCCATTTGTTCTTGTGTCAACATGGGTACTTAATTTAAATATTAGACACCTAGCACAGCCAGATTTGGGAATATGCTTCCCAGTGGCTCTTTTGCAAATTCCACCCTAAACAACTGAAACGCTGCTTTCTCATTGCCCATTTCTGGCCAATGCTGCTGATTTGTGGATAAAGCAATAAACTTTTTCACAAACATTTGCCTCTGTTTTATTGGGGGGTTTTGCAGTGCAATCTCAGCCTGGTTCTCCTGCTCCAAACACTTGAATAAATGAGGAAAAATCTGACATCGGAAATCACAACATTCTAAAACCAGTGGGTCAACATTTCAATCTTCATGATCACTCCATTGACAATTTACTAATTGCAATGCTCAAGGAGATGAATAGCAGATCAAGGCTTCAAAAAGAAGCTGCTGAGATTGAAATCATTTGCAAATTTGATTGCATTATTTCAGGGCTTAATAGGGATTTTGGATTTTAATATCATTACAACAGGGCTATGTCCACAAGTACATCATTATTTCAAAATAAGTTATTTTGAAATAAAGTCCTTATTTTGAAATAAATTAATTCAAATTAAGAAAATGATAATTTGAATTAAGGGAAAAGCTCAAAGTGAAATAGCATGCCCAAACAAAGGACTTGCTATTTTGCTTTAGGATAGGGGCACCATGGGAGGTGTGGCAACATGGCCCCTTCCCTGGGCCATGCCCCCACCCAATATAGGCTAAAAGGAAGGCACCCTGGGAAGGCAAAGGGCAAAAGTGTTATTTCAAAATAATGGTTATTTCGAAATAACACGTCCAAACGGTGTTATTTTGAAATAACCATTTTGAAATAACAGCCTTTTCAATTTAAAGGAGGTTTAAGCTATTTCTAAATGACGGCTCTCATTTCGAAATGACAGAGCCCATCATTTCAAAATAAGAATATGTCGTGTGGACCTAGTCTCTTTTATTTCTAAATAACCAGTGTTATTTCAAAATACAAGAGACATGTGGACATATCCCAGGTGATTTGATCTCATCTTCCTCTATATGCTGTTCTCCAGTGTTTGAATCTTTACAACTGCTTTGATTTGCTTTACAGTGTGACCTGTTCCCATGGCTTACACTTCCCTGCATTTATTTCCTCCCATTCTATAAATTCCCCCATCTGCAAAGTGTCTGATGAATTGAGATTTCCTCCCATGAAAGTTCATGCAATAAAAAAATTGTTAGCCTTTAAGTACCACAGTACCCCTTGTTTGCTGCAATATAGAAATAAATCCACCTCTAACTGCACAACTCTAGGACTGTGTCCACATGTTAAAGGTTATTTCAAAATGTTATTTCAAAATGAGTTATTTTGAAATAAAGTCCTTATTTTGAACTAAGTTAATTCAAATTAAGAAAATGTTAATTCGAATTAAGGGGAGCACTCAAATCAGAATAGGATGCCCTAAGTATGGACATGCTATTTCGATTTAGCAGAGGGGCAGCATGGGAGGTCTGGCAACATGGCCCCCTGGCAGGGCCGTGTTGCCACCCAATCCCCTGCCTGGCTCTCACCCTGGGCCAGCGGGGGACAGACCCTGGGGTGGCCTGCAGCCCCAGAAGTGTGGGTGTGAGCCGGCTCCCTGTGCCCCTGGGGCTCTGAGCCTGCAGCCCCAGCAGCACAGGTAGGAGCCGCATCCCCACTGCCCGGGAGACTTGGCTGCTGCAGCTCCAGGAGTGCGGGTGAGAGCTGGGCTCCCTGCGCCCTGGGGCATAGAGCCTGCAGCCCTGGCACTGCTGGGGGCAGCTGGCTTCTGGATGCCCTTGGTCCCGCTGCCTGGGCTTGGCAGGGAGCCGGCAGAGAGCTGGCTTGCCCTGCTACTCCCCGTTGATGGCAGCTGGGGGGGGGGGTGACAGATCCCCAGCTCGCTTTCCACTGCTGCCCCGACAAGCCCAGAAGGGGGTGGTCCGCAAGCTGGCCTGCGGGGCTTGCCCACAGCCAGCCTGTGGGAGGTCCTGGAGCTGACACCCGGCAGCTAGCGGGGAAGCAGGTGCCAGAGCTGCTTGCCCCACTGCCTGGTCTGGGGGGCTGTGGGGCCACGGGGCAGAGCTCTCCCACACCCGGAGAGCCAGGCAGGGGAAAAAGCCCGGAAGGGCAGAGATTCCCCCAGCCCTGGGCAGCAGCTGCTAGACCCCCGCCTGCTAGGGGTGCCCCTAGCCCAGGCAGGCTGGAGAGAGCCCCTGCAGCAGCTCCAGCCAGCCCACGGGGGCTAGGGGCTTCCCCAGCTGGCAGGGGTCTAGCGCGGCTTTCCCCGCCGCAGGGCTTGTCCCCAGCCCCGCAGCAGGGAGCCCAGCACCCCCCTCTCCCGCCGCGGGCCTCCTCCACAGCCCTGCGGCAGGGACCCCGGCACCCCCCTCTCCCGCGGCCGGTGGGAGAGGGGGGTGCCGGGGTCCCTGCCGCAGGGCTCTGGAGAAGGCCCGCGGCGGGAGAGGGGGGTGCGAGTGTCTCTGCCGTGGGGCTCCGGAGAAGCCCCATGGTGGGAGAAGGGGGCGCTGGGCTCCCTGCCACGGGGCTGGGGACAAGCCCCGCAGCAGGAGAGGGGGGCGCCGGGCTCTTCCTCATCACCTTGTTTCGACAGGAAATGGGGTTTAAGCAGTTTCGAAAGGACGACTGCCATTTTGAAATAAGGGGTTTGCTTGTTTCGAAATGGCCGTACGTCATGTGGCCATGGTCTTTCTTATTTCGAAACAACCTCTGTTGTTTCGATATAAGAATGCTGTGTGAACACACCCTCAGAGTACACATCCCAGACATGAAGAAGAGCTCTGTGTAAGCTCAGAAGCTTGTCTTTCTTGCCAACAAAAGTTCATCCAATAAAAGATACAACCTGTCTTGTTACCATTCTGGGATAGGACCAACACAGCTGCAACACTTCATACAAATGAAGATCCATATGGTGGTTAATTTCCACCTGGCAACCCCATCACAAACCACTGCTTGTAGCGTGATCTATCTATTGATGATGCTTCCCTTCTCTTAACATCACTGTTCCACTGTTTCACATTATCCTTCAGGGCATCTTTAAAGCATTTCTTCTGGCTGCCTGGTGTGTGATTTGCTCACTTTTAGGTTGCCACACATCAGCTGTTTTGGCATGCTGTTGTCATCCATCCTCCACAATGGCTAAGGCCTAGTCTACACTGCCAACAAAATTCAATGGCAGTCAACAGTAGTTATGCAAGCTACACCAAGTAGCTTGCATAACTCCCATCGACTTTGTAACTCCCCTTTAGCACAGTGTCTTCACTGCACTATGCCAAAAGGAAATGCATTCCCATCGACACAGAACGACGCCACTCAAGATGTTGGTTTTCTCAAGTTGATTTCAAGATTGACTGAGTGTGTTTTAACTGACCACTCAGTCAATCTAGCAAAATGGACACGACAGTGACAATTTTGCTGTCAGTGCAGACATGACCCACCCAACTCAGTGTAACTGCATTGCAGTAAGTGTGGTTTTAATTCCTGCAGAAAGAATGCATTCAAGAATCTCATTATTTGTAATTTAATCTGGTTTTTTGAACCAGGGAGTGTTCACTCTTAAATGCAACATTGCATTTAGATGTGAGTATAAATCCAGTGTGTGATTATGCTGCAGCACCTCTTTCCTTTAACTAATTATTTTATTCTAAAGCAGATCTGTGATTTCATCACTCATTGTGCCATTTGCAGTTAATCACTAATTTAAATGACCTGTAACTGCCCTGGATGTGCAACCCTCAAAAATCAGTTTAGTTTTAATCCTTATCTTTAAACTATTAATTGAAAACACAAAGGACTCCTTGTTTGTTTTGCTGAACTAGGTTAACTCAGGTACTCTTTTGGAACAAATTATAGATTACAGTTTCTGGGGTTATCTGGGAACCTTTTAATCATCTCCCAAGCATTGCAGGGACCTTAGGCATTGGTGCATCTCAGTCCCTCTGTGATACCGTCTGGAATATAAGTGATCTGATGCCAGTATTAGTGAATTGCAATAAATATCACATACGAGATGCCATGCTAGGCGTTAATAGGAAAGGCATGATTCACTAAGATTGATAAACACATTTATGTGTATGTAGCAGTTTTGTATTACGAGTTTTACATATGAGCCATATGGTTGGATTTCAAACTTGTGCTGCGGTGGGCACACGGACCCAGTCACGGGGCATAAGGCAGTGCTGGCCTGGCACTGCCATACTGTGGTGCAGCACCAGCTGGCGTGACAAAACTCAGGCCCCAGTCCCAGCGCCAGCCCTAGTGGAGGAGGAGGGATTAGTGCAGCCCCCAACCCTGGAGCAACGAGGCACAGTGGAGCACCGAGGGGATGGGAGTGGGGAGAGGGGACAGTGGAGCTCCAAGCCTGGAGCAGTACAGTACAGGTGGGGGTGGCATAGTCCCCATCCCCAAGCAACATACTGCCATGGGGGCAGAGGGGGGGGCGTAATCCTGGCCAGGCTCTAGGGGCTCCAGCACGGCACAGTATAGTGCCGCCAGGTGGAGAAAGGGGCGGCATCGCTCCCAAGTGGTGCAGTGCAATTGTGGCCAGGGGGACGAAAGGGGGCAGCTCAGCTCCAGCCCAAGCAACACAGTTGCAGCCAAGGCGGGGACGGGGAGTGGGCCAGGGGCAGTGGGCTGGACGGGGACCTCTGGCAGGCTTTATTCGGCCCAGGGGCTGTATTTGCCCCCCCCCCCAGCTTAGAGAATCCAAATCAGAAGCAGTGCATGGACCCCCTTCAGACTGGATGATTAAAACACACCAGATCCCCACACAGCAATCTGGGGGGTGGCCACATGCAGTACTGGAATAGCACTTCAACAGAATGGAAATTTAATGGAAGAAAAGTTTAGTCAGGAAATAAGCTGCATGCATCAGATATATAGAGATGAAGGTAGTAAGCCACTGGAACAACTTACCCAGGTATGTGGAAAAATTTCCATCCCTTGGCATTTTTGACCCTGATTCTCATTTAAATTAAGAACGAGAGCCACAGGACTCTAATTGTTTTTGCTGTACAAAGACTAACACTGCTGCCCTTCTGGAAATTTAAATTAAGGGCCAACTACACATCGAGGAAACTCAGGGCCTGTCTACACCTCCAACAAAATTCAGCAGCAGTTGGGAGTTATGCAAGCTACAGAGTAACTCCTGTCGACAGGGGCCATGGAGTTTTTGTGGCTCTAGGTAAAAGTGAAGGATGGGGGACCCACCTGGCCTTTGATTTTTTGCTCCTTACCAGTCCCCCCCCCCATTTCCTCCCACCCCCCTGGCCTCACCAGTTACCACCTCCCTCTCTCCAGGCTCCCTTCTCACCCTGCGCCAGGAGCCTCAGCTCTCACCCCTCCCGGCTGCAGGAGGCAGAGTATTCCTGCCCTGGCAGCTGCTCTTTTGGCTCCCCGGAGCTACCTTAGGCAGCTTCTCCTGCCGCTGCCTGGGGCAATAGAGCCTTGCCTGTGTTGGTGCCCCATGGAGAAGCCAGGCCCCATGGCTAGAGCCCTGCACATCTGCGGGTATCCGCAGACTCATTGTTGTGGATTGGAGCTCGGATGCAGCTCTTATTTTTATCTGCCTAGGGCAGTGGTCATCAAACTTTTTGGAAGGGGACCCAGCTCTGGCCCCTCTGCCATGCAGTGACTCTCCACTGCCTCTGTAGGGGGCCGCCCCCCATCAGCACTGGCTGGCAGGGGAGCTAGGGACAGCCACTTCCCACCAGGATCAGTGCTGGCCTCAAGGGAGTGAGGGGCAGCCCCCCCCGGAAACAGCGTAGGCTGGTGGGAGAGCAATGGAAAGCCAGCCCCCCTCCTGGGTGCAGGACGGGTCCACAACCTAGTCTGTGACCAGTACTAGGTCGCGACCCATACTTTGACGAACACTGGTCTAGGGTACATTAGCTGCTTCTGCTGCAGAGAGTTGTGAGCAATGTAAACAGCACAGCAAGGACCAAAGAGAGCACGCCAGCCAATCCAGCTCAGCTCTGCTTGCAGTCTGCCAGCCAATCAGAGACAGTCAATCACAGGAGCTCAATTTATATCCTAGTCCCCCCTCTGACTCTAGGAGCCCCAATGGCTGGTCCCCAGACTCCACCGATGAGCTGGTGATTGACAGTGCTATGAGATAGGGGCAGGGGTGGTGTAGCTGTACATATAACCTGGCATTCGGATTATGGATCAGATACAGGCTGACAGCAGATGTGGATCAGATACGGATCCACATTTTGGTATCCATGAAGGGCTCTACACATGAGCAGGGATGTGGGAGCTGTAGCCTCACTCAGGGAGGACCAGCCAGATGAGCATGATCCAGTGGGAGGTGGAGAGAGGGTGTTGCCTCCCCTTCAGTCCTCGCAGGGGGAAGGGGGTCCGTGCTGTCTTCCCCACTCTGGTTTCCCCACCACCCACCTCCCTTGGTTACCAGTTGCTGTCTGCTGTGGCTCTGCAGCTCCTGCCCTGGCTGGCCAAATGCCGGGGTATTTAAAGCTGCTGCTGCTCTGAGGTGGCCCCTCTCCCTGTGGGGCCCAGGGCAACTGCCCACACTGCCCACCAGCTAAGACCACCTATGCCTATCAACTTCCAGACTCTCATTTAGCATAGCATCTTCATTGTGCTTTGTCGGTAGGAAATGAGCTCCTGTTGATGCTGTGCTACTTTGCTTGAGGGCGTGCTTCTATGAAGTGGATTTTGAGATCAATGACATGTTTTAACTGACCAGTCAATCTGGAAAAATTGACTTATCAGCAGCGACTTTGCCACTGTCAGTGTAGACATGGCCTCAGTCCTTTTAAATTTAGTCTTTCTTTCTACAAAAGAGAGGCTCTAATACAACCGTAGGTTACAGGGTTTGATGCATGAATCATCGGGTGAAGCTTTACATTCCCTGTTTTGCAGGAGATCGGATTAGATGATCCTAATGATCCTGTCTGATTTTATAATCCAGGAGCTGTTTTTGCAATTCTCTTAAATTAAGGTGTAATGCACCTGCCTGCCTCTGTGACTCACCCATGCAATTCAATCTTCCTGCCCAGCCCCTTTGACCTTTCTGATGGGGCTGGGAATGGCTGGGGGAGGAAGTGGTGTAGCTGGATATTTGGATAGGTCCCTTGGACAGGAAGCTTTCGCCACTAGCTATCTCCAGTCACTCACCCAGCACAAGGTAGACTTAGTGGACTGAATGTACCAGTGCCCTTTGGAAGGAGACGTAGCAGGAGACTAACCCTAACCATGGACAAAAGTCTGGAATAGCTCCACAAGCTGATAATACCATGGCCAAGAAATGGAGCTGCATTTGTGAGGTGGCTGCTTCTATGTGTGCAGCTAAGACTTCCTTGTATCTTCCTTCATGGGGGACATTGGACATGATAGTGATTCTCCTCTCTCCTGGATGTGTAAATCAGGAGTGACCTTGCAATTGTGTGCCTGTGTAAAGGGGCACAGAGTTCTCACAGTGAACAAATCAGAGGGCACAGGCTGACCCTTTTGTTACAGCATTTTTAATTTTCTGGTGAGTAAAGGCAGAACTCAGGATGCAAATGGATTTGTGAGCATGACCAGTGTTCAGTCTTGGTGGATGATCAGGTTAGGACAGGCACCTTTTATCACACAGTGCCAGTGGAGAGGGAGATTGTGGTTAGGCACCTTTGCACATCTCTCCCGTAGTCCTCTGGTTTAACAGCAGTTATCCCTTGGCCTAACTTCCCACATACTCAGCCCTCTTTGCACCACTCTAGCACTACAAGGAGAGAGACAAATGGCCTCAGTCGCATTATGCCAACTGAGTCTGCTTTACACAGCATAAAGAGACCTTACAGGGTGACGTGAAGGGCCTTTAGCACAATCAGCTCCAAACCGTAACAGGAAAGACATTTCCCAAGAGATGCCAGAGAAGATTGCTTTTCCAAACATCTTTATTCACAAGTACATATGAGATTTTCCATCTTGCAATTGGTGCCACTGAACTCACCTAAGGAACGCACATTTGTACTAAGCTAGGACTTGTTACTGAGTGAACAGCCTGCCTAGTCCAACGCAAGGAAGGGAAGGAGTCATCCTGTGTAGTGCAAGTGGCTTTTAAGGCTCACTAGGAGAGAAGAAGTAAGACAAAAGTTAGTGGATTGAGATTGACAGTGCTTTATCTCCAACCATGTCAAAATACTTCATGAGTCCCACCCAGAAATCCAGCGAAATCTACTGACGCTGGTGTCATCAAGAACCCCAGAGCCCTAACAATAGGGACAGCATCTGCCACTGCCCCACACCTCACTCTATAGCCATAAAGGTGACAGGAGAATGCCTCCAGGAGAGCAGCCATGGAGGACTTGCAAGGGCAGACCTAGATGGTCCACTTTATAATCCCCTGTGTATGCGTCATGCAAGGGATGGAGCAGGGCAGGCCCAAGGGTGACTGAGGTAGTCTTCACAGTATGTGGCCCTAGGGTGACTTTGAGCTAATCGAGGCTATAAAGCTGCAGTGGGGGAGGTGGGTGCAGGAGGGAGTTCCTAGCTGCCAGCCCTGAAAGTGCCTTCTAGGATCGAATGATATGACTACACCGTAGTTAGGAGGTGTGACTGCAGCATGGATAAGTGTGGCACCTGTTCAACCTTATTGGCTACAAGGGGGTTGCACATGAACAAGACCATCTTACTCTCCCAGTGGAGCATAGGGTCTACATGGCCAACAGGAGGAACTGCTGTATTATAAGACTGGTCAAAATTTCACTGTCAATGCTGTCTTTTCAACAGACAACCGGGTTTTCATTTCCAATGAAAACATTTGCTACGTCTTCATCAGACAACCAAAAAATCCTAAAACCAATGGTGGGTCCTCCATTGCTGGAAATTTTTAAATCAAAGCTGGATGTTTTCAATAAGATTCACTCTAAAAAGAATTTGAGGCAGTTCTCTGGCCTGTGTTACGGAGGGTACAACTAGATCACAAGGGTCCCTCTGGCCATTGGAATATATAGAATCTATGAACCAGGCCAGCTACCTGATCACACATGTGCAAGGTGAATGGCCATGCTGTCTTAGAAGGAACAGCCCTTACCTTCTTGAGAGGTCTCGTGCCTTCCAGGCTTCAAAGGCCTCTGTGATGTTACTCACGATCATCCCATTGCGGAGTTGCAGGTCATCAGAGCTGTCGCCATTGAAGTTCCCACAAGGTGCGCACAGCTGGTTAGCCAGGCTGTCACTGACTATCACCGTCACCTGCCCATTTGGGCTAAACAGAATTTTTACTCTCGAAGCCTGGACAATCATGATGGTTTCCTGAGACTTGCTTACGGACAAGCTACTGGACACCTTCACTGGGAGCTGCCTTTGGAGCCCTCTCACCTGGATGACACAGAGAGGGAGGTCAGAGAAATGCTGGGAGGAAGGAAGACAAAGCTACTCTACAGGCCATATTACAAAGTAATGAAGTTTAGTGTCTAAGGGCCCAGTTACCAGGCAGTGTGGTCCAGACTCTAATGATCATATGTTACAAAGCAGAGAGGTCTAGATACTATGGGCAACATGACAAGGCAATGAGGGTTGAACTTTCTAGGTCAAATTCTGCTCTCACACAAGTACAAACCAGAGTCAGAGGAGTAGCTCTGGATTGAGACTGATGAAACTGAGAGCAGGATCTACCCCTCCTCTCTGGGAGATGAACCCATCTCTTTCCAGTTGTGCTCCTCTGACACAAACATGGTCTTCATTAGCACATGATTGCATAATTAGCATGTATTCTATTGCAACAGCACCTAGGAATCCAAGTGGTGGTTTGGGACCCCATTATGCCAAGGTCTGTACAAACACAGACCCAAAAGCACAGTCTTCATCACAGCGAGTTTATAATCTAGTACTTTGTTTTGAGCCAAAGGAAATGTGGGCCAGATCCAATCATATTGACTGTGAAAGGCAATAGGGGCCATCAAGCAACTGAGGAATGGGGTGTGACATGATGCACCCTTGTAATGTGACCTGTGTAACTTTCCTATTCACTTTTTCAAAGTTGCTGCATGGTTTAATGCAAAATATGCCAGGCGAGGTCTTTTTTGATTGCTCACAACATGTTCTGTATTGTTATGGTAGCATCTTTCCTGCAGGATCATGCATGTGCACAGATGGAAGACATCTCCCCAAATGCATTTCACATCACTCAAGTAGGAACAAGTAATCAGGACTGCAAACACACACCCAGAGGCATTACAATGGACTAGCTAAATGTGTAGTACCTTGCCTGGAGAGGGGAGATCACCTGCCCTTTCTGGAAAAAGTGAATGACCTGGCCAGAAGGAGAACAAGGCGGGGGGGTGGGGGGGGGTTTGAAAAGGGAAAAAGCCACATTTTGAATTGTTTGGAGGTTTTCTGCTGAGATCTCCATCTTGCAAACAACTTCCAAGACCTGTGCCTACCCACATGGCCAGAAGGACTAGTCAGTAAAGCTGGGTGGTAAGGTTGAAATGTACTAAAACAGTAACCTTGAGCTTAGATTGTATGTTATTTTTATTTGCTAGTGATCAGCGTTGTCTCTGGCGCTTGGCACATGGGGCGCAGGCCTCAAATGTTCCAGTCACCGCCCTGAACTGTGGCCCTGTCAGCACAGGATTGGGCTACCTGCCTGCCCTGAGCTCAGCCTCAGAGAAGGGGGAAGAACTACCAGCCCCTTCCCCCTGCAGCACCTAGCCCAGGGCAGAGAGGGAAATTTAAATCCCTCCCTCTCTGGGCCAGGCAGCATGGTCGGCAGCAGTGCCTGTGTGAGGTATGTAGGTGCCCTACTAGGTAACGGGGAGGGAAAGGGGAGCTGGGTGCAGCAGCAGGTGAGCAGGGTCCTGAGCTGTCATGACGATAGCAGGCTCTGGGCCTGGCAGCTTTTCAGGTCAGGTGCTGAGACCTGGTGAGAAGGCGTGCCCTGAACGGAGGGGGCAGAGCGAGGCTGGGCCATGCCCCCCCATCCTGTGAGTGGGGAGCCAGGCCGTGGCCTGGCTTGCAGGGGCCTCTCGGGGTGGGGGGGGAGCCTAAAGTTGGACCCAGGGTCCCACAGTGTTGGTAGGGGAGCCAGGAGTCAGACTGTGGGACCAAGGGGGAAGTGGGAGCTGCACAGGATCTACGCCCTAAATCTTTATTTATGAATCAACACTCCTGCTGGTGATTAACTCTCTGACTGACTAATTGTGCATTGATTTGCTATATGCTCACTTAAAATCATGTTTTAATCAATAAACTAGTATTTGTTTTATCTAAAGTAGCGTGGATTTTGAAGCAGGGGGTGAAAGTGTGGGTGCCTAGCTTGGAGCAAAAGTGATGATCTCAGTTACTTTGTTAAACTGATAAACTGGAATATAGGAGCCTGCAGTGATAAGGGAAGTCTTCTGATCTCAGCAGGACAGACCTTTCCATTGTGATATTTGGGAGCTGGGGGTGCTCGCTGCGGGATATCCCCTCCCCCCCGAATAGCTAGTGAGTGCACATCTGCTGCCTCAAACTACCTGCATGCAGGAGGCTACTGTGAACTGACCCGGGAGTGGGGGATTCACCTTGCAAAGCAGGGTAAGTTGGGACCCAAAAGTAGGCAAACAGGGAGGCACAGCTGCACACCAGATTGCAGGGAGCAGGGGAAGAGCTCTGCTACTGATCTCCCATGTGATCTCCTACTTTGCTACTGATCTCTTGTGTGACCCTGGTCCGCTGTGTCTTCTATCTCCCTTTGTCTATTTAATTGTAATGCTCTGGGTAAAAGAGATCCTGACCTCAGGTCAGCCAGGACTGTCTCTTGCTGTGCACTTGTGCAGTGCCTGGCACAGTGCGGCCCTGATTATTGTTAGGGTCCCGTTATGCTGTCATACTCAGCTGCCTCAATTCTCAGTTTCCCTACGCCCTACTGGAATAGAAATAATAACAACTGATACAGAATAAAGCGCCCCTGGAACTTATGCATTCAGTCATTAGAACCAAAATCAAACCACGTTTCTTATATGGTCTGTAAATATGCAGATTAGAACTGTGTGAAAAAAATAGCTTTCAATGCTGCCACCATTTTTTGGAGGGGCTGAAATTTTTTCTCATCCTGAATCTCTACAAAAAGTTTTAAAAAAATTGCAAACCAAAAGTCTGAATTTTTGTTTGTTTGTTTCAGGCCATCCAAAATGTTTCAGTAATGTTGTATCATTTATATTTTGATCTTTTTTTCTTTTTAACATTTTCTTTTCTTAGACTAATTAGTTGAAATTTTTAAACACAAAGTTATTCTGAAATAGAAAACCAGAATATTTCATTTTGAAAATATCAAAATGTTTCACTTTGACCATTCTGAAACTCTTTTTTCAGTATTTTTTTCCACTTCAGAACTTCATCAAAACCAAGTCTGTTTCATGAATAGCTTAAAAAGCCTGATCATAAAACAGATATGGATTTTTCACATCCAGTCTCCAACCAGAGTCAAAACCAGTTTTATTCAAAGCACCATCAGCCTGATTAACAGATCACACGTATTTTACACCAGGTGTGCCAAACTACAGCTCACAGGCCAGATCAGGCCTGCCAAGGGCACTGATCTGGCCTGCAGAGCTGCTGCTTGGGGTGCACCTGGAAGCTGCCTGAGGCAGCGAACTCCAAAGACAGGCTCCCAGCACAGCAGGGCGTGCTCCTGACTCACTCATTTCACATGTCCTGCGTCACAACACAGGGAAACAAAGTAAGCACTCCAGCCAAACCCAGCTCAGCTCTGCTATGGTCTGCCAACCAACCAGAGTCTCAGTCACAGCAGGCTAGGCTAGCTTGAGAGCCACCACACTGCCCCCAACCCAATTGCTCACTGTCGGTCAGTCAGCATGCTGATTTGATTGACAGCATACTGCACAAATCACAAATAAAAAAGGAAAAAGTGGCTGGGGCCCAAGTGGGAACAAGCTAATCAAAGGTCAGCTGGGCCTGAGCCAACCAAAGGCCAGCATTCTGAATGACTGACAATGAGTGGGCTGGGAGGGAGGGAGGCAGGAGCCCAGCCTGCTCCCTGTGACTGAGTTTTTTACCTGACAACAGGAGGTAGGGGAAGAGGAAGGGGAAGGGGAGGGGTCAGGGAGCCAGTGTGTGGAAGGGGAGCCCACAGGGCAGTGGTGTCACTGGCACTGGGCTTACAGGGCTTGAGCCCCAAGTCCCAGCACCGGAGCCCCAGGTCCACCGCCAGGCCAGCGCACTTACACAGCTCAAGCCCTGAGTCCCATTACACTGAGCCCCAGGTCTTTTCTAAAGCCAGCAGTGCTTCTGCCACAGGGCAGGGGAAAGGGAAGGTGTCAGAGAGCCTGCATGGTTGGGAAGGGGAAAAAGTAGCTGTGATGAAGTAAGAAAACATTTTGTGTTACTTTGGGGTGTCAGGGGCAATACCCAAAATGCTCTTCTTTTCTGCTCCTGTACTTTGGTGATAGGATACAGGTATTCTGGTGATGGGACATGGGGGTGTGATAACTATAGGAACCACTAGGGGGGAAGGGGCTTTAGACAGACCTCACCTGGACCCCCTGTGGGTGACACAGGTTGTGGCCAGTTTAGACTGGGGACAGGTTGCTGGCCAGGGAGGAGGACAAAGGGCTGAAAGAGGAGGAGGTTAGTGGGGAAACAGGGATCTGAGAGGCAGGACCTCCAGGGGCTCATCCTGGCATTTACTACTGGACCTCCTGGTTAATCTGAAAGCCAACTGTCCTAGCTGCTGTGCAATCCGGATTGCTAATAAACCCTCTGACTTCTACACTGACTGTTACTGCTGACTGGGACGGCCGGACCCTGCTGGAGGGTGGACCCCCCACCAGGGGAGACCAAACAGAGCAAGGGTCGGACCCTCTGAGCCTGGATTTGGGAGCTGGCTACACGGCAAAGTGGAGACCTGGTGGACTGGGAGAAGGCTGCACCATAGCAGAATCCTGAGTGGCTGTGAACAGAGGGGATCCAAGAGTGCTTTTCTGGGGTTCTTCATGACAGGAGCCCATGCAGCTCTGAACATGGAGGGGAAAAGGCTTGGGGAACCCATGTGACCACACGGCCTGCGACAGGTGTTCTGCCTTCCAATGTGGCCCCCCCACATTGAATGAGTTTGACACCCTTGCTTTACATGCACTCCTGTCAACCTTTGTCTGAGTGGTTAAATATCCCTGGTGAAAGCCTTTTCCTCACAATAGCTCCCTAAAGCTACTGCAAGTGAAAACGCTGGCATGTCAGGAACAGCCTTTATACTGGTGACAGTGCAAGCTGCTTTTAGAGGAGGACATTAGGGATTCAGACTCCCCAGCTTCATGTGGTACTTAGTCCCCAGAGTCAATGGCTGGCCTGACATTAAGAACTCATGAGTTCTAGCTCTGCTTCTGGCAAGAGAGTGGCTTAGAGAAGGAAGGTGGGAGATGGGACTTAGGTTCTGTCCCTTGATCGGTGGTGAGCTGGGATTCAGGATTGCCGGGTCTAGCGTTTAGAGCTGCATCCTAAAAGCAGTCCTTCACTCTAAAACTGACTCTTCCTATGACTTTGGGCAAATCACTTCCCTTCAGTAAAGTGGGCATCTCAATAGTGACTCCCCCTACTGCCAGATTTTTGCCCCTCTTTGGTGTAGGGTGTGCTAACCCATCCTTCTCTTACCCAAATCTCCTTTTTCTTATTGACGTGGATAAGACCCTCACTGAAGAAAGCGTAGATGCCTTCAGGAACAGCCAAGCCACCTTCTCTGAACACTCTGACCACCACCCGGAACCAGGGAAGGTCGATCCCTTCACAGAGGGAAGTCACCTCGTAGTTGCCTTCAAGGAGGACTTCCTTTGTAAGGCCATCAAAAGAGGTGAGCCATGTTCCTGGGGCCAGCGTGCACCGACCCTCCTGCTCCACACAGCTGCGCACCCCATTTCTGAGCATGCACTTCTCCCCTTCGGTACACTTTGTTTCTTCACAGTCGACCGAGCCTGAAGCATGGCAGATGCATTTCTCAGAGCAGTTCTTGGAGACAAAGCTCCCTCTGGCCTGCAGAAAAATACCCCAACCAACAACTGTGTTAAGTGATGCAAAGGAAATCAGTATGTAGAGCTGTGGGAAAGCCCTATGTGAGAGGACCAATAGAAAGAAACAATCAGGGACCTTCCAGAAGTTACAACTCCAGCAAAACTCATCACAGAGAGAAAGAGCTGGTGGATACAGCAGAGCTAGGGAAAGAAGTGTGCAGGACCAACAGGCCTCCAGGCTGAGTTATTCTGCCAATAACATCACCCCCCCACACCTACCGATGTTCCCTTCACCTAGGGCTAACAACAAAGGGGCTGGCTGCCGTAGTGATTTTCATGCAAAAGGCAGATTTGTCAACCAGAACCTATGTTGAGTCATATCAACTCTTTTCTTTATACACAAGACATCAGTCAATGATCTTCTTTCCCAAGAGCCAGACCGAAAACAATGCTGTGGAAGGGAAAAGTCTCATATTCTGCTCACTGCCCCCTGAACTAAGGCCCACCAATGTCAACCAAACCCCCCTGTCTGGGGCTGGATCACAGTCAGATGCCCCTCAGAGAAAGGCCCAGTGTCCCACTTCCCCAACCCTCTAAAGCCATTCCATCGCCCCAATGTGGGCTGGATCAGAGCTGGCACCCCTAGATGAGATAGGTCCCATATCCCACTCCCTAGACCTGTCCCTACTTTACACTTGCTCATTCCCTCATAGTATTTGCAGCTCTGTTTTACAATTTCCAGTAAACAAGCTTCATTTCAGTGCCTGGACATCTGGGTGCTTGACTGCTCTGAAACCATGCTTATCTCCCAGGCTATTTGGGAGTTCCTTAGGTCAAACCACGGAGACTGTTTGGTGAGATCCATAAACTGTGAGCATCACTGATCAAGTCTGCCCTGAACAGGCAATCCTGGTGAACCAACTAATCTCCTGAAGTCATAATGCCCACATAAAATCCTCTGGGTTCAGTGTAAAACTGTGAAAAGATCTTCCAGGAGCTTTGCTTTGGTTGTTCCAAGCCCAGATCCAGAATATGGATCACTGTAATAGAAATGATGGGTTGTTTATGCACAGTTGCCATTGACCTTAGTGGAAACCATACGGGTATGATCCTATAAATTCATGGCTGTGAAAATGCATCATGGACCATGAAATCAGATCTCCACTGTAAAATCAACCTATTGTAAGGGAAGGGAGGCAGTGCTGGGGGTGTCCCAGCCAGGAGTTCATACCACACACCAGGCTCTAGCTGGTAGTCATTGCAAGCCTAGGGAGAGATGAGTTCCTTTTCCTCTGCATGCTGCTCTTAGGAGGCAATCAGACTCACCTCCAGGGACCTCCCCCAGCTGTAGAAAACCCTGAGGCCGCACTGCCTTCATAGCCCATCTCTGAAGGCAGAGCAGAAGTGAGAGGGGCAATCCTGCCACCCCTCTATTTAGGTTTGCAGCCTCCACAATCTTTTTCTGGGTCATGACTGCCATGGTTACAACACCCTGAAATTTCAGATATAAACTTCTGAAA
The DNA here is from genome assembly GCA_007922195.1 of Podocnemis expansa. NCBI lineage: Eukaryota > Metazoa > Chordata > Testudines > Podocnemididae > Podocnemis > Podocnemis expansa. Next base: position 833,114 of record ML682100.1, read on the forward strand.
CTATGGAATTGACCATTTTAAAAATCTTACAACCATGAAATTGCCCAAAATGAACCATGAATTTGGTAGAGCCCTACATTTGGGTGCCTTGGAGGGCAGGATTTAGCTCTAGGCTTTATGTGTAGCTGCATAGTAAGATATAGGGCATGCCACTGTACAGTCACTCTAACTCCCATTGGGAATCCCATTGCCACATAAGAATGATAGCCTCAGGGAGCAGACAGATGGACCAATAACTCAGCACCCACCTTGATGTAGCGTCCATTATGCACACAGCCACACCTATCCATGGGGACACACTCTTCCCCATCAGACACGTATTCTGCATCACACCTGCAGCCTTCAAAGCACTTGCTGGTACACTGGGGAAGGGCGAACAAGCTGGCACAGGTGAAATCACAGTATCTGGTACACAGCTCATAATGGCTGTTAGCTGGGCAGGCAAAGGCTGAAGAACAGAAGAAAAATTACAACCCTCACAGCCAAAAACCAAGCTTAATCTGTGGTCTCCCATCTAAATAAACAGGAGATCCTACTTAGACGTCTGAGAGGCATTGCAGGGCTGGATAGCACCAGAACCACAGCAACTATGGATTAATGAAGCACAGATAGTAGAATAAACAAGGAGTTCTGTGGCACTTTTAAAAACTAACAAATTTATTTATCACATGAGCTTTTGTGGGAGAAAAATCCCACTTTGTCAGATGCTGGAAGATGGAAAACTTACAGAATGGGAAAAAAAATAAATGCAGAGAAGTATAAGTCATAGGATCAGGTCAGATTGCTACAGCAAATCAATGCAGTTGTTTAGATTCAGGCAGTTGGAAACAGCATATAGAGGGAGATGAGGTCAAATCACCTGTTGTAATAAGAAAAAAACCTGAGATTCCTATTTAACACTAAGGCAACAGTGTCAAATCTGCATATGAATTTCAGTTCTGAAGTTTTTCTTTGAAGCTTTGTTTTGTTTCCTATTTGTTTAAATACTGCTATTAACAAATCATCAATGGAATGAGCAGGGAGACTGAAGTGCTCCCATATTGGTTTTGGAATGTTTTTACAGTATTTCTGATATCAGATTTGTGTCCATTTACTCTTTTGCATAGAGACTGTCCTGTTTGTCCGACATATAAGGCAGGGAGGCATCGCCGGCACATGATTTCATAAATCACATTGGTGGCTGAGCAGATGAATGAGCCCTGAATGGAGTAGCTGGTTTGATTAGGTCCTGTGATGGTGTCTTTTGTGCTGATATGTGGTCAAAGCTGGCAACATGGTTTGTTGTAGGGATATGGACTTGCTTTAATGTTTCTGTTGTTAGGTGTGTATTTGCTGGTGAGTCTGTGCTTAAGATTGGGAGGCTGACTGTAAGGGGAGGTCTGTCTCCCAAGGCTTGAGAGAGATGTCGCCTTGTAGAATAGGCTGTAGATCTTTGATGATGTGCTGTAGAGGTCTGACTTGGGGATTGTAGGTGATGACTAGAGGTGTTCTGTTGTTTTCTTGGGCTTCTCCTGTAGTAGTTGACTTCAGGGTACCTGTCTGGCTCTGTCAATCTGTTTCTTCACTTCCCCAGGTAAGTACTGTAGTTTTAAGAATACTTGATAGAGATCCTGAAGGTGGCTGTCTCCATCTGAGGGATCAGAGCAAATGTGGTTATATCTTAGGACTTGGCTGTAAACAATGGATTATGTGGTGTGTCTTGGATGAAAGCTCGAGAAATGTAGATAACTATAGCAGTCAGTAGGTTTTTAGTATAGTGTGCTTATGTGTCCATCCCTAATTTGTATTCTAGTGTCCTCCTGTGGGGAATGTTCCAGGCTAAGGTTGATTGTGGAGTGGAAATGGTTGAAAACTTTGTGGAAATTTTCAAGAGCATCCTTTCTGTGGGTCCAGATGATGAAGATCTCATCAGTGTAGCATAAGTAAAGGAGCGGTACTTGGGGACGAAACTGGAAGAAATGTTGTTCTAAGTCAGCCATAAAATGTTGGCATATTTTGGGGCCATGCAGGTACTCATAACAGTGCCGCTGACTAGAAGGTAAATATTATCCTCAGATCTGAAATGTTTGTAGGTGAGCACAAAGTCACAGAGTTCAGCCACAAGGTGTGCTGTGGCATCATCTGGGATGCTTCTAATAGCTTGTAATCTGTTTTAGTGTGGGATGTTGGTGTAAAGAGCTTCTGTGTCCATAGTGGCCAGGATGGTGTTTTCTGGAAGTTCTTCAATGGACTGGATCTTTTTCAGGAATTCCATGGTGTTGTGAAGGTAGTTAGGAATGTTTATAGTATAGAGTCTGAGGAGAGAGTCCACATATCCAGATAAGCCCACTGTAAGAGTGCCGATGCCTGAGGTGATGGGGCACATGGGGTTTCCATTTTTATAGATTTTTTGGTAGTAAATAGAATATCCCTTGTCAAGGATCTAGGGCTGTGTCTGTCCTGATTTGTTCCTGTGCTGCTTCAGGGAATTGCTTGAGTAGGTGTTGTAGTTCTTTTTGGTACTCCTCAGTGGGGTCAGAGAAAAGTGGTTTGTAAAACATAGTGTTGGAGAATTGTTTATAAGCCTCTTGATCATAATTCGATTTATTCATGATGATGACAGCACCTCTTTTGTCAGCCTCCTTAAAATTAATGTTAGAGTTGTTTCTGAGGCTGTGATTGGCATTGCAGTCTCCATGGCTGAGGTTGTGGCGTAAGGGATGTTGTTATTTCACAATTTCAGCCTTTGCATGGTGGCGGAAACACTGTTGTTCTGACTGTCAGGAGGAGTTCATGTAGAATATTTCTTCTTGCCGTGTTGGGAGGAAAGTATCTGCCTGTTATTGTGGCCTTTCTTGGTATGGTGGAAATACTCCTTGAGTTTGAGATGGTGAAAGTAGGTGTCCAGGTCACCGCAGAATTATATCTTACGTGTGGAGGTGGTGGGGCAAAAGTAAATCCCCAAGATAGCACAGATTCATCTGCTAGAGTAAGTGTGTTGCACGAAAGAATAACAGTGTTCTTGGGTGGGTTAAAGGTGTCACTGTTGTCCCTTGTGGTACATAGGAGTTTAGATAGTTTGGTGTCTTTCTGCTTGTCACAGGATGCACAACGGGCTATGATCAGCGTAGCTTTTCTGTTCACTTTTGCAATGTAATTGTATGGTTCGATGCCACTTATGCCATGCAAGGTTCCGTTTTGTATGCTCTATCATATTGTTGTGGTGTCATGTTTCCTGCAGCATCATGTATGTGTGCACATGTGAAGCATGTTCCATGGCTCAGACCCTCAGGACTAACTCTCCAAGACTAGAGACTTGCACTTTGAATGAGGGAAGAAGGTTTTGGCTTTTGCCAGAGAAACACCATGTTGTAAGCAGCTTCAAGAGATTGGGCATATCGACATGGCCAGGAGGGCCTAGGTTGGTTAAACACCACCAACAGCCAGTCTTGTGAGTAAGAATCAAGAGACTGCACTAAAAAATAATCTTGGAATAGTGTTACTAGATAAGCATGTGTTTCATACCTTTTATTTAGTTGTGGTAACTCCTGACTCTTTCATTAAATGACTGTACATTGATTTCCTATATGCTCACTTAAAATCATATTCTAATCAATAACTAGTGTTTGTTTTATCTTAAGCTGTGTGGACTTTAAAGGGTGTGAATCAGAGAGGCTGGGCCTAATCCATTTCAGTGTCAACTGGATGCACAAGGGTCCATGAGTCTCTGATGATTCGGGAAAGGGCCCAACCCCTGTAGGATGGAAGTTCCTAGTGTAGTGTCTGGGAGCTAGGTTTGCTGGCTTGGTGACTATCCCAACAGGGTGCACACCCATTGCCTGGGACCAATTACATGCAGGAGGCTGGTATGAACTGACTCAGGAGTGAGTAGTCACCTGGCATATCGGGGTAAGTTGGAGTTCAAGAGTGGAGATCAGGGAGTCACAGTGGCACACCAGACCAAATTCTGGGCGGGAATTTTCACACTTCTCATCCACCAATGTGATTTATGCCAGCATGTGCTAGCAATGCCCCTCTACCTTATACATTGGACAAACGGGAGAGTCTCAGCACAAAAGAATAAATGGACACAAATCAGACATCAGAAATAACAACATTCAAAAACCAATATGGGAACACTTCATTCTCCCTGCTCACTCCATTAATGATTTGTTAAGAGCACTATTTAAACAAATGGGAAACACAACAAAGCTTCAAAGAAAAACTTCAGAATTTGAATTCATCTGCAGATTTGACACTGTTCCCTTAGAGCTAAATAGGGACCCTGGATTTTTTCTTATTACAACAGGCAATTTGACCTCAATTCCCTCTATATTCTGTTCTCCACTGTTTGCATCTAAACAACTGCATTGTAACAGTCTGAGGTAACTCTATGACTTAGACTTACCAGCATTCATTTTCCTCCCATTCTTTAAGTTCCCCATCTTCAAGCATCTGACGAAGTGGGATTTTCTGCCACGAAAGGTCATGTGATAAATAAATTTGCTGGTTTTTAAAAGTGCCACAGAACTCCTTGTTGGGTCTGCTGAACTAGACTAACACGGCTACCCCTTTGGAACAGATTGTAGAGTGGCCTGTATACTTACGGCAGAAGGAGGCCGTTCTCCAGGCTCTGATCCTGGCCCCAGCTTCCTGGCAGGCAGCTACGTAGGCCTGGAGGCTCTGACACAGGGTCTCTCTCTTCCCGTTGGCAGCACACATGTCATAGAGACAGTGGTTAAAGTACTCGGCAGGGCTGATCAGCGAGTGACAGTCTCCAAAGGGACCTGAGGTGGCCATGATCAGCCCACAGGAACTCTCAGCCTGGTACGGCACTGTCTGGGCTGCATCACAGACAGGGCATCTCTCACCGCAGTCATCAAAGCAAGTGGTGTCATCGACGGGCACCTTCCAAGAGGCAACAAATTCAGCTCCCTTCTGGCTGCTCTTCATACTGGACAGTGGGAGGTCATCATTCCTGTCATCATTGAAGTTGCCACACAAGCCACACACGTGTCCCTTGTAGATGCTGGGCACTGTCACTAATAGGTAGGAGGCTGTGTCATAAAAGACTTGGAGGCCAGAGGCTGACTGGACAATGATGTTGCTCCCCTCCTGGTTGATCCAAACTTTCCCATCTTCCATAACCAGTGGGAGGATGTAGAGCTCTCCACCCACCTGTGCAAATGAGAGGTAAATTCAGCTGTCAGTGGTAGGGACTCAGCAGTGTTCGGATGTTACACACACACACAAACACACACACACACACAGAAAACTAATCTCAGATATGGACTTACAGCAACTTTCCATGTCCTCCCCCTCTCCATGGTGATAGTGTAACCATGAACAGAGACCACCACCCTCCTTGTCACAGTCACGTGGCCAGTGTCAGAGCTCTCCTTCTCCACCACCACAGCGAAGTTCTCCAGATGAGGGTCACTGCTGCAGACCTTGGCTAAGGTGTAAGTGCATGAGCCCTGGAAGTCAAAGGCCCTTCCATCAAAAGAGATGTAGTGAGGTCCACCAGATGCGATGCACATTCCATATCCCACAGCATGACAGCCAAGAACTCCACTCTTCACTTTGCACTCCTTATTGTCTCCACAGGAGGTTTTCTGGCACCTGATGACCCCGTTGTCTCTGCACTGGCATCGCTCCCTGCAGGAAGCATCGGAGTAGAACTCCTCTCCCTTCCCATAGTACTTGCCCTGGTGCACACAGCCACAGTGCGCGATGGGGACACACTTGTCACCACTCAGGGTGAATCCAGCATCACAGAAACATCCTTCTGTACAGGACTTATCACACCTATCTAGAGCCCACAGATTGTGGCAAGTGGTAGGGCAGCTGCTTCCACAGAGCTCGTAGTGAGAGTTAGGAGGGCAGGTGGGTTCTGCAGAAAAAGACCAGAGAGAAATGGAATAGCTGTGTGCGGAGAAGTCTGGTTGAACTAACACACCATCTTACACAATGGCTTTGAAAATCTATTTCTTTTCACATCCACTGGGATATGAGCAGAGAGCTGAGAATCAGGCCTCCTGGTTCTAGTTTCATCTCTGGGAAAAGTATATTCTAGTGATTAAATGAGGGGACTGAACACCAAGATGCCTGGGTTCTATTCCCTCAGTGCAAGGAAAGGTCACCTCTTGCATATCTACATTTCAAGTGGGGGACTCAGGAGATGGGGCTTCTTTTCCTGGCTGTGCCATGTACTTATGGGCAGCACCTTTGACCAAATAATTAAGTGCTCTTTTCCTCATTTTCCCGGGTAAGGAAATAGGGATAATGATACTTACATACCTCACGGTTTCTACATCTCTAAATGCCAAAGTATTAATTCGATTTACTATGGAAGGCAAATTCTAGGGGTTGGTCTATACTACAAACTTTACTACATTGTGCAGAGGTGTGGTAAATCCAAAACCACACAGTTATACTGTCCAAACTCTTGGTGTAGACAACACTGTGGTGACAGGAGAGCTTCTCTGATTGCTATAGCTACTGCCTCTCAAGGAGCATCTTCACGAAGTACTACAGCACTGTAAAGGTAGACAAACGATGAAAAACACAAGGAATAGGAAAGATAAGCTATAAGAGAAAATTTTCAGGGACATCTAGTCATCAAGTTATATGACATAGCCTGAAAAAATATTTCAGGAACCTGTAATTTTTTATTGTACAGTAGAAATGTCTAAGTCTAGATCCTGTAACAAAGATATTACACACTTAATAAAAACTCAGAACTGGGTAGGTAAGCAGTTCTGACCCCACTCTGCTGAGGGCACTGGGGCTCATATGCAGTAGCCAGTCACTAAAACAGCTTCTAATATGCAGTACTTACCACAGAAGGAGGCTGATCTCCACTGCCCTATTGGGATGCCCCTGGCCTGGCAGGTCGCCACGTAGAAACTGATTGCGTTGCACAGAGCATCACGGTGACCCTTGTATTGGCAGGTGTCATAGAGACAATCATCCATGAAGGGAGCTGGGTCAATGGCCCCATGGCACTGTCTGAACGGCCCATTCTCTTGAGTGAGGACCCCACAGTATTGGTCTCCCTTGTAGGGTTGTTTCTGAGCCTCACTGCAGACTGAGCAGTCCCCAATGCAGCTAGATGAGCAACCTGGGACCTCCCCAACCTTCCAGCTGTCAGCAAACCGAATCTCATCAGACGTCTGAGCTCCATCCTTCATGGTCAGATCATCGCTGGGATCCTGATTCGCATTACCACATAGGCCACAGACAGCGTTGGCATATGTATTGGGTATGATGACCCTGGCATAGCTGTACCAGTCAAAGCTCACTCTCAAATCGAAATCAGTTTGGATAAAGCCATGGACACCACTGATGTAGGTCTTGAACTTGTTCTGATGGGAGAAGGGCAGATCCACGAAGACACCATCCACCTGGAAAAACACACAGTAGAGATTGTCAAGGATTTCACTCACTGCACTCAACTTACACTGAGCTGCTGCAGATGGACTAGCTCCAGAGGGTAACCCAATGCATTAACATTTCATCCCACTGACCCTGACTAATAACCCTTTCTTTTTCTAAAGCTCCTTCTATCCAAGGAGCACTACAGACTTGACTCATTAAAGACTAGAACTGGGTGAAAAATCTGACACAAATAACGTACTTACCAATAAATGCAATTTTCATCGACCCAAAACTTTTCCCAAATTTGATAAAAATTGGTAGGATAGCTGTAGTGGGGGGAAAAAATTCTGGCTGGCTACACAAGAGGCCAGCTGCACAAGCAGTCTTCTTTAGTCCAGTAGTGAGAGCACTCACATGGGATGTGGCAGACCTGGATTCACTTCCCGCCACTGCTTGATCCCGAGCAGCAATTGACCTTTGATATCACATTTAGCACCAGAGTGACCTAGCCACATGCTAGGCTACTCTTACGCATGGCATTCTCAGTCTCAGCTAATGAAGCTGTTCAACTTTGTATAATTAACTAGTGAGTGGAGGAAAAAATTTCAAGGTGGGCTGTTGTCAGCGGAGGTGGCAGCCATGATGGCCACCCCACCCCACACGTAGCCCCCTGGATTATGCTCCCTGATGGGCCTCCATCTCCGGGCCATCCAGCACAAGGGGAAAGAACAAAGTGTTAAGTATCAATCTCCCCTGATGGCTCTCAATCTCCTGTGTGAGTTTCCTCCTCCCTAGCTTTGTGTCAACAAGGAGGGGGTGAGTTCCTATCCCCCCTGAACAGTTTCTCGGCACCCCCGTCACCACGAAGGAGGAGTCATTGTCTGGGGTCCCAGTTTTATCATTGGTCCTGACCAGGATCCCACTCCTAATTGGCTATTTTTACTCTGGCTGGGCAAAATTCTATTAAAACCCCCTGTCTCAGCTAGCTTGTTGTTCTCCCACCCTCGGATGCTAAAGGGCACGTCGCGACCCGGTCGGACTGATCCCCCGACTGAGACAGGGAGTACCCACCCCCGAGACCCTCTTTTTTTGGGGGTGTACACGGATTGCCGGCCGAACGATTAAGTGCTGAGATGCTGCAGCTGGTCTGCCTCCTCGCTTTGGGTTCTACTGCGGTCCTGGGACGGGTATTATAAATCGATATAGGCCTCCTACCTTCTCTTAATCATTCTACTTGGTACCATTTATATATAGTCTGTGATTGTAGCTTCTTCATCTGAGTTTTGCATAGTTTGTGTAGTTGTTATTATTTTCTCTGTATCCTGCATAATCTTTTTATGATATAGTTGTTTAAGGTCTAGCATAGTTTTGTGTTGTTAATTTGCCAGGTGTTTTGTTAGTCATTTGTATTTTGCATCCTTCTTACTGTATAATTGTTCATTACTCTGCTTCTGCTCTAAACTGCTGGCCCCAAACTTCCCCAGTGTACACGGGGGGGTGGGGGGGGTTATTTTCTCTCATCTGACTTTTTTTTTTAATTCTGCCGCCCACCCTTCTTGGCTAGCAAGGAGGAATGGCTTCCAGCCATTGGTAAATACGCGTCGGGTGGGCTGGTCAGTGCCTATACCGATGTTGAGGCAGTAAAAGGCCAGAAAAGTCCTTGACTTATTATGGCCACCCTCTTGTAGGTCATTACTCCATACTGTTATTTAACTATAAGTACTTTTGTAGGTTGTAAGTGTTTTGCATAGACTTACATGCTTTATCCTGTTGTTTGGCTGGAGGTGTTTTACAGGTGCTTTATATAGACTCTTGCTCCACACTGTTACTTGGTTATAAGTGCTTTGCATAGGTTTTTAGCTTTATATTGTCAATTTAGGTATAAGTGTTCATTTAGATTTTGCTTTATGCTATTAGTTGGTTATAAGTGTCCTATATAGATTTTTGCTTCATATTGTTAGTTGATTACAAGTGGTTTTGCATAGATCTCCTTGTTTTACACTGTTAAGGGGTTGAAGGTGTTTAAGGTGTCACTATAAAAGTAGTTTTTTTTGTTTAATTGAACTGGTGTCTGTCTCATTGGTGGGTGTCGCTGGTCCATCCCAGTCACATCGCGAACCCGGGGTTCAACAGCTGTCTCTCCCCACAACCAGATACAGAATTTTTCTTATTCTTGCTCTCAGGGCCAGTGATCAGTTAAGTACATTATACATAGTGGAACAGCTTCAGCAGGAGAGACATGACTGGCACTAAGTACCACCATCACATCAAAGTCTAGATGTGTCCTATATTGAGGGAAGGGCTTTTTTTCCAATGGAAACAGGCATTCCACCTGCCTTAACAGAAGTAGCTATGTTGATGGAAGAATTCTTCCATCAGCCCAGCCGCATCTACACCAGGGGTTAGGCTGGCTTAACTGAAGTGCTGAGGGGGTGGATTTTTCATACCTCTGAGTGATGGAGCTTAGATTAATCTAAATTTTAAGCATAGCCTTGCTCCAGAATATTCCCTAGTCCAGTAGCCAAGGGAATCTCCAGCCAATTCAAATTCCTCTCCCCAGCAGACAGAAGGAGGAATTGAATAGAGGTCTTCCACATGGGTATGTCTGTATAAGGAGGCTTATTTAGAAAAAACTTTTTTGTCTCCATGTAGGCATTTAGTTGTTTTGAAATAAGCACTTCAGTATTTCAAAATAATGAAGCACTATTTTGAAATAACTAAACCTGCTTTTATTTCAAAAGAGACATTCTTTCAAAATAGTTCATTTGAAAAAGCCGTTCCAAGCCACCAAAGTGGCTTTTTTCAAAATAATGGGGATGGATTCCCCGGCAGTGCCGCATTCTGCTGAGGTAGGGATACCCTCAACAGGGCTCCCTTCCCTGCTGGTGGAGAAATTCCTCCTGGTGGGGCTCTGTTCCCTGCTGGGGAGAGATTACCCTCTGTGGGCTGCATTCTCCGCCAGGGACAGGAAACCTCCAGCAGGGCTCCTTCCACCACCCCCAGGCACACTGATCTGGCCACCCAAGCCCCTCTCTTCAGGCTGGGGAGGGGTGCTAGCAACAAGCTAGGAGCCAGATTGGGCTCTGACCTGCTTGCAGCTCTGCCCTAGCAAGAAAACGAGCCCCCCCAGGGGTTCCCTGTCACTGGCAGGGAAACCAGTGCAGCAGGGGTTCCCTGTCCCTGTTGGGGAATGCAGCCTTGCCAGGGTGAACACCATGGGGGAATCCCTCTCCCAGCAAGGAAGAGAGGCCCGCATGGGAATCGCTCTCCCGGCAGGGAAGGGAACTCCTCAAGAGAATCCCTCCCCTGACGGGGAGACCATTCTGCCAGGGGGATCCATTTCAAATTAGAGACTCTAATGTAGGGTCTCTAACTTGAAATACTAATGCCTATCTTATTTTGAAATAGGAGTCTTGTGAAGACTCACTATTTCAAATAATTATTTTGAATTAATATCGGCATAATTATTTTGAAATAATTTTGCCAGTGTAGACATAGCCCATAAGTGCTCACGGGAGTCACAACACCCCTGTAAAGCGAAGAGGTATTATTGTTCCCCTTGTGGAGCTGGGAAATAGGTCTGGTCTACACCATACTCTTACATCAGTATAACAGTATGGTTCAGGGGTGTGGAAACTCCACATCCATAAGTGATACAGTTTTACTGACTTGACCCTTGAGGCAGCCAGCACTATGTCAGCGTGAGGACTTCTTTTGACATAGCTACGGTTGCTCCTGGAGGTGGATTAACTAGCTCTCCCATCAGCATGATAACATGCTCGCTGAAGCGCCACAGTTGTGTAGCTGCACCAATGCACTGCTTTAAGAATAGGCTTGTCCACAGAGGCACAAAGACAGGAAGCCTTGGTTGTTAAACCAGTAAGGGGCAAAGCAAGGAATAAAACCCAAAATGTCTGAATCCTAACTCAGAGCACTTCCCCTAGCCATAAGTTAGATGCTGGAGCTTTGGTTCATAGCGCCACCTGCTTCAACCTCTAGACCAGGGGTCTGCAGCCTGTGGCTCCAGAGCCACATGTGGTTCTTTGGCTGTCCCCTTGTGGCTCTGGGCCCCTCCTGCCACTGGAGGACCTTGCCACTGGCCCACACTTGATTCCAGTGTCTCCACCACAACTGGAGGACCCTGCTAGGGGCCCGTTCCTGGTTCCAGGCTCCCCCTCATTTGGCCATGGGACCCTGCAGCAGGCGCCCTGGCCCAGCTCTCTCCAGGCCACACGAGGAAGCTACCCCCATTGTGGCTCTCAAAACACCTGGTTATTGAAGGAATTTTTTGAAATAACTTTTCTTATCTTAGTACCCCTGCACTAGACCACACTCCATTCCTACACATCTAAAATGAGACAAAAGTGCCCAGACAAGACATCCTTGAAATAACTCCCTGCATTCCCCACTAACCCTCCGTTTGTACCTGGATCTTGCGTGGATAAGCCTGGCTTAGACTGATGGTCACATTGTAGACCTCTAAGATTACTGTTTTGGTGAAGGACACGGCCCTACTGCCTCGATTGTTATTTTCCACTTTGACACTGAACGGGGTAAGCGTGGGGTCCTCGGAGCAGAGAGCTGCAAACTGGTAGATGCAGGTACCCATGAAATCGTACTTCTTCCCATCAAAGGTGGTGTAATGAGGGTCACCAGTACCTATGCAAGTGGAGTAGCCAATGGCATGGCAGCCACGGACCCCATTGACCACAGAGCATTTTTCTTTGGCCTTGCAGCTGGTCTCTTTGCAAACCACTCTGCCCAGGCTGGGGTCACACTTGCACTGAGTGTGGCAGTTCTCATCAGCCCAGAACTCCTCATTGGGTTTGTAGTAGCGGTCGTTGTAGTCACAGCCACAGCTCCCCACTGGGACGCACTTGTCAGCACTGAGGACATAGCCATCATTACACTGGCAGGTCTCTACACAGGACTCCCTGCAGGAGGATGGGGCAGTTTGTTTGGAACAACTGGCTGGGCAGGCATTCCCGCAGGCCTCGTAGTGGCTGTTCTCAGGGCAGGAAGGAGCTGGGATGAGATTGGAAAGGGAAACATTTAAAAATACTGGCAATGAATGAAATAAGCAGCCTAGACAAACACATGTAAGCAGCACTCAGGGCATTATCAAGGCTGCATGAAACAGAGAAAAGGACAAGGACTGAGAATTCACTTCAGCATTCAGGAACCAAAATGCCCTATCTGTCGGCAAGCAAATCTCCCAGGCCATGAGCCAACCAGGGTCAGTTCTTGGCTCCATTTAGAATCAGTGCTGACTTTAACAGCACAGTGTGGAGCGAGGGGTGCTGTGCTACAGACAGAGGAGAAGGGTCTAATCAGTAGGTGCTCTGCACTTGAGGGAGGGCTGACTCCAAAGCCCCAGTGTGGTATGGTGCTTCAGGGAGTGGGGAAGAAGGCTTAGGGGTGCTGTCTCCTTAAAATCAATTCTGACTCCAATTCCTCAGCTTGATACCAGGGGCACTCTAATGCAAAGAGAGGACTAGGAAGCTCATAGGGATTTTCTTCTGCTCCTAGAGGGAACAGAAACAAAACTTCTGACTCAGGCCAAGGCTACACTGATGGCAACAGATTCACTGCCATCAGTTCAATCTTTCTGAATCAATTGAGCGGTCAGTGAAGATCTGCTCAATCGATCCAGACATCGATGCATTTCCCATCGACTCAGCACAGCGGAGATACTGCAGTGAGTAGATGTTAGGAAGTTGAGGAGAGAGATGCAAGTTATTTTATGTAGCTTACATATCTCCCTCTAAGTTTTGCCAAAATTTGCGGCCATTGTAGGCCTGGCTCCAGACATTGTTGCAGGTCATTCAAAGTGTTTTGTTTTGATAAAATCAAAACACTACGCTCTGACCTCTACCTCATAAAACTTTTAAAAAATGTTTTTGTGTATACACACACACACACACACACACTTATATACAATTTTCTTATCAAAAGTCATTTTGAAATGAAAAATCAAAATGCTCTATTCTAAATGTAATCAACACACTCTGTCATCTTCTTACATGAAATTTTGTCAAATTCTGAACTTTTTTCTAAACATTTTGAATTTGACAAGAATAGCATTTTTCCTCAAAGCACCTGTTGTGACAGAAAAGTTCAGCCTTCTTTACTGACTAGCCTGACTGCTGCCTGCATCAGCAACAACACTAAGCTGCGAGGCTCACCACAGCGAGATGGTGTCCTCCAGTCATAGATGGTGACCCCATGATCCCTGCAGGTGACTGCGTAGGCCTCCAGCGCCTGGCACAAGAGACTTGTAGCCCCTCTGTTCAGACACACGTCATAGACGCAGCTGTCAAAAAACTCCTTGGGGTTCACTTTGGAGTGACACTCTCTGAAGGGCCCTTCCTGGGCTTTGCTGATCAACCCGCAGTGACTGTTGCCTCCATACAACTCCTTCTTGCTTTCATCACATGTCAGGCAGTTCTCTTGACAGGAATCTGAGCAAAAGGGATCTTGGTCTTGCACTTTCCAACTAGCAGCCCAGCCTACGATGGAGGAGACTCTGATGCCATTGGGTGATGTCATGTCATCTTCAGGGTCCTGGTTGAAGTTCCCACATAGGCCACATGTGGCCCCATAATAGCTGCTGGGGAGGGAGATCACCAGATGCCAATTCCAGTTATATGCCACGCGGAGACCAAAGTCCGTCATCAGGACAGCATGAAGGCCGCTTTGGTACACTCTAATTTTACCATCTCCCAGTGTCAGTGGGAGACTGGTGATCACGCCATTTAGCTAGAGATAAGGAGAAGATGAGGCATTATTGCTCCTTCATCCACATTTATTCTTACTAGACACTCATTTTGGCTGTATCTCATTGTCACTCTAACCAGCAGCGTGTACAGTAATGGGGCCAAATCCTCTTCCCTTTTACCTGTTCCTTACAAGAGGAACCAGTGAAATCAATGTGAGTTGACCTGAATATATTAAGAACAGGTCTGATGAATGCCTGGCAAGGATGGCCTATACTTAATGTTGCCTCAGCCTGGGGACATGAACTAGATCAGTGTTTCTCAACCTTTAGCAGCCTTGGGAACATCTAAAGGTATTACTTTACATAGAACACCTGATGAAAACTTTCTCAGAAAAAGCTGGTATATACCAATCATAGTTCATAATATCTGTACTACACATTTCTGTGAAAACAATTCAGGAAACCAAATTAAATTCAATTTTAAGACCATAACGTGCATTTATTTCTAAAAAATAGATACATAATTATTATGCACACAACTTAAAACTGAAAATGATATTACTAAAGTTTTAATGAGAATTTTGGGCCTGTATGTTTGAATAAAGTTCATGTACTCTTGGAGTAAGGTCCATCAAAGAAAGTCTTATTGTGGAAGTTATGTCCAAGTGCATGGTAACAGCAGTGAGAAATTTAAATTGCCTCAGCTGCAGCAAAGGAGCAGAGCAGTAGCAGATGCTGATGCGCACCTAGAAGCTTTGATGTGTTTGGGGCATTTTAAATCTCTCAGGCACACATCAGTTCACTATGTTGCTCCTTCACCCCTCCCCACTCAGTCCTTCCCCCCCACAGGAAGGGCTCAGTCACAGAACACCTTTACTACGACCACAGAGTGCGAGCGATCCACGGAACAGAAGTTGAGAAACACTGAACTAGATGACCTCTTGAGGTCCCTTCTGGCCATTCCTTTCTATGATTTTATATGCAATATTTATCTACCTATAATATCTACCTAGTGTATCTCAGAATTCTCTATCTGTCCACCTATACTACTTAGCTGTATTGGCTACTCATCTACAGAAACGAACCAACCAGCCAGCCATCTACCCACCAACCGATCTCTCTGCTCACATTATTCAGCTCCATCTATTTACAATATCTAATTAAGTGTCTAATGTACAACCTATCTGATATAACTGTGTGGCCACAGAACACACTGGGAACCTCCAGAATCTAAGCTTTCATTTGTATTTATTTACTTAAAAGTAATGTGCTGCTTCTCAAGCCTGCAAGGAAACCCTTCCATACGTGCCCCAAGGGTGCCTTCAGTGACAACACCTGCTATTTAAGCCCTAGGTGGCAAAAATACTGCCAGTTGCCCCCACATATTCTCATGTGATCAGATGAGGCATTGTGGTGGGTCTGCCTCTGTCTTCTTCCACTGTCTTTGGGCCTAATCTAGCCCCAGGAGTGTACTAGCCCTCCAGTCAGATGTCTTTACAGTCCTGCCCTCTTTAAGGCCACAGAGTCCTTTGCTAAAAGTCCTAAAGGAATGTCCTCAAAGTCCCAATCTTCAGCCCATGTGACTACCCAGTTACAGACATGCTTCTTCATCTAAAGACTAACAGATTTATTTATCACATCAGTTTCCGTGGGAGAACATTCCACTTCGTCAGACACTTTGAAGAGGGAGAACATACAGAATTGGATGAAAATACATGCAGGGGAGTGTAAGGCTTGGGATCAGGTCATACCGCAACAGCAAATCAGAGCATTTGTAGGGATTCAAACTCTAGGGCTATGTCCACACATCTTTCTTATTTCGAAATAACACTGGTTATTTCAAAATAAAAAAGATTAGGTCCACACAATGTTTTTTTATTTCAAAACAATGGGCTCCGTCATTTTGAAATAAGAGGTGTCCTTTTGAAACAGCTTAAACCTCCTTTGGTTTTGAAACCGCTATTATTTTGAAATGGTGGTTTTGAAATAATGCTGTTCAGACACGTTATTTCGAAATAACCATCATTTCAAAATAATGTGTTGGACCTTCCTCCCAGGGTGCATAGCACCCTGGGAGGAAGGTCCATCCCTCCTCAGCACCCTGGCCAGGGTACTGAGGAGAGATGCAGGGGTGGGATGTCCACAGCTGCCGTGGCTCACCCACCCCCAGCTCTGGGGGTGGGGCAGAGCCGGGAGCTGGGCTCCCCCGACTGCTCCCCCCCCAGGCAGCAGGGCAGTCGGGGGGCCAACAGCTCCCAGCAGCTGAGCCCCAGGGTGCTGGGGAGCCAGGTCCTGACCCACTCCCTGCGCTGCAGCTGCTCAGCCCCGGGGTGCTGGGGACCCGGTGGGACCCGGCTCCCTGCAGCTGCTGGGGTGCCCCATGGCCCCTGCCCTGCTGCCCCCAGCAGATTGGGGACACAGGGCAGGGAGATCCCTCCCCTGGGGTCTGTTTACCCCTGCCTGGCTCTCCAGGG
>ML682100.1:857232-879820 GCA_007922195.1 Podocnemis expansa
TATCTATCTATCTATCTATCTATCTATCTATCTATCTATCTATCTATCTATCTATCACAATGGTGTCAAAAACCCACCAGACGAGATGCATTATGTATTTCCCAACGTGATATATACAGCTCATGTCACCAGTATCAGATTCCACTTGTGTAAGAGACACTACACAAAAATACTGTTTGTTATCTGACAAAAAAGTGCAGAGCTGAGCTGGGAAACTCACCCGGACTTTGCCAACTTCCCTCTTGTAGATGGAGATGTTGTACCCGTAGACATAAATGTCGGTCACTTGCCAAAGGGAGATACTCTGGCTCCCCTTGTTATCATTCTTCTCATTAATAGTGAAGGGCACCAGGGTGGTGTCATTGCCACAGTACTTAGCAATGGTGTATCTGCATGTGCTTTGCAACTCAAACTTTGAGCTATCAAAAGTTTGGTAATGTACATCCCCCAAAGATAAGCACACTCCATTGTAGTCAGGAACACATGTCTCTTGGCCATTCACAATCCTACATGTCTCCCTGGTCCGACATTTCAGGACTTTGCAATGATCTGAAAGGAGAAAGTCCTGTCACATCAGTAGGCCAGAGAATGTAAACCCAGTTGTCTATCCATCCCTCCTATGGGCACAGCATTTATGCTGAACCAGCTGAGCCACCCAGAGAGCACTGAGAAGGTGGGAAGCCCAGGATACACAGTGGCATTTGGTTTGTTGGAAGGTGTGGTCCCGACTGAGTGTAACGCTCAGCTAAGTAAATTCAGTTGACATCAGTGAGGCTACCCACATTCCTAAAGTTATGCAAATGCTCCAGTGCCTGTGGCTCAGATCCAGCAATGTGCTGAGGACCTTCAATAAAGCATTGCTGTGGCACTGAAGTCATATTGGCTAACTCTCAGTGACTTCACTGGGAGAGGAAATTCAGTCGACAGAGCAGTGTGAGCTGCAGCTGCCAATGGACAAATTCTAAGAGGTAATAACCACTGGTGATTCCCATGGAAAGAAAAGTTCACCTCAGGGATTTCCCTCTCTTCCTAACTCCACAGTTACCCCTAGCTTAGTTCTTGTGTTAGTTCCCTCTGAAGGCCACCAAAAAGGTTCCACAAGCACCTATGGCATAGGAGCACTAAGAAATGCTGACCTACACCAATGCTAGTTTGCTAGACCCATCAAACACTTTGCTGAACTGCAAATTTCCCCCGTGTCTGTGAGCTAGTGTTAGATAAGCAGGGTCAGCCTGGTTAGTTTGCAGAGTGGTACCTCTTTTGAAAGGAAAACTTCATTAATCATCTGTTGTAAACTCATAATTCTTCCCTCAGTAAGTCTTCAATGAATGTTTCAATCAGTAACTTCCTTTACCTGGACTGATGCAGCCCATGATGCCATCTCTGATCTGGCAGGTTTCTTCTTCGGTGCAGCTGTGTGTTTTACAGGATACCCCTTGGGAAGGAACACAGGTGCAGCTTTGCTTGCACTCATTCCTCAGCACAGTTTCACTGGGCTGAGGGAACATTTGGAAAAGGAGAGAGAATGCAACAGAAATGGGGAAAAGATTATTAAAAATAATTTCTGCCACACCAAAACCCAGAGCCTTTTGGTGATGTGTTGGAAACTATTTAGTCTGTGATAATATTCCCTCATAACAATAAAGAGAAAGGCCACTGGTCTTAGGACCCAGTTTTAATCTCCCATTTGCTCCTGACTCACTGTGTGGCAGTGAGCAAGTCACTGTCCCTCCCTGGGCCTCCATTTCCCCACAACAGGCAGAGCAAACAAAATCTTCTTGCCTTTTGTGAGGTTTTGGGCATTGGTTACTAGCAAAGCGGGGATGGCAGACTGGCTGAGTCTATGCTCTGATTCACTGTAGCAAACCCTATATTCCTAATCAGTGTAGGGATTAAGATGATAGAGCAAAAACTAGATCAGACCTATATACCCCAGCAGGAGGCAATACCTTGTAGTATCTCCCATGATCAAAGCACCCACACTTCTCCACAGCCACACAGTCCTGGCCATCAAAAAAGAAGCCATCATCGCACTGGCAGCCTTCAGCGCAAGTCTTCAGACATTCCATAGTGTCTCTAGCACAGGAGGTGGAGCAGAGGTTGGTGCAGACCTCGTAGTGACTGTTGACTGGGCAACTCAGAGCTTAAATAGAAAGAGAAGTAATTGGTGTCTTGAAAGACCTCACACCATGAACGAGAGGTACACAGATATGAAGAAGGGGAGAGCAGGGCTAAGAGAAGAGAACCGGGACACTTTTTTTTTAATGTTCATTATCATCCAGAAGGGTCTCTGAAGAAACCCAGAGGTTGAGACTGGAATGAAATGACTAGAAATTATGACCCTCCCCAGTACCTCCCAGAGATTCAACAGCATCATGGCACTTACGGCAGAAGGACTCGCTTCTCCAGGGTTGGATCCTGACTCCAGCCTCCTGGCAGGCCGTCACGTAGCTGTGGATGCTTTGGCACAGAATCTTAGTGTCTCCATTGGCCAGGCACACATCATAGAGGCAGCTGCTTAGATACATTCTTGGACTGATCACGCCATGGCAGGCAACAAAGGGACCATCAGGATCTGTGAGCAACCCACAGTAGTTGTGCTCTTTGAAGATGTCCTTCTCTCTCTCCTCACAGACGGGACAGCTGTTCCCAGCACATTGGTTTGTACATGTTGCTTCTTGGACCTGAATTTTCCAGGCGGACCCAAAGGATTCTGTGTCGGGGGCTATCCTGCCATCAGGGAGCAGGAACTCATCATCCTGTTGCCCTCTGTAGTTCCCGCACAGGCCACACATCTGGTGATGGTAGCTCCCTGGGATAGTGACCCTGACCTGGTAAACCAGGTCATAGCTCACGGTGAGTCCAAAGTCGGTTTGCACTAGGACATTGGTCCCATGCTGATATGCTCGAAGCTGCCCATCAGCCATGATCACAGGCAGATTGTGGGACACGCCATCCACCTGGAGGAGACAGAGTATTCCCCTGTGAGCCATAGGGAGCAGAAACTAGAGGAGGGTTTGAGTTGTGGGCAGTGAGTTTTGAGATTCTGCTCTCACTGACTGATGCTATGGCATAAATCCAGAATGACTCCAGATCTTTGGAATTACTCCAGATTTACACTAGTACCAATGAGACCAGAACATGGCTCCAAGCCTGCTATAAATGAGAGGCAGTAAAAGCCCTAATCACAACATCATATAATCATTCAGGCCAATCTCTCTCTCCTGATCCTCTTTCTCTTCCACTCTCTCCATCTCCTTATCCTGCTCTTGCCTGCACTTTTTTGGCAGCTAACCAGTGAGGTGTGATTTTTGTTAGGTCCTTGGGAATAATCAGGACCACTACTTCCATTCAGCTCACTGACCTACTCTCAACCTGCCAAGTTGATGAGACCCAGAGTGTCAAGGGGAGAGAAGATGGAGGCCCAGTGGAGGATTTCAGCCCAGACTGAGTAAAAACAGTGACAGAGAAAGATAATGATGCCATTGCCCCAGGCAGATTTACTGTGAAGTGGGGTTAGGAGGAGAAACTGTAGAGTTGAGGTTCAAAGTCAACACCAAGATCATAAAAAATGGAGGCAAATCTTCAAGGGGAAACTTCTTGTCTTTATGTCCATACTCGTTACCTTTGTCTACATCTCTGCTCTCCTTTTGCTAACTCCCCACCTCCGTGTTGGTCTTCTTTCTTTACCATCCCCATCCTCTCCAGTCATGTTTGGCTTCAGCTTTGCTCTATGCTCACACCTACATTCAAAACAGTCTCCTCCATCTTCTCCATCTCCCCTTCCACTAAAAGCCCACCAGTTATGAACCAAGAGTGGAAGCAGAGAAGATGGAGCTGAGGTGACGGATGCTCACTGTGCCCAAGAAAAGCTTTCACATAGCAATACCTCTGAGTAATGCTTTCCACCATCTCCTCTTGGCTACAAGACTCCATCCCATCCTCCCAGATGACAAAATGACCTCAGTTACTCATGTCTGTGTCAACTCTTGGCTGGATAAAGGCAACATGATATAAGTGGACACAAAGTCCTCAGCAGTTAGAAAACTTCAGCTAGTACACTGCTCAGCAACACATCTTCTCAATAACACTGGCTGTGAACAAATCAAACCTGTCCTTGGCTCCCTACGTTGGCTTCTTAGAGAACACTGAGTTCAGCTGAAGTTCTCCATCTTTATCTTCAAGGTGCTCAGTGGCCTGAGTTCAGGATACCTTAAAGGTCAGTTAAACCTCTGGGATGAAAACCAGATGTAAGTACCAAAGAGGTAGCCATGTTGGTCTAGTTCGCTAAAACAATCAAGGAGTCTTGTGGCACTTAAAGACTAGCAAATTTATTTATCATATGAGCTATCATGGGAGAAAATCCCACTTCGTCAGATGCTTTGAAGATGGGGAAACTTACAGAATGGGAGGAAGTAAATGCAGGGAAGTGTAAGTCATGGAAACAGGTCACAGTGTAACAGCGAATCAAAACAATTATTAAGATGCTGGAGAACAGCATATAGAGGAAGATGAGGTCAAATCACCTGTTATAATGAGGGGAAAAAATCAAAACTCCCTATTAAGCCCTGAAACAATGCAGTCAAATTTGCAAATAAATTCGAGCTCTGCAGCTTCTCTTTAAAGCCTTGATCTGGTCTTCATCTGTCTGAGCACCGCAATTAGTAAATCATCAATGGTGCGATCAGGAAGATTAAAATGGTGGCCCACTGGTTTTAGAATGTTGTGATTTCTGATGTCAGATTTGCCCATTTATTCTTTTCCACAGAGACTGTCCTGTTTGTCAAATATATAAGACAGAGGAGCATTTCTGGCTCATGATGGCATAAATCACACTGAGGATTTTCTTAAGTAGGTGTTGTACTTCCTTTTGGTATTCCTCAGTGGGGTCAGAGAAAAGTGGTTTGTAGAACATTGTGTTGGAAGGTTGTTTCTAAGCCTCCTGATCATAAATCCAATTTATTCATGATGATGACAGCACCTCTTTTGTCAGCCTCCTTAATAATAATGTCAGTTGTTTCAGAGACTGTGAATGGCATTGCGTTATGCAAGGCTGAGGTTATGATTTAAGGATGTTGTTTGTCCATGATTTCAACCTTTGCATGGTAGCAAAAACAATCACTGTAGAAGTCTACTTTGTTGTTCCAACCATCAGGAGGAGTTTGTCTCCACTGAGAAATACCAAAAGGAACTATAGCATCTACTCAAGAAAGTCCCCAAGGCAGCACAGGAACAAATATAGACAGACACACTACCAGAACCGCAACCAGGGATATTCTATCTACTACCTAAAATTCATAAAAAAGTAAACCCCAGTTGCCCCTTCATCTCAGGCATTGGCACTCTTACAGTATGATTATCTGGGTATGTGGCCTACCAACTCAGACCTTATGCAATCAACACTCTTAAATATCTTTGCAACACCATGGACTTCCTGAGAAAAATCCAATCCATTGAAAAACTTCCACAAAACACCATCCTGGCCACTATGGACATAGAAGCTCTTTACACCAACATCCCACACAAAGATGGATTACAAGCTATTAGAAGAACCATCCCAGGTGATGACACAGCACACCTCATGGCTGAACTTTGTGACTTTGTGCTCACCCACAACCATTTCAGATTTGAGGATAATTTATACCTACAAGTCAGTAGCACTGGTATGTGTACACGCATGGCCCCAAAATATGCAAACATTTTTATGGCCAACTTAGAGCAATGTTTCCTCAAATCTCATCCCAAACTACCTCTCCTCTACTTATGCTGCATTGATGACATCTTCATCATCTGGACCCACAGCAGGTATGCCCTTGAAGATTTCCACAGAGATTTCAAAAATTTCCACTCCACAATTAAACTTAGACTGGAACACCCCACACAGGAGATCCACATTCTGGACACTACAATACAAATTAGGGGTGGACACATAAGCCCCACCCTATACTGGAAACCTACTCATCAGTGTAGCTAACTACATCCCTTGAGGTTTCATCCAAGACACACCACATGATCCATTGTTTAAAGCCAAGTCCTAAGATATAACCATATTTGCTCCGATCCCTCAGATAGAGACAGACACCTTCAGGATCTCTATCAAGCATTCTTAAAACCATGGTACAGAGCTGCGGAAATGAAGAAACAGACTGGTAGAGCCAGGCGGGTATCCTGAAGTCAACTACTACAGGAGAAGCCCAAGAAAGAAAACAACAGAACGCTTCTAGTCATCACCTAGAAACCCTGAAGTCAGACCTCTACAGCATGTCATCAAGCATCTACAGCCTCCTCCACAAGACAATCCCTCACTCTCTCAAGCCTTGGGAGACAGACCTCTTCTTGCTTACAGACAGCTCCCAGACTTTAAACAGATACCAGCAACTACAGACCTAACAACAAAACCATTAAAGCAGGCACATATTGCTTCAACAAACCATGCTGCCAACTTTTCCCACATATCTGCACAAAAGACACTATTACAGGACCTAATAAAATCAGCTACCATCAAAGACTCATTCACCTTCTCATCCACCAATGTAACATATGCCATCACATGCAAGAAATGCTCCTCTCTCTGCCTTATATAGTGGACAAACAGGACAGTCTCTTTACAAAAGAGTAAATGGGCACAAATCTGACATCAGAAATCACAACATTCTAAAGCCAGTGGGTCAACATTTCAACCTTCCTGATCACTCCATTGACGATTTACTAACTGTGGTGCTCAGACAGATGAATACCACATCAAGGCTTCAAAGAGAAGCTGCAGAGCTCGAATTTATTTGCAAATTTGACTGCATTGCTTCAGGACTTAATAGGGACTTTTGATTTTTTGCTCATTACAACAGTTTATTTGACCTCATCTTCCTCTGTATGCTGTTTGCCAGTGTTTGAATCTTAACAACTGTTTTGATTTGCTGTTACACTGTGACCTGTTCCCATGACTTACACTTCCCTGCATTTATTTCCTCCCGTTCTGTAAGTTCCCCCATCTTCAAAGCATCTGACAAAGTGGGATTTTCTGCCACAAAAGCTCATGTGATAAATAAATTTGTTAGTCTTTAAGTGTCACACGACTCCCTGTTTGTTTCATATGTAAGTAGGGTCTGAATGAGCTCTCCCTGACACTGAGTAATGAACTAGGAGAACCAGTTCAGGAACAGATTGTATTTGCACAAACATAGCTACTGTACCTAGGTCAGGGGTCTGCAGCCTGTGGCTCTGGAGCCACATGTGGCTCTTTGACTGCCCCTTTGCAGCTCTGGACTCCAGGTCCACCCCCTGCCACTGCAGGACCCTGTAGGCGGCTTGCTCCTGGCTACAGAGTCCCCTGCCATTGGGGGACTCTGTGAGGGGCTTGCTTCTAGTGCCAGATTCCCCCCTCCACGAGAGGACTCTGGAGAAGGCACCCTGGCCCAGCTCCCAGGTTCCTCCATCAGGATGCTACACCCATCGTGGCTCTCACAGCACCTGGTTATTGAAAGAAATTTCTTTAAATGGTTCTTCTTATCTTTTGGGTTGCCAGCCCTGACCTAGGTATTCAGCAGAGAGGGCTGCTTTGCCAAATTTGACAATTTTGGTTGGCATTGGGTTACAGAGTTAAAGAAATGTTGTTTTACTAACTGTATAAGAGCAGCAAAAATGTACATAGCCAATTCTGATTGATTGCAGCCTTTCCCCTAACTTAAAGATAAGAGAGGCCAGTCCCCGGGGAAAGAATGGTGATAGTGGTGCTGCCTAAGGAGTCCTAGACATCATCTGACTCTGCTGTTTTGTTCAGTGATTACACGAGTTGAAATAATTGGTAACCCAAAGCTGAGTCTTAGGTGTGGTGTTGCACAGTGCTGCAGTGTAAGACTGCACAGCCTGCCATAGCAGTGAGGTTCCTGGGTACCCTTTGAACCTTTGAAATCACAAAGATCTTAGTCAAGTGGGACCTCAGAATGTGGAATCCCAGGGCAGAAGAGAGACAGTGGTAGCAGGATACAGCAGCAGCAGCATGTGAAACAGCTGGGCAGCAGCTGACAGCACAACAGCCAATCATGTCAGAGTGAACAGCAGCAACTGGGAGCGGAGGTATTGCTTGACAGGTTTCTCCCTTGGGTTGGAAGGTGAACACACCTCTGAATTCTGCATCTTGACTGACCAAAGACAGCAATTGTGAGTTGTGGAGTGCATAGTGGAGGTAGAGGGCAATGATCATGTGTTAGAGGAATATTTATTCTCAGACTTAAAACACCACAAGTTGAGAAACTGAGGCAAAATACATCTCCCTTTGTGCTCTGGAGCTATAGTTTGCTCATAGTCACATTCTTTCAAACGGTGGTCATAGTGTTTTCCTAAATTAATAAGGGGTTCCTTTTCCCTTTTAGTTTGCAAGGGAAGAAGTTTTAAGTTCACATCTACACTGATGACAGCAAATTCACCACCATCAGATCCATCTTTCCAGATGGACTTAGCAGTCAGTTAAGACCTACTAAGCTGATCTGAAAATTGACTTAATAAAATCACCTCAAGGGGCATGGCACTGTGTTATTGGGAAAGCATTTCCTATCAGCACAGCACAGTGAAAACGCTGCTCTGAAGGAAAGTTAAGAGCTTGATGGGAGTAACACAAGGTACTTTGCATAACTTGCATAACTCCCATTGACAGCCACCAAATTTTGCCACCAGTGTAGACCTGGCCTTAGAGGTGCCCAGGGGTATGTCTACACTGGAGGCTCAGTTAAGTTGACTTAACAAGGTCGACTTTAGGTCAACTTAAAGTCAACCTTGTTACTTCGAATTTGAGCAACATCCCGAACTCCTGTAGACTGCCCACATCCACACTAGCAGCTGTTAGGTTGACTTAACACTTAAGTTGACCGTATCAAGTTGACTTAAGTCAGTGTGGACAGGGCATAGCCCTTAAGTTGATTTAATAAGGTTGACTGAAGGGTTAAGTCGACCTTCCGAGGTGCTGTGATTAAGTCGCCTTAGGGAAGCACTTAAGTTGATTTAATAAATTCCAAACACGGACAGAGCTTTCCTTAGGTTGACTTAAGGAAGGTTAAATCAACCTAAAACTCCAGTGTAGACATACCACAGGTGAGGTGTTTAATTTTCCGCTTAAGCCGGTTCTCTTTTGTATTGTTAAAAGGAACTCCTAGATATTGAACATGGCTCTTGCTGCTGCCACCTCCATCTGGTGGAAGGGCCATGTATGGCTGACAGCTTCATTTCTCTGGAACAAAGGAAGTCTCTATAAGGGTAAACTTTATCTTTGCACATCAAAGATCATTATTAGGTGCTTGTGCAAGACTGTGGAATGAACTAAGGACCACTGCATATATCTCCACCTTCTGCTCCCAGTGCTAGGCACATTTTTTTGTCCTCCCTTCTCCAACACAGATATATAGCAACACGTGTACATATATTATTATTAAGAAAACAAATGCAACAAGATATCCTGTTACAAACACAACTTCCACTGTGGAGGCAAGGGGAGCACAAACATGAGATAGATCGTAGTCACATTGCATAATGCATTATAGTACAGTGTTCAAATGCTCCAGTGACAAGAACAGAATAAGAACAACATAACAGGGTGGCTTGCCTCTAATGGTCTAGCATCCAGAGGCCAGCCAACCCTTGCTACTAAGGAGGAACAGCTGAGCACAAATCACAGTATTCCCCTACAACAGTGGCTAGAGGAGCCAGGATGCTGGCCAAGCAGACACAGTTAATTTCTCAGGGAGAAGAGAGGAGAAGGCAAAGCCTGTTGTAGATGAGTATGCTCCAGCAGGGAAACCTGAAATTTGGGAAATGAGAAGACAGGCAAGAAACACCTGGGAGTGGTCAGATAAGAAGGTAAATGGATGGTTGGGAAAACTTCTTTCCTAATGTTTGTTAATGTAGTAAACTAGACCCGCTAGAGGGGCCATTGTTATTCAAATTTCTAAGTGATATTCTGAGGTCCAAGAGGGGAAGCCAAAGCAGGTCAGCTGCAGAATGACCTTTGGCCACGAAGAGACAAACCAGCACAGAACAGAAGAGACTGTCTGCCATCCAAGAGAGAAAAAGAGCAATCTAAAGCAGGATGGTCAGAAAGACTTACCATGATGAGCCCCTGTTTCTTTTGCAGTAGGATGAGTGTGGTCCCATACACCTGGATGGACACCAGCTTGGCCACTGCGATGTTTCCATTGCCCCAGGATTCTTTCTCTACACTGACACTGAATGGTGTAAGGTGGCTGGCATCAGTGCAGGTCTTGGCCAGGACGTAGGTGCAGGTGCCTTGGAAGTCAAAGGCGACTCCATCGAAAGACAAGTAGTGGGGATGACCAGAGGCAGAACAGGTTGCAGGCTTAAATAGGTGGCATTTCTGGATGCCCTCCACCACCTCGCATTCCTCCCCACGGCTGCAGGAGAACGCCTTACATATAACCACGCCACCAGCTTGACACACACACTGCTCCTTGCAGGAACCACTCGGGTGGAAGGTCTCCCCGGCCTGGTAGTAATGTCCCCTGTGGAGGCATCCACACTGGGAAAAGGGGACACAGCTGTCACCACTGAGAACAAAGCCGTCATCACATATGCACCCTTCCTTACACTGGGATGTGCATTGCACTGGGGCATAGAGGGAGCTGCATGTCAGATCACAACCGCTGCTGCAGAATTCGTAGTGACTATTCAGAGGACAGGATGGAGCTGTAATAAGAACAAAAAGTTAGGTGACTTATTCATAGTGCATTAGCAATGTGCAAAATGAACCACTACAGAACTAGCTATTTCATTAAAGCCCCTACTCTTCTATTTCGGGGGACTGGTTAATTAATAAAAAGCAAAATTTGCATCAGGTTCCAGGATTGGGGACTGGGTGCCACAGAGGCCCCAGGCAATGGGATGCAGACAATCTCTCTCCCAGGGCTACGCTTATGATCTGAACCATGTAAAAGTGTAGAGACTGAAAGGTGTATTGTCCTGGGAATGTTCTGCTGAGCTTTTCTCCCTAGGCTTTAGTTTAGACTCCAAGTCAGCAGTGCCTAAAACTTATTCCCAGACAATGGCATGAGGGAGATGAGTTGGTGGGGGTCCAGGTGAGTTTCTAGTGGACAAACATCTCAGCTGGTCAGTCATCACCAGCTCAGCAAGGAAGCCACGGACTAGACAGCCTATGAATGTCATGACTACATCTCCAGACCAGTGGTTCCCAACCTCTTCTCACCTTGATACCTTCAAATTTTTCAAGGCACACTACCATTAAAAAACTCATGAATATTCAAATTAACTTCCCCCTTCTCCACAGTGGCTCCCTGCCACCCAGGGCAAATCCTCACCCCACTGCTGCTCCCTCCCACCCCAGTGGGTCCCGTCCTCCCCTCCCCCAGCCCTCTGCTGCCTCTGATGGACCCTCCCATCACTGCAGGGGCCAGAACTAGGCCTCCAGCCCCCAGCTACACCCCCCACACACACACACAGCCACCCCACCCCCCCAGCTACACACCCCCCAACCAAACAGCTACCCCACAACCCCAGCTACACATCCACTGCCCCCCATCGCTACACACACACCTGCCCAACACAACCCTCAGCAGCCTTCCCCACCAGAGCCCTTACGTGACTGTTTGCAGGCTGGCTGATGCAAGCTGCTCTGCCCTGCAGGGGGGAGATTCACACACTCCTGGCCTCCTGCAGCTCTCTGCGGACTGAACTTAAGGTGGAGCTGGGTTCAAGGTGGAGTCACCAGAACTCTGTATTCGGGCTGCTCCTGCTATTTTTAGGGCGACCCCTGGAACTCTGCATTCCAGTGCGTTCCTCTATTTTTAGGAGGGCTGGAATGCTGCCTGCCTAAAAATAGGGGCCCCGAAACATGGCTGGGCGGAGCAGGGAGGGAACCTTAGCTCCAGCTCTTGGGGATGTGCATGGCACACTTTGTGTGTTGCTGTGGCACACCAGTGTGCCCTGGTACACTGGTTGGGAACCACTGCTCTAGACAGTGCCTCCCTGGCCCAGGCTGCAGCATAATGACAGGGCAAGATGAGGGGGCACCTCCTATGACTGTACCCACCCTTTGGAGGGAGTGCTTCTTTGTCAGTTAAGAAATGTTCTGCAGCCCATGATAAGCTGAGCATTTCGATACACATCTACAAGCTCACAAGAATTAATGATCCCCCTGGGGCAAGCAGTAGTGAACACAGGAGACTCACTGCAGAATTTCGTAGTTCTCCAGGGATGGATAACAGCTCCAGCTTCCTGACATGCCTCAGCATAGCCAGCAATAGCCTTGCAAATGTTATTCTCCTGTCCACTGAGGAAGCAATAGGCATACACACAGTCTATGAAGTATCCCTGGGGGTCCACTTTGCTGTGACATCCTCTGAAGGGGCCACTCTTGTGGAGGATGAGCCCACACTGCCCTCTGCTGCCTCGTTGTTCTTTCTCAAGAGCTTCTAGTCTTGCACATGGTGGTATCGTTACTGTAGAGCATTCTGGGAGGTCACTCACTTTCCAGCTCTGGCCAAAGCTGCTGGGGTTTGGTGCCAGCATACCATCCCTCATGAGCAACTCGTCCTCTCTGTCACTGTTGAAGTTGCCACACAGACCACAAATGGCACCTGCATAGGTGACTGGCAGAGTGACCGTGGTGCGTCCTGACCACCCAGCAAAGGTAACTGTGAGACCAAAGTCTGTCTGCATCACTGTGGCCCAGCCCTTTCTATACACAACGATTTTCTTATCATCAAGGCTGAAGGGAAGATTAATCAGGAAACCGTTTACCTATAATGGCAAGACATTCAGGATAATAAACATTGCTCACCTGTGGTGGAACCACTGTACCCAGGCCTCGGCTCTGACCCATAACTATATTAAGAAGCCGTCACTGTTCATCTCTTCATCCAATCCACCCTGCTGCCTTCCCACAGCCTGCCTGTATCTCAGCTCTCCAGACTTACCAGGATCCTCCAACCAGAACTTCATTTCCTTTTTCACGAACTACCACAGTTCTCTTCTCTCTGTCCTACCTGAACCCCATGTTCCCACACATGCTGGATGCTACTGACAAATGCCCAATCCTTAACTATTTTCATTGGCTCACAGGTTATAGAAGAATCCATTCACCTCGTATTTCAAAATCCTTACTTGAACTAGAATATACACTGATCACAGAGGGACTTTCCAGAAATGGTTTAGAGTAATTAGGGCAACTTGAGACACTCACCAGAATTTTCCCAGGGAATTGATTGCTGATTCTGATTTTGGTCTGGTACACCTTGATCTGCACAGAAGTGCTATTGTTCTCCTGGAAGTAGACCTCAAAGTCCACTAATCCCTCAGTCTTCGTACACAAGGCGGTGAGCTGGTAGCGGCAAGTGCCTTGGAAGTTGTATCTTTGTCCATCAAAGGTGGTGTAGTGCAGATTTCTTGTCACAGAGCAAGTGGAGTAGCTGGCAGGGTAACAGCCCCGCACTCCGTTCACTAGCCCACACCTCTCAGAGGGCTTGCATGCTGCAGCCATGCATTGGACTTGCTTAGTGGCTGCGTCACATCTGCACCGTGTCCCACATGTTTCATTGACCCAGAAGCTCTCACCGGAGTTATAGAGACGCCCTTCAAATAGGCACCCACAGTTGTCCTTGGGTATGCACTTCCCCTGGTTCAACACAAAACCATCCTTGCACTGGCAACTTTCCACACAGGGGTCTTGGCAATTTCTGGGGGCTGCTTGGTCCACACATGTGGCTGGGCAGGCTGTTCCACATAGCTGGTATTGGCTGTTCTCCAGGGGGCACTCCATGGCTGCTGAGTTAAGGACCTACAATTAGCAAGCTTGCTCCATGCCAAAGCACTATTTAACATAGACACAAAGGGATGTGTCTTTTGGGGCTCTGAGAGTCCTTGAATCCCAGTGACCTGAGCAGGAACAGAGGGTGCTCAGCATGTTTCAGGACATGCTTAGCACCTTACAGGATCAGGTTCACAGTACAAAGAGCAGCTATTGGATAGAAACCTGTTAATGTTTTTAATTAATATTTAAATATATATTACTGAGAATTGTGTGATTATGGGAGACTTTAACTTCCAAGACATGGGCTGGAAGAAAAGGTCTACCAATAATAAGCAAGGCCTCAGATTTTTCCAGAGGGGATAGCTAACACATTTCTTCACCAATGAATCACTGAACCAGCAAGAGGTGATCTCATTTAAAATTTGGCATTGTTGAACAGCGAGGACCTTGTAGAACTGATCATAGGGGCACAACCTTGAGTTGAGTGATCATGAGCTAATTTGGTTTAAACTAAATGAAAGGATAAATAAAATAAATAAAAATTGGTCTTCTGCTAGGGCCCTTGATTTCAAAAAGGCAAACATTTAAAATGAAAGTAATTAGTTAATTCTTGTCTCCTGTGTTTAGGAATAATGAATTCACACTAGAACAAGTGCAGAGAAGGGCTACTAGGATGATCCAAAAAATGGAAAAACTGCCTTTTGAGACAAGACTGGAAGAGCCTGCCTTGTTCAGCCTAACAAAAAGACAGCTGAGGGGAGATATCATTGTTCTCTATAAATACAACAGAGGGCAAAATGCCAGGGAGGGAGAGGAGTGGTTTAAATTAAATGCCAACATGAACTCAAAAACAAATGGCTATCAACTGGTCATCAAGTTTACATTTGAAATTAGAGAAAAGTTTCTAATGATCAGAGGAGTGAAGCTCTGGAAGAGCTTCGCAGGGAAATTAGTAGGGGCAGAAAACCTACCTGGCTTCAAGATTGAGCTTGATAAGTTTATGTAGGAGATGGTATGATGAGACTGCCTACAATGGTTTGTAGGTGACCAATGACTGTTATCTGCAAATACCTCCAAAAGCCAGTGATATGATACTAGATGGAGTGGGCTCTGAGTTACAACAGAGAATTCTTTCTCAGATGTCCAGGTGGTAGGTCTCACCCACATACTGAGGGTCCAGCTGATTTCCTCATTTGGGGTCATGAAGGAATTTTCTTCCAGGTGAGACTGGCAGAGACCTAGGTGTTATTTACTTTCTGCTGTATCTTGGGAGGCAGATCGCTCGCTTGTTTAAACTAGTTCAAATGGCAGAGTCTCTATGGGTCTGTTCACACAGCAGTCTTATTTCGAAACAACAGAGGTTGTTTCGAAATAAGAATTACCCTGTTCACACGACACACCGTTGTTTTGAAACAACATGTTCTGTTGTTTCAAAACAACGGCGTTGTTTCGAAACAAGTTAAACCCCATGTGGGGACAAAACAATGCCATCTGAACATGGTGTTTTGGAAAAACGGTGAATTGTTTTGAAATTACTATTGTCTGAACCTATTTCACTTTGAGCTTTTTTCCTTAATTCGAATTAACTTATTTCAAAATAACACCTTATTTCGATACAAGTTGTTTTGAAACAACTTGTATCGAAATAACCTCCTGTGTGTGAACATAGCCTATAACTTGAAGTATTTAATTAGGATTTGAGGTTGTGGTTCTATTACAGGAGTAGGTGAGCAATGTGCAGGAGGTCAGAATAGATAAATCTGATGGCCCCTTTGACCTTAGAATCTATGACTCTATGAGTGATATAAATATAGTCATTGTTTACTCTAACCCAACCTCACAGGTGTTCTTGGTGGACCCTAGATACTCAAAGTGAGAGACACCTTAGCAAATACCATGGACAGACAAGTACTGTAATAGACATCATGACTCCCAGACCAAGAGAACTGGGGATAGATTGGAGAAGCGCACTGTTTCCAGGAAAAGGCAAGTGTATGTGATTGGGGATTCTCTGCTGAGGAGGACAGACAGGCCTGTAACGAGAAGTGACCCTGAGAACAGCAGGGTGTGCTGCTTGCCTGGAGCTAAGATACACGATGTGGATCTGAGGCTGAAGAGGATCCTAATGGGAGCAGGAAAGAATCCTCTGATTGTCCTTCATGTGGGTACAAATGATATAGCTAGATTCTCATTGGAACATATCAAAGGAGACTATGACAGGCTGGGGCTGGAGGCTCAGGTAATCTTTAGCAGGATTCTGCCTGTCCCTAGAGGAGGACAATACAGCTGTGAGAAGATTCTGGCAGTTAACAGATGGCTCAGGCAGTGGTGTTACAAGAAGGGCTTTGGGATGTATGGGCACTGGGAGGCATTCATGGACAGAAGATTATTTGCTAGGGATGGACACCACCTGAGTAGGGAGGGTAACAGACTTCTGGGAGGGAGGCTAGCTCAACTGATTAAGAGAGCTTTAAACTAAGGACTGTGGGGAGATGGTTGGGAGATGCTCAGACAATCTCTATCCCTGATACTAGCGTTGAAGGGCAGGAAACTGAATTCAGAAAAGACAGTATAGATGCTAGAAAGGAGGGAAGCACAAATGCTGGCCTGAGGGGCGACGCTGGCAGTAGTAATAAAAGGCCACGTCGGGTACAGAATGTGAGCACAGCCGAGAAGCAAAAGCTAAAATGTTTATATACCAATGTGAGAAGCCTAGGTAATAAAATGAAGGAACTGGAACTACTAGTAGAGGAATTGAAACCGGATATTATAGGGGTAACAGAAACATGGAGGAATAGTAGTCACAACTGGTGTACAGGCATTAAAGGCTTTGTGCTCTTTAGGAAAGACAGATGTAATGGCAAAGATGGCAGTGTGGCATTGTATATCAATGATGCAATAGATTGCAAAGAAATTCAGAGAGATGAAATTAGCAGGACACAGTCTATCTGGGCCAAAACCACATTGGGGAAGAAAGCTACTAGAGTTTCTCCTGGATTAGTGCTTGGGGTGTGTTACAGACGGCCGGGATCTGATTTGGACATAGATAGAGAACTCTTTAAGGCCTTTAAGGAAGTAAACACTACTGGGAACTGTGTCATTATGGGAGATTTTAACTTCCCAGCTATAGACTGGAATATTTGCGCTAGCAGCAATAAAAGGGCCCAGATTTTCTTGGAGGTGATAGCAGATGAATTTCTCCATCAAGCGGTTTCCAAACTAACGAGAGGAGATGCGATCTTAGATTTGGTAGTAGTGAGGACCTCATAGAGGAATTAGTTGTAGGGGACAACCTAGGCTCTAGTGATCATGAGCGAATCCAATTTAAACTGAATGGAAGGGTAAACAAAAATAAATCTGTGACCAGAGTCTTTGACTTCAAAAGGTCTAACTTCAAAAAACTAAAGGAATTAGCTAAGGAAGTGGACTGGACCAAAGAATTCATGGATATGAACATTGAGGATGCTTAGAACTGCTTCAAGACAAAGCTGCAAGAACTATCTGAACCCTGTATTCCAAAGAAGAGGAAAAAATTTTCAGGCATGGGTTCTAAACCAAGCTGGATGAATGTACATCTTAAACAGGTGATTAGGAGGAAACACAAGGCCTACAAGGAGTGGAAGTTGGGAGGGATAGGAAAGGAGGACTACCTTTTAGAGGTCAGAGCATGTAGGGATCAAGTGAGGAAGGACAAAAGCCAAGCAGAGTTGGACCTTGCAAAGGGAATCAAAACCAATAGTAAAAGGTTCTTCAGCCGTATAAATAGAAAGAAAACACAGAAGGAGGAGGTTGGACCACTATACACTGAAGATGGGGTAGAGATCAAGGATAATCTAGGCATGGCTGAATATCTAAATAAGTACTTTGCCCCTATCTTTAATGAAGGTGATGGTGAGACTGGGGACAGAGATAGGGCAGATAATGGGAATGTAGAAGTGGAAATTACCATATCTGAGGTGGAAGCCAAGCTTCAGCAGCTTAATGAAACTAAATCAGGGGGTCCAGATAATCTTCATCCAAGAATTTTGAAGGAACTTGCACATGAAACTGCCAGCCCTTTAGCAAGGATTTTTAAAGTATCGGTGAACACAGGGGTTGTACCTTATGACTGGAGAATTGCTAATGTAGTCCCTATTTTCGAGAAAGGGAGTAAAAGTGATCCAGGTAACTACAGGCCTGGCAGTTTGACTTCAGCAGTATGCAAGGTCTTGAAAAAAAAATTGAAGGAGAAAGTACTTAAGGATATTGAGGAAAATAGTAACTGGGATAAAATACAACACAGCTTTACAGAAGGTAGGTCATGTCTGACCAACCTGATCTCCTTTTTTGAGAATATAACAGATTTTTTGGGGTAAAGGCAATGTGGTGGACCTAATTTACATAGATTTCAGCAAGGCATTTGATACAGTTCCACACAGGGAATTTTTAGTTAAATTGGGGGAGATGGGGATTAATATGAAAATAGAAAGATGGATAAAGAACCGATTACAGGGGAGACTACATAGGGTCATAGTGAAAGATGAACTGTCTATCTGGAAGAAGGTTACTAGTGGAGTTCCCCAAGGGTTGGTGCTGGGACCTATCTTATTCAACCTTTTTATTACTGACCTTGGCACAAAAAGTGGGAATGTACTAATTAAGTTTGCAGACGACACCAAGCTGGGAGGTATTGCCAATACGGAGGAGGATCAGGATAGCATACAGAATGATTTGGATGACCTTGTAAAGTGGAGCATTAGAAATAGGATGAAATTCAACAATGGGAAGTGCAAGGTCTTGCATTTAGGGACAAATAACAGGAATTTTTCTTATAAGTTGGGAATGGATCAGCTGGAAGTAACGGGAGGAAAAGGACCTGGGACTACTGGTTGATCACAGAATGACAATGAGTAGCCAATGCGATGTGGCAGTGAAAAAAGCTAATGCGGTCCTGGGGTGCATCAGAAGGGGTATTTCCAGTAGAGATAGGGAGGTGTTAGTACAATTATACGAGGCACTGGTGCGACCTCACTTGGAGTATTGTGTACAGTTTTGGTCACCCATGTTTAAGAAAGGTGAAGTCAAACTGGAACAGGTGCAAAGAAGGGCTATAAGAATGATTCATGGAATGGAAAATCTTTCCTATGAGAGATGACTTAAAGAGCTTGGTTTGTTTAGTCTGAGCAAAAGAAGGCTGAGAGGAGATATGATTGCTCTTTATAAATACATTAGAGGGATCAATACAAGGGAGGGAGAGAAATTATTTGAATACAGCACCAATGTGGACACAAGAAAAATGGATACAAACTGTCCTTCAGAAAATTTAGGCTTGAAATTAGACTCAGATTCCTAACCATCAGAGGTGTAAAGTTCTGGAATAGTCTACCAGGGGAAGTGGTGGGGGCAAAAACCTTAGGTGCCTTCAAAACCAAGCTTGATAAATTTATGGAGGGAATGATATGATGGACAGTGTAGCTTGGCCATTGTCTGTCTTTTACTACTTGTGATGGGTATGATAGTGACCTGGGAAGGGGCATTGGATCGAGTGGGTTCTGAGTTATTACAGAGAAGTTCTTCTTGACTGGCTGTTGTGGACTTGCCCTCATGCTCAGGGTTTAACTAATCGCCATATTTGGGGTCGGGAAGGAATTTTCCCACAGGGCAGATTGGCTTGGGCGCTGTGGGTTTTTTGCCTTCCTCTGTAGCATTGGGCATGGCTTACTTGCTGGTTAATTTTCTGTATTAAAGTCTTTAAATCATGATTTAAGGACTTTAATAGCTCAGTTATGGGTTTGAGGTTCATTGTAGGAGTGGGTGGGTGAGGTTTTGTGGCCTGCAGTGTGTGGGAGGTCAGACTAGATGATCATATTGGTCCCTTCTGACCTTAGAGTCTATGGCTGTGTTCACACAGCCCTCTTATTTCGAAACAACAGAGGTTGTTTTGAAATAAGATTTAGGCTGTTCACATGACGCATGGTTGTTTCGAAACAATGGAACCCATTGTTTCGAAACAATGGCATTGTTTCGAAACAAGTTAAACCTCATATGGGGACGAAACAATGCCGTCAGAACATGTTGTTTCGAAACAACAGTGACTTGTTTCGAAATAACTGTTGCCTGAAACTGCTATTTCGGTTTCAGCTTTTTTCCTTAATTTGAATTAACAAACTGTTAATTCAAATTAAGTTATTTCGAAATAAGGCGCTATTTCGATACAAGTTGTTTCGAAACAACCGTATTGAAGTAACCCCCTTTGTGTGAATGCAGCCTATGAGTCTATGAGAACCCAAGAGTTCTGATTTCTGAAATCACTGCTCAGTCCCAAACCACTTGACCATGTTTCCTCCCCAAACCAGAACTTGAACTCAGGGATTGAGCTTCAGGCTGCCCACTTTATTTAGCAAACTGTAGAGTAGGGAAAACAAATTTGTACTCACGGCATCTGGCGAGCTGTCTCCATTCCCCAATCCTAACCCCTTCCAACTGGCAGGCATCTGCGTAGGCTTTCAGGGCCTCACACAGGACCTTCCTGTAGCCATCACTGTGGCACAGATCATACACGCAGTTGTCCAGGTAGACGGTAGCATTCACCTTGGTGTGGCACTGGCTGAAGGGACCGTCGGAGACCTTGGTTATCAGGCCACACAAAGTCTCCTCCTTGTACTTTTTGGCTATGCTGGTAGCACAGGGCCTGCAACTTCCAATGCAACCATGCCAGCAGACCTGATCCTCTTCTACCACTGCCCAGCTTGCTCCCAGGACAGTTACACTGGCAGCTGGGTCCCCACTCTGAGTCCGAAAGTCATCAGAGGGATCCATGTTGTAGTTGCCACAGATGCCACACAGCTTACCGTAGAAGACAGTGGGGACAGTGACCCTCAGGTAGTTATTCCAGTCATAGGACATGCTCAGGTTGAAATTGGTGCGGAGGACAAGGGAGGTGCCACTTTGATAGAGCCATAAGACTCCGTTGTTCAGATAGACAGGTAAGTGGGCCCTGATGTTATTCACCTTCACAATGAGAAAGAAAAGAGAAAGGTCTCAATCAAGTGCACAAGTCTGTCATTTACACACTGATCTCTATTCAGCTACAGTTTTCCTGCTTGCAATCACTGATTCATCAAAATCATAAGGCTCCTGAGAAATCCTGAAGAAAACTTGGCAAATTTCAAAATGTATCTCGTTTTTTCTGCCAGGAGCTCTTCGGCAGCCTGATGGGCAGATTGTCCCGAAGCTGGGGTTTCATTCTTAGAAAATTTAACAGTTTATGGGTTTTGATCTATATTGAAATGAAGCTAATTTTCAAAATTGTAAAATATTTCAGCAAATGGGTTTATTTTTCTCAGGCCAACGCTATCTAATGTGCTGTTTTCATCTAAATTTGGTTCAAATGTGCGTCCAAATTCACTGAAAATTATGATTTGGCCCCATGGCTATTTATAGGATCTTTCCAATGCAGTCCAATATTATATCCATGATTTTGATGTAGCCTGTTGTAGACAAAAACATAGCAGAGAATAATGAATGGGAGCTGCTCTAGGAGTTGGGGGCTGTATTATTTAGAGCCATTACGGAGTGGCTCTTAGGCAGAGGGGGCAGTGCGGGTAAGAGTCCCTAGGAGAATCACTTGAGGGGCAAGAGGTCTCAAGGACAGGTCTAGGGTGTTCCAGGGTCCTTTAGATACTTCAGGTTGGAGCAAGCTCTTTACAGCACTGCCCCTGAGCTGCCTAGATGTACCTCAGTCTCCCTGTATCTTAGAGCTCAGACAACGAGCTCTTAGATCCAGGAGTGGGGATACTCCTCCAATGGGCTTTCAGAGGAGTCCCTGCTAAATTAGAAAATGCTGGGGAATTTGCAAAGGGATGAGCTCAGTGGAGCTGGGATTTGCCAACGGAAGCTGGAGTACCAGTCCTGCTCCTGCCGACATGTCAAGGAATGTGTAATGAGCAAAGTGCTCAGATCTGCACTTTATCTGGCATGTAGATCCCACGTGTTGGTGACAGACCCAAGAGCTCCCCACACTGAGTCAGGTACCCCACTCACCTCAGCATAGCATGCTCTAGAGCCATACTCAGGAGCTCAGATCAGCGTGATTGAGGTACAGCCCCCCCACCACCACTACCATTCCCTGCCACACAGCACTGCCAACTAGGCACTGTGGTCAGCACTGAGTTTTAGATCACCCACCCTGCTCCCTACCTTTCAACATAGTGCCTGCTGGATGCTACCATCAGCACTGGCTCAGAGCAGAAACCACTCCCTAGAAGACCTATCTGGACCTTGTCTATGCTGGGTGTTGCCTGAAGGTTATGATCCCACTGGGGCCATCAGTCAGCTGAGCCACTCCCGAGTAGGACCTAGCTGGACCTTGTCTGCGCTGGGTGTTGCCTGAGGGCTATGATCCCATTGGGGCCATCAGTCAGCTGAGCTCTGTCAGAGCCGGGCCAATGTTCCCTCTAAGGTTTGGCGGCTTGTGTGCAAAATTTTCAACCCGTGTGCAAAACTTTTTCTGAATAAAATTTGTGTGCAAACTCATGTGACAGAAATTATTGAAAAATCTAGAACAATGAAAAATTAATAAAAGTTGTTATTTAAAGTTTTTTTATTAATAAAACACACCTAAGTTTATTAGCATTTACCCAAATTGCTATACAATCAAAAGAAACTAATTCAATCTGGACCCTAGTTGTGACATTTCTGCCTAATACACTGATCTCCTCTGTTCTGCATGCAGAGTTACAGTTCACAGGGAGTCCAGCTAGTTATCACTGATAGCATTTAAACCATCTTAGGCTATGTTCACACAGGGCAGGCTTGTTTCGAAACAAGATGTTTCGAAAC
>ML682100.1:880220-951669 GCA_007922195.1 Podocnemis expansa
ACAACATGTCCGCACAGGGCTGTTTCGAAACCACTGGTTTCGAAACAACCCTGTTTCAAAACAAAACGGGGTTTAAGCCATTTCGAAACAACAGTGGCCATTTTGAAACAAGCAGTTTGCTTGTTTCGAAATTGCCATGCGTCGTGTGGCCATGGCACTTCTTATTTCGAAACAACCTCTGTTGTTTCGAAATAAGAAGTGCGTGTGGCCATACCCAAAGAAAAAGGAAGAGAAAGGGAAAGAAGGAAGAGAAAGAAAAAATAGGAAAAAGAGAGAAGGATGGAAGAGAGGAAAGTAGAAAGAAAAAGAAACGAAGGAAGGAAACAAGAAAGGAAGGAAGAGAAAGAAAAAAGAGGGAAAAGAAGGAAAGAAAAGAGAGAAATGAGAGAAGAAAGAGCAAAAGGAAAGAAGAAAGGAAACAAGGAAGGAAGGAAGAGAAAGAAAAGAGAAAAAGAAGAGGAAGGCAAGTGAGAAAAGAAAGAGAAGGAAGGATGAAAAAGAAAAAGAAAGGAAAAAGGGAAAAGAGAAGGAAGGAAAAGAGAAAAAGAAGGAAACAAGAAAGGAAACAAGAAAGGAAAGAGAAAAAAAGAAAAAGATGGAAAGAAGAGAAAGAAAGAAAGAAAAGAGATGGAAAGAAGAGAAATAAAGAGAAACGAGAAAGAAAAAAGAAAGCAAACTGCACTCCTGCCAGTGCCAAGGCCACCCTGCACGTACTGCTCTGCTCAGCTCGGCAGCTGAAATCTAAGCTGCTAGCCAGCAGGGAGATGCAGTCGGCTACCAAAGCCCCGCAGCAAGCCCTGTCTCTGAGCCTGAGCCTCTCACTGCAGCCAATCTTTCTTTCTTTCTCCAGCCTGATGCTGCCACAAGAGGCTTAGGCTCAGAGACAGCACTCACTGAAGGGCTTTGGGAGCAGATAGTGCCTTCTTGCCAGCTAGCCGCTCAGATCTCAGCTGGGGCCAGAAAAGTTGTATGTGGGTGCACATGCACACATCTTAGAGGGAACAGTGCCCATCACTTCCCAGCTTCCCTCCTTTGTCTTCTCTGTTCTGCCCACACCATGCCCCCCACAGCTGTATTGAGGTGTGCCTAGGGGCTTCAGGCTACCCTCTTTTTTTGCCCCTGCCCCGGCCCTCCTCCCTTCCCATGCCGTGGTGGCAGCCAGCCTAAAGGCAGGGCAGCACTCAAGTGCTCCGGCACTTGGCCTGACAGATCTGCCAGCCACCCAGAGCAGGCCAGCACTTGGCGCTGGGGGCTCCAGAAATGTTCCCACAGCACCCTGCCCACAGACTGGGTCTGTCCAAGCAGGTCCTCTGCAATCCAGCCAGGGGGCAAGCCAGCAGCATAGCACTCCAGGAGCAGCCCAGGGATTCCACCCTGTGAGTGCTTTTGAGCCAGGCTAGTATGGGGTGGGAGAATAAACTGGCCTGGTAGGGGAGGGGGCAACATAGGACAGCAGTTGCAGGTTGGCAGAACTGTGCTGCAGCATTAGGGACTCCCTTCCCCTGGAAGCGCTGTCAGCCGGCAGTGTGGATGCAGAGAAGCCAAACCAGAAGAGTGGGCCCCTGACTGTGGCAGGCCTATCGTTACCAGCAGCATTCAGGGACAGATTTTTGAGGGGTCGTGGGGGCCACACTTTGCCTAGGGCTGCACCCTTAAACCCCTGAATTAATCTGACCTTGCATGCCTCAATCAATGGTGGGAGCTGCAGTTTCCCGCCCTCTGTTTAGCATTTAGGGTGTGTGTAGGAGCAGATGACAAGTGCACACCCAGCACTCACCCACACAAAGCCAACCTCGGCCCTGGCCGCTGTGACAGTGACTCCATCCACCTGAATGGTCACCAGTTCAATGAAGGAGATCTGTGTGTTCCCCCTGTTCTCATTCTTGGTCATGATTTGGAAGAAGGGCAAGCTGGAGTCATCCCTGCAAGTCCTGGCCACAGTGTAGGTACAGTTGCCATGAAAATCGTACACTTGTCCATCAAAAGTGTGGTAATGCAAGTATCCTCCAGCCCAGCACGTGGCCTGAGAGATTGGCTTACACACTGGCTCCTCATTTATCATCTTA
Source organism: Podocnemis expansa (assembly GCA_007922195.1). Taxonomy (NCBI): domain Eukaryota; kingdom Metazoa; phylum Chordata; order Testudines; family Podocnemididae; genus Podocnemis; species Podocnemis expansa. The sequence continues at coordinate 882,287 of ML682100.1, forward strand.
CAAATAGTTCCTTCTTTGCAGCGGACCACACTACAGGATGGCTTTGGAGTAACTAGCATAGAAAGACAAAAGAAAGACAAGGAACTCTAGATAAATCAGTACAATCAATCTACCTTTCTTTCCCTCCACACATCAAATCTATCTATCCTCAAGTGTTCTTTCTCTGTCTCTCTCCCTCCAGCCCCATGCACTCTTCCTTTGCACCTGCCAGAAGTCCCCTGCTGAGGAAATCTTTGCACAGGTAAGACCACAGCAGAACCGGCACCTATGGCTCCTTGCCTGCAATGCCTGCTGCAGGTGGTGCAATGCTGAGGGGCATGTGTGGGCAGCATGGAGCAAGCAAAGACGAGGGGCTGAGATATGATGGGCTCTGATTAAGCTGACTGATGTCCTCCACAGCCAGAAGGCTCCATTTAAAACAGCACCCAAGGAAATCTGGGAGTATGATCAGCTCTCCGACACCCAAGTCACCCAGCTCTGTTTTGCACACAAGAAACTGCACTGGCCAGAGATTCTGACCCAATGAATCCTTACATCTTTCAAGTTGAAATTCTTAATATTATGGGTATAAATATTTGTTAGTCTTTAAGTACCACAGGACTCCTTGTTTGTTTGTTTTAATATTATGGGTCAGAGTTCCAGACTAAATAAATGGGGAAAGAAAGTGAGGCTGAAGAGACATAAACACAACTTTACTGACTGCTTGTGCAATAACCCTTCAGGCAAGTCTCAGTCAGTGACTGTCCCTTACCTATCCCGATGCAGCCCATGACACCATCACTGATTTGGCAGGTTTCTTCTGTGGAGCAGCTGTGATCTTGGCAGATCATCCCTCGGGCAGGAACACAGGTGCAGCTTTGTTGGCACTCATTTGTCAGGACCATCTCGTTGGGCTGAAAGGACATTTGGAAAGGGGGAAATAGCGCGTAACCAGAAATGGTTGTTTCTAGTCATTTCTGCTGACAGCGCTAAACCTTGTGCTGTGTAGTGATGTGTGTGAAAAAAGTCTGTCACGATGTCTCTTATCATTAAAGAGAAAACAGTCTAATGGGCTAGGAACTGTGCTGAGGGCCAGGAACAACACCTTACTTTTAACTTCCCATCTGCTCCTGATTCACTTGATGGCCTTCATCAAGTCACTGTGTCTCAGTTTCCCCCGAAGGAGGTAAAGGGATCTTCTTGCCTTTTTTGTTGCTTTGGGTATTGAATCCTAACACAGCAAGGAAGCTAGGCCAGATGCACCAATGCGCTGGCCACTAAAGCAAACCCTATTCCTCATTACTCCTATGTGCAGGTTTTAAGATATGTAAAGAACAAAAGCAGGATCAGGCCCTGAATGCCTGAGGCACCACCTTATAGTATTTCCCATGCTTGAAGCAGCCACAGCTCTCCAGAGTCACACAGTCCTGACCGTTGAAGAAAAAGCCGTAGTCACACTGGCAACCTTCAGCACAGGTCTCTCGGCAGTCCATGATGTTTCCAGCACAGGTGCTAGAGCAGAGTTCGGTGCAGACCTCATAGTGGCTGTTGACCGGGCAACTCAGTGCTTAAATACAGAGAGAAATAAATGATGGCTGGAGAGATCTTGTGCCACAGCCTAAAGAGCCAGGCATGAAGGGGAGGATAGCAGGACACGGGTGACAGGATCAGGCAACTTTGTAAGAGAACTTGAGATTGTTGGTTCCCACCCAGAAAAGATCCAGTAGAATTCTAAAGACCTGGAATAAGATTCCCAGTAACGTGGCCCACTCCCCATTCACAGTGCATCCCAGAGGCTCCTTCAGAATCGGCACTTACGGCATAAGGAGTCGCTCCTCCAGGGCTGGATGGAGATTCTGGCCTCTTGGCAGGCCGTCACGTAGCTGTGGATGCTCTGGCACAAGACTTGGGTGTCCCCATCGTGCAGGCACACATCATACAGGCAGTTGCTCAGATACACATTGGGGCTAACTGTATCATGGCAGGCAGCAAAGGGGCCACTGGGATCTGTGAGCAGCGCACAGTTTTTGGGCCCTTTGAAGATGTCCTTCTTCCCCTCCTCACATACTGGACAGCTGTTCCTAGCACATCTGTCTACACAGGATGTTCCTGGGATCTGGACTTCCCAAGCTGAGCCAAATGCTGCCACATCAGGGGCTGTCCTGCCGTCAGGAAGCAGGAACTCCTCTTCCTTCTGTCCATTGTAGTTCCCACACAGACCACACATCTGGCCCTTGTAACTCCCTGGAATGGTGACTCTGACGTGGTAAACTAGGTCATAGCTCACAGTGAGGCCAAAGTCTGTCTGCACCAGGACATTTGTGCCATGCTGATATACTTGGAGCTGCCCATTGACCATTATCATCGGGAGGTTGTAGGACACTCTGTCCACCTGGAAAAGACAGCAGGTTCCTTGTGAGCTGTGACGGTGGACACTGCATGCGCGGGTAGGATCTATAAACAACAAACTTTAAGATTCAGCTCTCACAGACACCATCACTTAAATCAAGAATGACTCCTGATTTCACTTTGGAATGATTTGTTCCGACCATCCAAGCTCTTGGCATTGTCACCTTAACCTACATTCCTGACCTCATCTCCCAGGATCCTATCTTCCTCCCCATCCCCTCATTTTACATTTCCCAGCTCCTCAACCCTTCCTTGGCCTGCTTCTTGTCATGCCAGGTCCTGGGCTCAGGACCATCTTCTACTTCTTCTCCATTTCCCCCCTCCTAATAACCCATTTCCCTAGTGACTCCTCCTTCCTTCACCTCTTCACTCCCTCTCCTGTCTCAACCCATTTCCAGTGCATTGTGTGCAATTTATCCCAAGTTGGACTGTAGGCTTTCCAGGGGACCATGGCATGGGGCAGATTCTTCAACACAGAGGCCAATGGCAATACAGAGGGGAGGAATTTCACCTCATGTTTTCAAAACGTGAGTTGTATGGAAGGGGTTCACAAAATAATAAATATTCATTGTGAGATATCAAGGGCAGCAGGCGGTTTGAGAGTGAGGGAAAGGAGGTATGTAAGCCTCAGAATACCGACAGCTCTGTTCCCTAGTGCCTAGCTAGGGTTACTGTAGGACAATCAGAGGCACCGGAGATCAGTTAAGACCAACCCAGGTGCCTCATAAAAGCCTCCCAGGTACAAACAGACAGTGAACAAGCTAGAGGTGGATGAGAGGAGTGCTGTGCAGTTTTGAGAGAGGTGCAGGAGAAGTGTGGTTTGAGAGCGAAACAGAGAGGGGTTTGGAGGAAAGTACCAGACCCCTGGAAAGGGAGAATAATGATAGGACTGAGTTATTTTCCAGGTACTGGAGAGCCTAAATACCAGGGCTGAAAGACCAGAGGGGGGAAAACTAACCCTGGGGAAATTAGTGGAGTGTGAATACAGTGCCCTCAGCAAATAGCTGTCATTTGTACGGCCCCTGAGCTGGGATCTTGAGAAGCAGGGGGGCCTCGGTCTCTACTCCCCTACTCGAGCTACTAGACCCAGGGCTGTCCTTAGGATAGGGCAAGAGGGGCAGCTGCCCAGGACCATGCACTTTGGGGCCCCCCTGGGGCCCGCACTGCTGCCTTTCCATGCCGGGGACCAGGCGAGCCAGCCAAAAGCAGCAGCCCAGTTCAGTGCTGCCAGTCTGTGTCCCCCCCAGCCACGCACAGTGCATGGGGAGGGGGCAGACCAGCAGCGCTGAACGGGGCCATCGTTTTTCACCAGCTCACCGGTCTCTGACAGGGGACGGCTGGAACAGGGGCCTGTCTGTCCCCCCCCCCGAGCCATCTGGCCACACCGCCCAGTGTCGGAAGAGGTGAGTGGGGGCTCCGCACCCCCCTAGGGACAGCCCTGACTAGATGCCAGCAGAGGAGTCTTTTCCTCATTGGGAAAACAGGGACCTGGCAGTGCCCTAACCCACAATGAGAGACAGAAGCACGAGACCCACTGAGGGGATCTGACTGTTTGGCACATTATGAACAGGGGGTCAAGAAAGGAGGCAAAGATGGAATAGAGTAGGACAATTCTTGTCTTGCCCAAGGGAAGCTCTGACATAGTAGCATCCATGAGTAAGGCTTCCTACTTTCTCCAGCTGGATAGGAGACTCCACGTCATTCTCACAGAAGATGAGCTGGCTTCAAACACTGACAGCTTGGTCACCTCTCCACTGGACTACCGCAAGGTGATGAACCCGGCCATCCAGCATTCAGCACTTAGCAATCTTCAGGTGCTACACAACTCTGAGGCACATCCCAGCAACACTGGCTGCTGTATACATCAGACCTGTCCTCCACTACCTACTCTGGCTTCCTAGGCAAAAAAGAATCCAGTCCTCAATCCTTGTCATAAAGTGCTTAAAGGTCTGGGCCTAGGGTATCTAAAAGATCAATTAAATCAGAAGGATGAGAACTGGGGTTGAAACCTTCCTTCCGTTAGCACAATGGAAATTGCTGCCATAAGGACAAACTTTGTCTCTGTGGCAGACAGAGATTTCTTCGGAGCTGGTCCAAGACTGGAGAATGAACTGCTTCAGGAGCAAAAAACCCACACAAACCAGGCCACCTTCCTGTTCCAGTACAAAGTGCCTGCTTTAACATCCTTTCTCCAACATGTCCATATCCAACATGCATGTACATTTATTATTATACAAAAAAATCTAGAGCAAACCATCCTACACAGCATACACCTCCTTTCCTGGGGGGAGGAGGAGAGAGCAAACATGAGACAGAAATTAATCAGGTTGTTTGCTACATTGCTGAAATACTACAGTGTTGAGTCTGGTACAAGAACCTTGTAACAGGGTGGCCTGCCCCTTAGGGTCTAAAGGCCTGGGGCCAATCAACCTTTCTTCCTAAGTAGGTATACTTCATCAGGAAACACAGGAGTCCCCTATACTAGCAGTAGGAAGACGTCAGGGTCTTGTCACAGCAGAGTGAGTTCTCAGGGGGAAACAAGAATAGAGAGGCTGCTGGCAGTGAGTGGGCTCCAGCAGAGAAACCTGAAAGTGGGGGAGTGAGATGGCAGGTATAACCGGCTACCTGGACTTCTAAAAGTCTGGTTGTTGGACTTGTAAAAGTCTTTTGTAGGATACTGAGGAGTTCAGGAGGGGAAGCTGTGGCAGGACACATTCAGTGAATTCTGTCTACAAAGGGAGATTCAGGAGATGGGTAACAGGATGACAAACCTGTACAGAACAGAAGAAAATCTCTCCTGTCCAAGAGGAATAAAGAACAATCTAAACGAGGATCAACAGCAAGACTTACCATGATGACCCCCTGTTTGTTTTGTAGCAGGGTGAGTGTGAACCCATACACCTGGATAGACACCAGCTTAGCCACAGAAACATTCTTGCTTTCCCAGGCTTCTTTCTCTATACTGATGGTGAAAGGTGTAAGGTGGCTGGCATCAGTACAGGTCTTGGCCAGGATGTAGGTGCAGGTGCCTTGGAAGTCAAAGGCGACTCCATCGAAAGACAGGTAGTGGGAATGACCAGAGGTAGAACATGTTGCAGATCCAAATGGGTGGCATTTCTGGACGCCATCTACCACCCCACATTCCTCACCAGGGCCACAGGAGAATGCTTTACATATAACCACACCACCAGCTTGACACACACACTGCTCCTTGCAGGAACCACTCGGGTGGAAGGTCTCCCCAGCCTGGTAGTAATGTCCCCTGTGGAGGCATCCACACTGGGAAATGGGGACACAGCTGTCACCACTGAGAACAAAGCCATCATCACATACGCACCCTTCCTTACACTGGAATGTGCATTGCACCGGGGCATGGAGGGTGCTGCATGTCAGATCACAACTGCTGCTACAGAATTCATAGTGACTGTTCTGGGGACAGGACAGAGCTGTAATAAGAACAAAAAGTAAATTCACATAGTGCATTAACAATACACAAAAATAAATCATCAAGAGAAGAGGCAATTTCATTCAAGATCCTAATATTCTATTTCCTTGGATTAGTTTATTAATAAAAAAGCAACATCTGTAATAGAGTCCCAGAACTGGGGGACCCAAGGGTAAGGTGAATTGGGGCAACCACCTTGCAGCCTGCATTTCTGGGGGGTCCTCACTGTACTAGGCAGGTCGTAGGCAGCTGCTGCTAGGGTCCCAACAACAGCTGGCTTCAGCCTGCCTCTCAGCTGCGGATTGCGTGGGAGGTGAGAGGGAGGCCTGCATAGTTTGGTTTACCACAGGGCCCTGCAATCCCCTAGGGAAGTGTTTCACAGCTGGTGCTCTGCAGAACAGCAGTGCTCTGTGGACATAATGAAAATATTCCAAAATAGACCGTAAACCCTCCCCATCAGGGAAGGGCTAAGTGAGGAGTGGGGAAGGAGCCGTGCAGGGAACAGAAACACCCCTGGGAGATTTAAAATGTGTCAGTCTCAGCAAAGTTTTCAGGTACATATTGGCATCCGCCTCTGCCTTGCTCTTTTGCTTTGGTGGGGTGTTTTAAATTTCCCTCTGCTTTTACTGCCTGCATCAAAATTGCTCAGATGTAACTTCCATGGTAAGACTTTCTTTGACAAACCTTACTTCAAAAATAAATAAACTTTGTTCAAACATGCCAGTCCAAAAGTCTTATTAAAACCTGAACAATATCACTTTTTAGTTATAAGCTATAAGTTAGTGCATAATCATTATGTATATAATTTTTAGAAATAAATGTATATTATATTCTTAAAATTGTATTTAATTTCATTTCCTGAATTGTTTTCGCAGGTATGCATAATACACAGATATTATGAACATTACAGGCTGTATATATTGGCTTTTTCAAGAAAGATTGTATTGGGTATTTTGCATAAAGTTGTTAATATCTTTAGGTGTTCACCAGTCCACTAAAGGTTGAGAAACACTGATCTAGGGACAGTCCCGGTCCCGAGAGCCATCAGGCTAAGCAATTCAAGTAATGTCTCCTAGGGCTATGCTTCTATTTCAGACCAATGTCAAGGTGTAAGGATTAGATGGGTCTTGGGCCTGAGAATGCAAGCCTTTTCACCACTAGGTTTCTGTTTTGACTCCAGATCAGTAGTGCCAAAAATTCTTTGTATGGCCACTTCCTGTGTTGCACCCTTCCTTTGGAGAGAAGGTTTCATTGTTAAATACAAAATACTCAGCATCACATAATGAGCTGAACATTTACATCAACAACTTCTTGGTACAAATGCTGGAGGAATCAACTAGGGGTCTTGCACCTCTTGACTTGCTGCTCACAAACAGAGAAGAACCAATCAGGGAAGTAGAATTGAAGGGCAACCTGGACAGCAGAGACAATGAGATGATAGAGTTCAGGATCCTGATCAGAGGAAGAAAGGAAAGAAGCAAAACACAGATCTTGGACTTCAGAAAAGATTGTGGCTCCCTTATGGAAATGATGGGCAGGATCCCTTGGGAGGGTAATCTGAAGGGGAAAGGTATCTAAGAGAGCTGGCTGTATCTTAAAGAAACCATACTAAGGGCACAGGAAGATACCATCTGGTGTGCAGAAAGAACAGCAAATATGAAAGGTGCCCAGTGTGGCTTAGCAGAAAACTCTACAGCAGGGGTTAAAGTGGACCAGAACGGACTGAAACGCTGTTCCAGGGCCCACTATTTTTAGCCCCCCCCCAATTGAAAATGGTGCCGGAACGTTGCATTCCAGGGCCCACCATTAAAAAATAGCAGACCCCAGAATGCAGCATTCCAGCACCATTTTCTATTTTTAGGGGCCTGAACGCTGGGCCCCTAAAAATAGCAGGCCCTGGAATGGTGTTTCCCCGTGTTCTGCCATGCGGGGAGCGGGCAGGCTCCCCTGCGCATGTGCAGGCTGCGCAGTTTCCTGGCCCAGTGTTCTGCTGGTGAGTGCTCAGGCACCCAGCTCATGCTGGGGGGGTATTAGGGTGCCTGAGCTGGGGGTGGGTATTTGGGGCAGGGGATGGATTTTGGGGACGGGGGGGGGGAGTATTGGGGGTAGGTATTGCAGTCTGGGTGTGGATTTTGGGAGTGGGTATTGCGGGCTGGGGTGGATTTGGGGACAGGGGAATGGATATTGGAGGAAATAGTTGGGATGGGGGCAGGAGCCAAGGTGGGGAAAGGTATTTGGGGGGCATGAGCAGAGGTGAGGGAGGGGGGCCCACCTGATTAGGAGGGTTCCAGGGCCCACCAAATCATACTTTAACCACTGCTCTATGGTGAGCTGAAACACAAAAGGGAAGCTTACAAGAAGTGGAAGCTTCAACAGGTAACTAGGGAGGCATATAAAGATACTGCTCAGGCCTGCAAGGATAAAATTAGAAAGGCCAAAGGGCAATTGGAGTTGCAACTAGCAAAGGATGTGAAAGATAACAGGGAGGGGTTCTCCAAGTATATCAGTAAAAAAAGAGGACCAGGAATGGTGTAGGCCCCCTGCTGAATGGTGCAGGTATCCTCATGGTGGATAATGTGGAACAGGCTGAAGTACTCAATGCTTTTTTACCTCAGTCTTCACAGACAGGGTCAGCCCCCAGGATACTACACTGGGTAACACAGAATGGAGAGAAGGAGAGAGGCCCTCAGTGATGAAAGGTCAGGTTATGGACTACTTAGAGAAGTTGTATGTGCACAAGTCCAGGGGGCCAGATGAACTGCATTTGAGGGTGCTGAGGGAGTTGGCTGATGTGATTGCAGAGCTGTGAGCCATTATCTTTGAAAAGTCATGACAAATGCGGGAGGTCCCAGATTATTTGAAAAAGTCAAATATAGTGACTAGCTTCAAAAAAGGGAAAAAGGAGTACCCGGGAATTACAGACCTGTCAGCCTCACCTCAATCCCTGGAAAAATCATGGAGCAGGTCCTCAAAGAATCCATTCTGAAACACTTGGAAGATAATAGAGTGATCAGGAACCACCAGCATAGATTCACCAAGGGCAAATTGTGCTTGACCAACCTGATCACCTTCTGTGACCAGATGACAGGATATGAGGTTGAAGGAATAGCTGTTGATGTGATATACCTCAACTTTAGCAAAGCTTTAGATACGGTTTCCTGCAGCATTCTCGTCAGCAAGTTAAGGAAGCATGCTTTGGACAAATGGACCGTAAGGTGGATAGAAAGCTGGCTAGATCATTGGACTCTGCGGATAGGGAGCAATGGCTCAATATCTAGTTGGCAATATCTAGTTGAAGTGCCCCAGGGGTCAGTCCCAGGGCTGGTTCTGTTCAACATCCTTCATTAATGATCTTAGAATCATAGGAATCATAGGGTTGGAAGGGACCTCATAGGTCATCTAGTCTAACCCCCATAGCTCCAGCTTCCTGGAGGATCGTAGAAAGGGACCTGGGGGTCCTGGTGGATGGGAAGCTGAATATGAGTCAGCAGTGTGCTCTTGCTGCCAAAAAGGCCAATGGCATACTGGGCTGCATCAGAAGAAGCATTGCCAGCAGATCAAGGGATGTGATCATTCCCCTCTATTCGGCACTGGTGAGGCTGCATCTGGAATACTGTGTCCAGTTTTGGGCTCCCCACTACAAAAAGGACAGGGAGAAATTAGAAAGAGTCCAGCGGAGGGCAACAAAAATGATCAAGGGGCTGGAGCACAAGCCCTATGAAGAAAGACTGAAGGAACTAGGCTTATTTAGCCTGCAGAAGAGAAGACTGAGGGGGGATTTGATAACAGCCTTCAACTACCTAAAGGGATGCTCCAAGGAGGATGGAGTTCAGCTGTTCTCAGTAGTAACAGAGGATAGATCAAGGAGCAATGGTTTCAACTTGCAGCTGGGGAGGTTGAGGCTGGATATTAGGAAAAACTTTCTTACTAGGAGGGCGGTAATGCATTGGAAGGGGCTACTGGTGGAATCTCCATCTTTGGAGAGGTTTAAGGCCCAGCTGGATAAAACTCTAGCTGGAATAATTTAGTGGGAGTAGTCCTGCTTTTTTTGGCAGGGGGTTAGACTAGATGACCTCATGAGGCCCCTTCCAGCCCTTTGATTCTATGATTCTATGGGACAGATTTCACGCTCAGCAAATTCGCTGACGACACTAAGCTAAGGGGAACAGTAAACACACTGGAGGGCAGAGATAGGATTCAGGGAGGCCTAGATGAAGTGGAGCAGTGGGCCAATTAAAATCTCATGAGCTTCAACAAGGAAAAGTGCAAAGCCCTACACTTAGGATAGAAAAATCCCCCATGTTGCTTCAGGCTGGGTACCGATTGGCTAAGTAGCAGCATTGTAAAAAAGGAGCTGGGTGTTATGGTGGATGGGAAGCTGGATGTGAGTCAACAATATGCTTTTGTTGCCAAAAAGGCCAATGGTATACTGGGCTCCATCAGTAGGAGTGTTGCCAGCAGATCCAGGGATATGAATATTCCCTTTTATTCAGTGTTGGTGAGGCTGCATCTGGAGTACCGTGTCCAGTTTTCGGCTCCACACTACAGAAAGGATGTTGACTAATTAGAAAGAGTCCAGAGGAGGACAACGAAAATTATTAGGAGTTTGGGGCACATGATTTACGAGGAGAGAATGAAGGAACTAGGCTTATTTAGTCTGCGGAAGAGAAGACTGAGGTGGGATTTGATAGCGACTGTCAACTACTTGAATGGATGCTCCAAAGAGGAGGGAGCTAGGCTGTTCTCAGTAGTAACAGAGGACAGAACAAGGAGCAATGGTTTCAGCCTGCAGCTGGGGCAGTCAAGGTTGGATATTAGGAAAAACTTTCTCACTAGAAGGGTGGTAACACTCCACCTTTGGAAACATTCAAGGACCAGTTAGACAAAACCCAGGCTGAAATGATTTAGCGGAGTGCTTCTGCCTTTAGTAGGGGGTTGGACTAGATGACCTCATCTGGTCCCTTCCAACCCTATGATTCTGTCAGCCAGTGTGGAATAGTGATCCCTGTGGGGCCCGCAGTGGTAAATGTGAGAAACTCACAGCAGAATTTTGTAGTCCTCCAGGGACGGATCATAGCTCCAGCTTCCTGGCATGCTTCGGCATAGCTGGCAACAGCATGGCAGACGTTACTCTCCCGTCCACTGAGAAAGCAATAGGCATACACACAGTCTATGAAGTATCCCTGGGGGTCCACTTTGCTGTGACATCCTCTGAAGGGGCCACTCTTGTGGAGGATGAGCCCACACTGCACTCTGCTGCCTCGTTGTTCTTTTTCAATAGCCCCTAGACTTGCACATGGTGGTATCATTACTGCAGAGCATCCCGGGAGGTCACCCACTTTCCAGCTCTGGCCAAAGCTGCTGGGGTTCGGTGCCAGCTTGCCATCCCTCATGAGCAAATCATCCTCCGTGTCACTGTTGAAGTTGCCACAAAGACCACACACAGCGCCCGCATAGGTGACTGGCAGAGTGACTGTGGTGTGTCCTGACCACCCGGCAAAAGCAACTGTGAGGCCAAAGTCTGTCTGGATCGCTGTGGCCCAGCCCTTTCTGTGCACAGTAATTTTCTTGTCATTGAGGTCGAAGGGAAGATTCTTCAGGACACCATTCACCTATAATAGCAAGACACACACAATATTAAATATCGCTTATCTCTAGTGGAACCTCTGGCTCCAGCTCAGAGCTTTAGTCCATGATTATAATAACAATCAACTTCTGTTCAAATTTTCATCCAGTCTGGCCTGCTGGTCCTTATAGCCTGCCTGTGTCCCAGCTCTCTAGACTGGACAGGATCCTGCAGACTTGCATTTTCTCTGCAGTTCCCTCCTCTCTGTCCTACCTGAGCCCCAGGTCTACAGGTTCCCACAGATCCTGGATACTATTGACACTGTAGAAGGACTCACCCCACACCAGCCCTAAAAGAGATTAAGGTGGCCAGGTAAGCCAATTTCCACCAAGGCTGCACCTGAAAGAGAATCCAGGCTGCAGGTCACCTGGATAGAAAGAGGTGGGGCTGCTATAAAGCCATGTTGCTGCAGGCAGAAGGGGGCTTATGGGAGGAGATCTGAAGTCAATCTTTCTGAGGCTTGGGAGAGAAAGGGCTTTAGTCAGGAGGGAAAGGTGCTTCCAGAAGGGCGTGGAGAAAAAGCTTGATAGAGGTAATGTCAGAAACAGTCCAAAGAAACAGGAAAAAAAGTGTCAGACTGTCAGACCACAGATTTTAGCTGTGGGTTGTAGAGTCCCTGGGCTGAATCCCAGAAGTGAGGTTGGGTCCCGGTTCCCCTACTAGGGGAATGGCACCATTGAGGGTGTGAATTGGGAAGACTGCTGGGGTGGTTGATGATGAGACACTTTGCAGATGAATCTTCCAGAAAGGAAAAACTAAAGTGACCTGGCCAGAGGTCCATACCAGAAGGATGGAACTGTTAAGTCCTGAGAGAGAGTGTATGATGGAGTGAGCACTTGCAGGAAAGGGCTTCAGAAAGGCAGAACTAATACCAATTTGTGGCCACAAGGAGGCCCCATGGGAAAGAAAAAACACTGTGACGGACATTGCTTTCCATATCCAAAGTGTGACCACATCACTCTAATCCTTACATTTCTTTTGGCTCCCTATTTACAGAATAATCTGCTAACAATTCACTCTATATTTCAAAATCTTCCTATTCACTGCCTGTAACTTGCACTGATCAGAGGTAACTTTCCAAAAATGGTTTAGAGAGATAAGTGGCAATTTGGGAAACTCACCAAGACTTTCCCAGGGAATTGATTGCTGATCCTGATGTTGATCTGGTACACCTTGATCTGCACAGGAGCAGTATTGTTCTCCTGGAAGTAGACCTCAAAGTCCTCCAGTCCCTCTGCCTTTTTACACAAGGCCGTGAGCTGGTACCAGCAGGTGCCTTGGAAGTTGTATCTCTGTCCATCAAAGGTGGTGTAGTGCAGATTTCTTGTCACAGAGCAAGTGGAGTAGCTGGCGGGATAACAGTCCCGCACGCCTTTCACTAGCCCACACCTCTCAGAGTGCTTGCATGCAGCAGCCAAACATTGAACTTGCCTAGTGTTTGCATTGCATATGCACCGTGTCCCACATGCCTCATCAACCCAGAAGCTCTCGTTGAGGGCATAGGGGCGCCCTTCAGCCAGACACCCACAGCTGCTCTTGGGTATGCACTTTCCCTGGCTCAGCACAAAACCATCCTTGCACTGGCAGCTTTCCACGCAGTGGTCTTGGCAACTGGTGAGGGCTGTTTGGTCCACACATGTGGCTGGGCAGGCTGTTCCACACAGCTGGTACTGGCTGTTCTCCAGGGGGCAGTCCATTGCTGGGAAGAGAAGGACCCACAATTTAACAGAAATTTTCTCCATGCCAAAGTATTATTTAACATAGACACAAAGGGATGTATGTTGTGGGTCTCTGAAAGCCTTCAAATCCCAGTGACCTGAGCAGGAGCCCAGGCTGCTCAGCACGCTGCAAGAGATGCTTAGTGCCTTTATAGAACCCAACCAATAGCATCATTTTACCCCATCTCCATGTGTCACCAGTGGATGCTGGACACTCAGAGGGAGAGCCACCTTAGCAGTACCGTGGACAGATGAGTACTGTAGGTACAGTAAAATCCAGGAGGCTTGATTTCCCAGGCACTGCTCACTCCCAAACTACTAGCACCTGTTTTCTCTCAAAACTAAGACTCGACTTGGGTGGATTTTATTGCTCTCTCTCTGCCTGCTGCTTGCTGTAGAGGCAATGGCAAGGCTGTGAGCTTCACAACACTTTAGATCTTGAAAAAAACAAACATTCAGTTTGTAGAGGCAGCAAAGTATACTCATTAGAATCTGGGCTTAATCTGAAAATGCTCCATATTTCACCATTATCTGTCCATCACCTTCACACTGACATTTTACAAAGGCAGGAGGAGCAAGCTATCTGTGACACCAGTAGACATAGAATAATAGCAACCCATAGGTCTAAATTAGGAGATAATTATCTTCACAGATAGTTCAGCCCATCTTTGGAAGTTTCAGGTTACCACTTAGGTCTACACAGGCTGTTACAATTACCATGAATGGGTTTTTTTACCAAATCCAGGCTAGCACTTTTCTATGGCCTGCTTCTTCCCTTCTGAGGAGCTGATGGTCCTTTGATATAATGCCTCCTCCCCTCATCAAGTAGACAGCTATGTCACTGTGTATACATATCTAAGCCCTAGTTTATACTTAATGGTATTTTCAGCAGCAGTCAATGGCAGATACACAAGGCATGTAAAATACTTTGTGTATCTGCCAATGCCTTTCTAAGCCACTGAGACACAGCATGGGAAGCCGACTGCAAAAACCTTGCAGTTGGCTTTCAGCAACTCCAGTTATGGGGCTGGAGTTGCTGAAGCAACTTCCAGAGAGATTCAGCAAGTTCCTATTCACTGCTGAATCATGCCTGGAAGATCATGCTGATGGTGGCAATTTTGCTGCTGTCAGTCTAGACGTACCCTAACTGTTTATATACGATAGGAAACCATCTGGACAATTAATTTGAACTGGTGTACACTGGATGATGTAAGCTTGTGGATACATGTGGTGTAATACAGAAAAGGTTATATTTTAACCCCAATGAAATGTTTAAGAAGAGGCTTATACTTTAATAGTGTGTGCTGTTAATTTAAACCATATTGCCTAATACAGTTTAACATGTCATAGGTCCTTTTTTGTACTACTAGTATGCTACTATGGGTTATTATACAGTACAAAAAAATACTTAAAATGTTACAGGGAATGAATCTGCTTTACAGCATTTATTTTTGTCCAGAAATAATTAAGATTTACAATTTCAATAGAAATTGAGTAGTAGCATGTCTGTGATTGTGGGTATACAGTGTCCCCATGTATTTCACATAGTTCACATGGGGATAGACAGAGTTGTCTTCCTGCTGTAGGCAGTAGAGAAGTGCATGACAAAGACCATGTATATTAAGCTTCCTTTATCCATTTCCTGGAAAGGGGCTGAGTCACCACAGGTAGGGGGTGATTGGAAGAAAGAAGTACATACATTTAGAATTGTATTGGGCAATAAGTACTGGGTGAGGGGACTCAGGAGGTGCTGAGGGTGAAGGGCCATGGCTGGGGGTGTGGTGGGGAGGGGCAGAGGTGGGGCCTGGGTTAGCCACAGAGCTGCCTTCCCTAAGGGAAGTTACAAAATCCACCCACAACTAGAACTCAAGGACTTAGCCCCAGGATCCCCTATCTAGCCAGCAGATCAGAGATCCTGGCATACAAATTTGTACTCACGGCATCTGGCAAGTTCTCTCCATTCTCCAATGGTGACCCCCTCCAGCTGGCAGGCATCCGCGTAGGCCTTCAGGGCCTCACATAGGACCTGTATGTAACCACCGTTGTGACACAGATCAGACACACAGTTATCCAAGTAGACTGTAGGATCCACCGTGGTGTGGCACCGGCTGAAGGGCCCATTGGAGACTTTGGTTATCAGGCCACATGAGGCCTCCTCCTTGTACTTTTTTGCTATGTTGTCAGCACAGGGCCTACAACCTTCAAAGCAATCATGCCAGCAAAATTGATCCTTATCTTCTACTGCCCAGCTTTCTCCCAGGGCAGCTACACTGGGAGCCAGGTTTCCAGCTGGAGTCCGGAAGTCGTCAGCAGGATCCCCGTTGTAGTTGCCACACAGGCCGCATAAGTTGTTGATGAAGACTCCGGGGACTGTGACCCTCAGGTAGTTGTTCCAGTCATAGGACACCCTGAGATTGACGTTGGTGTGGAGTACAAGGGAGATGCCGCTCTGATAGAGTTGTATTGTCTCATTGTTCAGGAAGATGGGTAAGTGGGCCCTGGTGTTATTCACCTTTATGGTGAAAAAGAAAGGACAATGGTCTCAATCAGGTGCGCAAGTCTCTTTTACAAAGTGGCCCCTACTCAGATTAGCAAACCACAATTTTCAGTAAATCAAAACCGAAATGGGAATCAGAATAAGGTGAAAACATTAAATTAGAACTAGTGGAAGAAGGAGAATGCTTTGTGGAGGATTTCAGTGTTCTGGAAGTTTTTTAAAAACGACAGACCATCTTCCAAAGACAAGCCTGGGAGCCTAAATTCAGAACTTTGCTAGACACTAAAAATCATGGTTTTAATAATGACACTAGAGGTATGGTTTATTACAACAGTCTGTAACCCACTTATCCTCCTTGTTTCTCCTATTACTTTTGTGATGTTAATTACTTATGTTAAACCATCTGTTCCACCTTGCATTTCACTGTGATGCTCCAAGTGTTTGTCTACACTTGCAATATTGCAGCTGTGTATTGGATCATAAACACAACCTGTGCTAATGGGAAGGGTTTTCCTATTGGCATAGGCAATTCACCTTCCTGAGAAGCAGTAGTTAGGTCAATGGATGAATTCTGTTATCCTAGCTCTGGCTACATAAGGAGTGAGACTCATGGCCGGTCTACACTGCCTGCCTTGTTTGGTGGCAGTCAAATAGGGTACATCTACACTTACAGCAGAATTCGAATTGATGACTATCAATTCAAATTCTATTAAGAGCCTGGACATGCCTGCTTTCATCACTTTGAAGTGAGGCACTCATCACTTTGAATTGATGAAAACTGACTTTGAATTGGTCAAACCTTGTTTGACTTCGAAGTCAGGGTCAATTTGAACTGAGTAATTCAAATTGACCCAGTGTGGTCATGTCAATTCGAATTCTCTGTTAGTTTGAATTAGCCACAGCTTGATTTTTCCCTATACAATGGTGCCCCCTACTGAATTCAAACTGGCAAGTCCTGTTCATGGACATGCCAATTCGAACTGGATTTTCTAGTGTGGCCATGTCAATTCGAATTGACTGAATTCGAATTAATAATTATTAGTGCGAATTGACAAATTTGAATTTATTCGAACTGAAACTCTAAGTGTAGACATAGCCATAGAGATATGAAAGTTACCTAAAACAAGTTGTGTATCTGAGTTGAACGCCCTAACACTCCTCTTGTCCATTGTTCTGAGTTGAAGGGAGGGGCCTCTGTTTAACTCAGTTGTACCCTAATTACCGAAGCAATGTTCAGGGATTGACTTCCTGATCAGGTGGTCACGTAGGGAAGGGGCCTGTGTCAGTTAGAGCCGTTAGGGAGCAGCTCCAGAGGGGGCTGTTTTCACCTTTGTATTGTGTCTTCTGATTCCTGTTTCCAGATCTGCCCACAAGCCCTGACAGCCCCTGCTCCAGCCACTAGGCCTGACTCGCCATGTCCCGGGTGCTGATAGTAGCCAGATGCACAGTGCTTTGGAACTGACTAAAATGCCTGGTGCTGACCACCTGCATCACAACATGAACACGCAGTGCCTGGTACTGCCATCAGAGGCAGCTTTTGGGGTAGGTGAAGCAGGCGGCCGCCTAGAGCCCCCAGCAGTAAGGGGCCCCATTGTACTGCAGGAGCGGTCGCCTGCTTCGCTTAAGTCAAAGGCGTCTGGCCAGGTCCAGGTCCAGCTCAGGATTGTAGCATGCTGTGCACTCCCTGAGCCAGCATTTTTGCAGGGGGAGGTGGAACCTGGCCTCTGCTCCAGGCTGGCTTGCCCAACTCCCAGGGTGGGGAACAGCCAGCCCAGGGGTGGAGCGGGGGAGTCCTCCAGCCGGCAGGCAGCTGCACCCTGCTAGGAGTTTTTAAATCTCCTGCCAGCAGCTCTGGCATCCAGGTAAGAGGCTGAAAGGGCCGGGGCCTGGGAGCCAGGAGGGGGGTGGTCAGGAAACCAGCAAGGAAGACGCCAGGGGTCAGAGAACTGGCAGGGGGGCAGGCAGGTGGCTAGGATCTGAGACAAGGTGCTGGGGCTATGGGAAGGGGCAAGGCTGACAGGAGGGAGCTGGGGACTGTATCTGGAAACTAGTGCTGTGGGGGGGGGGTAACAGTGCGGAGCTGGGACTATGGGGGAAGTGTCACGGGGGCCTACAGGGGCCCCACAATGGACCTTCGCCTAGAGCCCCAGATAGCCTAAGGCCGCCTCTGACTGCCATGGGGGGCATTGGAGTCAGCACTGAGAAGACTCACTACTGGGACACCTGTACGTCTCTATATCATGCAGCACCCCCCAGCAGCAATTAAGCAGGAGAAACATCTCTATCCCCTGCAACACCTTAAGTAAAAAGCTTTCAGGGTAGCCTGCCTATGTACTGATAATGCGGGACATTCTCTAGCTTGTAATTTGACATGGAGGTAGAGGCTGCGCTCTATTCGACAAAGTATGCAGGATGTGTAGCAGCTGGGGGCAGGTGTATGCCCAGCACTCACCCACACAAAGCCGACCTCAGCCCTGGCTGCTGTGATGGTGATTCCATCCACCTGGACAGTCACCGATTCAATGTAGGAGACCTGCATGTACCCCCTGTTCTCACTCTTGACCATCACGTGGAAGGAGGGCAAGCTGAAGTCATTCCCGCAAGTCTTGGTCATGGTGTAGGTGCAGGTGCCATGGAAATCATATGCCCGTCCATCAAAAGTGTGGTAATGCAAGTATCCTCCAGCCCAGCATGTGGCCTGAGAGATTGGCACGCATACTGGCTCCCCATTTATCATCTTACAAATAGTTCCTTTGCCACAGAGGACCACACTACAGGATGGCTTTGGAGTAACTAGCAGGCAGAGACAATAGAAAAACAAGAAACAACATATTACTCAATTATATAAATAGCAGGGAGAGGACTGAGGGTGGTGTGAAAACCAGGATGAAATGTAGTGTCATTGGAATCCTACTCCTAACAATAGCCTGTTTGTGAAATGGACTACATGATGATCTACCTATCTAATCTATCTGTGATGATCATTCACATTTCCCTCACTCTACTCAAGAACCTCTCTCGGGTTCCCCACTGGGAAATCTCTGCTGGGTGAGACCAGAGCAGGTTTGGAGTCCACAGAGTCAGCTCCCGTATCTCCCTCCCCACAGCCTGCGGTGGAGCTGGTAAAAGCAGAAGGCCCCGTCGCAGGTAGCTTGGAACAGAGCCCTGCAACACAACCCAAACCAGTGGGAGCCAACTACAAGGGTCAGGTCTGGGTGAAGTTGAGTGGGATATCAACAGGATCCTCTTGGGCTTGGGTGGGCTCAGCTGTTCTCCACCTGGTTGTTGGATCAGTGTGGAGGCAGCTGTATGCCTAGCTCTGACTAGCCACTGGCACCTGGCTGCCTTCCGTGTGCTGTGACATGAGTGAGCTGCCCCACAATATGCACATGGCAGCTGGTGAGGTGCATGTTGTATGTAGCCATGGCTAGGCCAATCACATGAGCAGGAGGAGGCCGTAGCATTCATTCAGGTTCATGGGAAAGGTCAGGGTGCATCAGAAAATGACTTGACCTAGGAGTTGGGCTCTTCAAAACTGAGGCCCAAACAGACCTCTAGTGTAGAGCAGACAAGGAGAGTGACTGGAAGATGATGGATTTTGACAGCGCCCCACAGACTAATGGCCCCTATGGGGCCTCAGCCAGGGTGTTTTGTTTCCAGCAGCCAGCAGCTTGTGCCCAGGGAGAGAATCACAGAGCATGATCTGCAGTGCACAAGCTTTTCCGGGCAGAAACTCTGACCCAACAAGTCTTTCTATCTTTCAAGTCCAAATTCTGTAATATTACAGGTCAGTTTCCAGGCTACATGAAGGGTGAGAGATGGTGAGAAGGGTGGGAGACATAACCACAGGTACTTACTCACTGTGCATGCAATAAACCCTTAGGACATGTTTCAAAGAGAGACTTTCCTTTACCTTTGCTGACGCAAGCCCTGATGCCATTTCTAATCTGGCAGACTTCTTCTTGGGTGCAGCTGTGGGTTTTGCAACTCACCCCTTGGAAAGGAATACAGGTGCAATTTTGGTCGCACTCATTCATCAGGACCGCCTCATTGGGCTGATGGGACATTTGGAAAAGAGGAACTAGTGATTATTTAAAGTAATTTTTGATGGCGTTAAACCCAGTGTTGTGGATGTGTTTTTTCTAACCAATCTGCTCTAGGAATTATTTTGGGGGCAGTTCTCTGGCTTGTCAGACTAGATGATCACCAGAGGAATTTCCAGTTTGGGAGTCTATAAAAATGTCCATTGTGCCATGATATTATTTCCTCTTGTCTTCAAAAAGAAAGAATGTCTGACAGGCTGAGGACTAGATTTAAAATCAGGTACAAGGCCTAGGTTTTAACCTCCCATCTGCTCCTGACTCACTGGGTGACCTTGACCAAGTTACTGCCTCTCTCTGTGCCTCAGTTACCCCACAACAGGCAAAGGACATTAACCTTTCTAGGTTTTCTTGGCACTTTAGGCATTGGGTACAAGCAAAGTGGGAACACTAACTTGGTCGGAGCAGTGCTCTGATTCAACATAACAAACCCACTGTTCCTGAGCAGTGTAGGGATTAAGATGTGGCAAGTGCAAAAATGAGATCAGCCCAACATCATGGGCATCACTGCCACTGGGCCCACAGGGCTCGTGCCCTGCATTGCCTTGGCCCTGCCCCAGATCCGGCTCCGGCTGCCTGTTGGTGCCCTGCAGCGGCAGGAGCTGGATCCAGGCTGGGGCTTCCTGCCACACCTGGCCAGGAGAACAGCAGCAGGAGCCAGATCAGGCTCCAGGCCACCTGCCACTTGCTGGCAGTGTCAGGGGCCAGATCTGACTCCAGGCCACTTCCCGGCAGCAGCTGGGGTCAGCTGGGGCCCCAGAACCAGATCAGGGCTTCAAACTGGATTGGCCCCAGGCCAGGTTAGGGCAGGGGGCAGGGCCCAGGCCCAACCCCTTTTTTTCGGTAGCAATGCTGCTCCATCAAGGGGCAGTACCTGGTAATATCTCCCATGCTCAAAGCATCCACAATTCTGCAAAGCCACACAGCCCCGGCCATCGAAGAAGAAGCCATCATCACACTGGCAGCTTTCGGCGCAGGTCTCAGGACAGTCCTTGAATTCTCCACTGCAAGTGCTGGTGCAGAGGTCAGCACAGATTTCATAGTGGCTGTTGACTGGGCAGCTCACAGCTTAAATAGTGAGGGGAGAAAATAGAAGAATCTCATACCACAGCCTAGAGGGACAGATGTGAAGGTGAGAAAAGGACAGCAAGGAGAAGGCCAGGTCACCTTTAAAAGGTAACTTGAGATTGTTAGCTCCCACCCAGAAGAGATCCAGCAGAAGTCTAAAAACCTGGAATAAGATGCCCAGTAATGCTGGCTCACTCCCCTTTCACAGCGCTCCTTCAGAATCAGGGCACTTACGGCAGAAGGAGTTGCTCCTCCAAGGCTGGATGAAGATTCTGGCCTCTTGGCAGGCCGTCATGTAGCTGTGGATGCTCTGGCACAAGACTTGGGTGTCCCCTTTGTGCAGGCACACGTCGTGTAGGCAGTTGCTAAAATACACAGTGGGGCTGACTGTGCCATGGCAGGCAGCAAATGGGCCTTCAGGGTCTGTGAGCAGCCCACAGGAGTTGCGCCTTTTAAAAACATCCTTCTTATTTTCTGTGCAAACTGGACAGCTGTTTCCAGCGCAACTGTCTGTACATGATGATCCTGGGATCTGGACTTCCCATGCTGAGCCAAATGCTGCTGCATCAGGGGCTGTCCCACCATCGGGCAGCAGGAATTCATCTTCCTGCTCTTCATTGTAGTTCCCACACAAGCCACATGTCTGGCCCTCATAGCTCCCTGGGATGGTGACTCTGACCTGATATACCAGGTCATAGCTCACAGTGAGATCAAAGTTGGTTTGCACCACAGTGTTCATACCATGTTGATATGCTCTAAGTCTCCTGTTAGCCACAACCAAAGGAAGGTTGTGGAACACCCCGTTTACCTGAAAGAGAGAAAACATTCCCTGTGAACAAGAGGGAGCATGGACAGACAGTACATTCTGAGGTTCTGTTCAAACTGACACATGGCATAAATCAGAATGACTCTAGATTTAACTTTGGAATGACTTGTCCTCACCTTCCAGACTCCTCACATTGTTACCCTAGTTTACATCTCTTCCCGCTCCTTGGGTACGTCTACACTGGAGGATCTCTTAAGTTGACTTAATAAGGTTGACTTTAAGTTGACTTAAAGTCGACCTTGTTAAGTTGACTTAGAGTGTTCACAGGCAAAACTCCTGCAGACTGCCCCCATACACACTGGCAGGGGCTAAGTCAACAACACTTAAGCTGACCTTATTAAATCAACTTAAAGGCTATGTCCCTTCTACACTGGCTTACGTAGACTTAATAAGGTTGACTTGAGTGTTAAGTCAACCTTAAGAGGTGGTGTTATTAAGTCAACTTAAGGAAGTACCAAGGTTGACTTAAGAAGTGTTAAGTTGACCTAAGGCTCCAGTGTAGACATACCCCTTCATCTCACCTTTCTACCAATTCTCTCTCTTGAAATCCCTATTTTCTCCACCCATGTTTGTCTTGCACTTCTTTTTCATGACAACTTGTACACATAGAAGAGGCTTCTACTTCTTGTCTTGCCCTGCCCCTCTTGTTTCTAAAACCCCCACTTCGCTGGTGATGCCTCATTCCTTCACCCACTGCCTTCTTCTCCCAGCTAGACCAACTTTGTATGTGTTGCATTTGTCTTAAAGTAGACTGTTGGCTTCTCAGGGGAATATACCCTTGGAGATATTCTTCAACTCAAAGGCCAAATGCACTTAAAAGGGAGTTTATTCTAGGTTGCAAAAATGTGAATTATATGAAGGGAGTTCCCCAAATCATTAATTCCCAGAAATATGGTGTATGAACCAAAAAAAGAGGCAAAGAAGAGTGCTAGGAGGATGCTCTGACATAGCAGCATCCATGCATAATGTTTCCTATGGTCTCCAGTTGGCAAGAAGACTGTCTTCTCCTAATGAATGATAATCTGGCTTCAATTATTTGATGCCTTCATCACTTTCTGTTGGCTTACTGCAGTGGTCCCCAATCAGTAGATCACAAACTACTTCTGAAAGGGAGTTGCCATTGAAACCTATGAATGTTGTGCCATTTGCTGGCGAAAGGTTGGAGACCACGGGGTTACAGTAATGTGATATGCCAGGAAACCTTCGGCACTTAGGAATCTTCATAGACATAGGGAACAGAACTCTGCAGAGTATTTCCGCGCCATCACTGACTACTGACAATTCATCAAAACTGTCCTCTTCTCACTCTTTTGCCTTCCAAAGAGAACACTGAATCCATGTCATATTCTCAGGCCTTATCTTCACAGTGCTCAATGTCCTGGGCCCAGGGTAACTAAAAGATCGATTAAACCTCTGGGGTGAAGTTTGTAGCTGACAACATTATTTCTCTGGTACAATGGACCTCTCTAAAATGAGGGTAAAGTTGTCTGTGCAGGAGATAGAAGTTTTTCTAGTCACCAGTTTGAGACTGGGGAATGACCTCCCATGGGAATGGAGAACCCTCACAAACCTCACCATAGATAGATAGATAGATATGGCAACACATGTTCACATTTATACCTTTTAAAAGTCAATTCATCACAATTGATCAAGTTTCTTAGTACTAGAAGTTTCTCAAATACTACATGGACAAGTTTGGCATAAGAATTTGTAACAGGATAGCTTGTTTTTTAAGGCCAAGGTTCCAGCCGACCCTGATTACTAAGGAGGCACACCTGGTCAGAAATAACCTAATTTCCCAAAAGCAGCAGAATGAAGATTGAAGGCTGACCTTGCAGAGGATTCTCAGGGAGAACAGAGAAGAATCAAGAAAACAGTCAGAGTGAATAGGCTCCAGCAGGAAAACCTGAAACTTGAGAATATGACTACACCCAGGAAAGACTACAGAGTGGTGTGGTATGGGGAAAAATGGGTGAACTTGAAAACTGTATTTTGAATGGTTCCTAATGTAATAAACCATGGTTGTTGTTATCTGGAGAGCCCTGCACAGATACAAATACGTGGATCCATAACCGAACTGCTTCCACAAGAAATGGTCCATGGATATCCGTGTTGTATCCACGGATGCAGATATAACGCAGATATCCGCGGATTTGCAGGGCTCTAGTTATCTGACTTGTCTTGTGAGCTATAGAGGGGAAGCTGAGGTAGACCACCATCAGAGCAGCCATTGACCATGAGGGGGCACTAGAGAGGTAGTCAAACTGAAAACAAACCTGTATAAAATAAAATAACATCTTCTCTGTCCATGAGAATCTAGAATACTTACCATGATGAGCCCCAGTTTGTTTTGCAGCAGGGTGAGTGTGATCCCATACACCTGGATAGACACCAGCTTAGCCACAGAAACATTCTTGCTTTCCCAGGCTTCTTTCTCTATACTGATGGTGAAAGGTGTAAGGTGGCTGGCATCAGTGCAGGTCTTGGCGAGGATGTAGGAGCAGGTGCCTTGAAAGTCAAAGGCAACTCCATCGAAAGAGAAGTAGTGGGAATGGCCAGAGGCAGAACAGGTTGCAGATCCAAATGAGTGGCATTTCTGGACACCATCTACCACCCCGCATTCCTCACCAGGCCCACACGAGAATGCCTTACACACAACCTCCCCACCAGCTTGACAAACACACTGCTCCTCACATGAACCACTTGGGTGGAAGGTCTCTCCAGCCTGGTAGTAAAGTCCTCTGTGAAGGCATCCACACTGGGAAATGGGGACACAGCTGTCACCACTGAGAACGAAGCCCTCGTCACACTCGCAGCCTTCCTTACAATTATGCGTGCACTGCACTGGGGCATAGAGGGTGCTGCATGTCAGATCACAACTGCTGCTGCAGAATTCATAGTGACTGTTCACGGGACAGGATGGAGCTGTAAACAGAACAAAGAGTTAGGTCATTAGCAATGTGCAAAAATGAACCATCACCAGAAGAGGCCATTTCAGTCAAGATCCGAATATTCTATTTCCTTTGCTAGATTAATTGATAAAAGGATTCATTCCCAGGAAATGACTTGTATGGGATGAGATGTTGGGTTCTCAGCCTTCGTCCTGATCAGCAAACATCCCAATTAGTAAGCCACCCTGATTACATAAGCTTCTCTCTGATTATGTCTCTGTCTGAGAAGGGAAGCCAAGGACTGGCCTGGCCACAGGAAACACATGACATCCATGAGCTGTGTTTGTCTGTCCCCAGGTACAGCTGCAAAGGCCACTGTCAGCACTGAACCCAGCCTGTCAATAGTGACCTTTGTCTCTTAAAAATGTTCTGCAGTCTTTAGATCCACATTTACAACTCCACAAAATTTAACAATCCCCATGGGGCAGGAAGTGATGAGACTCACAGCAGAATTTTGTAGTCCTCCAGGGAAAAATCATAGCTCCAGCTTCCTGACATGCCTCTGCATAGCCAGCAACAGCCTGGCAGACATTACTCTCCCGCCCTGTGAGGACACAATAGGCATATACGCAGTCTATGAAGTATCCCTGGGGGTCCACTTTGCTGTGACATCCTCTGAAGGGGCCACTCTTGTGGAGGATGAGCCCACACTGCACTCTGCTGCCTCGTTGTTCTTTTTCAATAGCCCCTAGACTTGCGCATGGTGGTATCGTTACTGCAGAGCATCCCGGGAGGTCACCCACTTTCCAGCTCTGGCCCAAGCTGCTGGGATTCAGTGCCAGCTTGCCATCCCTCATGACCAAATCATCCTCCGTGTCACTGTTGAAGTTGCCACACAGACCACACACAGCGCCCGCATAGGTGACTGGCAGAGTGACTGTGGTGCGTCCTGACCACCCGGCAAAAGCAACTGTGAGGCCAAAGTCTGTCTGGATCACTGTGGCCCAGCCCTTTCTGTGCACAGTAATTTTCTTATCATCAACTTTGGCGGGAAGGTTAATCAGGAAGCCATTCACCTGTAAAAGGAAGACACACAGGATATTAAACATTGATCACCGTTGGTGGAATTATTACTGCTGGCACAGAGCTCTAGCTTGCAATTATCATAATACTGAAATCTTCATCCAGCCTGGCCTTTCCCCATCTTCGATGGTTTGCCTAGTCCCCTTTCTCCAGACTGGGCAGGATTACCCAACCAGACCTTCCTTCCCTCTGGCCCTGGCTATTGCAGTTCCTTCCTCTCTGTCCTACCTGAGCCCCAGTGCCCCAGGTTCCCACACACATCGGATGTGGTTGACACCTTCTCAAAACAGACAAAGTGCAACCGCATAACTCCAGTCCTTGAACTTCTACTTTGGCCCACCCATTCCCATAAGAATCCACGTAACATCTGCCTGTTTTTCAGAATCCTTCCACGTGCTTTCTACAGCTGACTTCTGATCACACAGAGGACCTTCCAGACACTTTTTGGAGAGCAGAGATGATTTCTGTAACTCACCATGATTTTGCCTGGGAACTGATTGCTGACCCGGATGTCAGACTTGTACACCTTGACCTGCACAGGAGCAGTGTTGCTTCCCTGGAAGTAGACCTCAAAGTCCACCAGTTCATCAGTCTTCTTACACAAGGCCATGAGCTGGTAGCGGCAGGTGCCTTGGAAGTCGTATCTCTGTCCATCAAATGTGGCATAATGCAGATTCCTTGTTACAGAGCAGGTGGCGTAGCTGATGGGGTAACAGCCCCGCACACCTTTCACTAGCCCACATGTCTCAGAGTGTTTGCATGCCGCAGCCATGCAGTGGACTTGCTTAGTGACTGCACTGCATCTGCACCGTGTCCCACATGTCTCATTGACCCAGAAGCTCTCACTGGGGGCATAGAGATGACCTTCAAACATGCACCCACAGCTGTCCTTGGGTATGCACTTCCCCTGGCTCAGCACAAAACCGTCCCTGCACTGGCAACTTTCTAGGCAGGGGTCTTCACAGCTGCTGGGGACTGACTGGTCTGCACATGTGGCTTGGCAGGCTGTTCCACACAGCTGGTACTGGCTGTTCTCCAGGGGACACTCCATGGCTGGGGAGTGAGAGACCCACAATTAGCAGCAAGTTGTCTCCATACCAAAGCACTATTTAACACAGACGAAAAGACTATGTCTACATTGGAGGCTTAAGTGGACTTAAAGCAACTTCCTGCCCACATCTGGAGTTCATTAAGTTGGCTTAAACACTTGCTTAAGTCAACTTAATAACTCCTGCCCTTTAAAGTCAACTTTAAGGGTTAAGTTGACTTTATTAAGTCGACTTAACACAATTAAAGTTGACTTATTAAAGTTGACTTAGTACATTAGAGCCACTTAAGTCGACTTTATAAAGTTGACAAACAAATGGGCCTCACTAAGTCAACTTAATAAAGTCAACCTTATTAAGTCAGCTTACGTGAGCCCTGTAGTATAAACCTATGTTCCCTGTAAGCTGTGCGAGTGGGCGCTGGCGCAGCTGCTGATTCCCACGCAAGTCAGGCAGACGCAGGCCCCGGACAAATCCTTCCCAGCACCATGCCTGGGGGCTGGGGTTGGGAGAGTTTAAAATCTCCCACCCTGAGCATGCGCTCAGGGTGGGAGCTGCCTGCTGTCACATATCTCTGGCTGGCAGGGAAGGGGGAAGGGGGGAGGGATTTATGGAGGAAGGAAGGGGTTGGGCAAGGCAGAAGTGGGAGATTGGGCTGCGGGGAAACCTCCAGGAGGGTTGTTACAGGGAGGGAAAAGGGGCTGGGCAGGCAGAGACAGAAGTGAGGACTTCCCCACAGAGAAACATGGAAGTGTGGGAGGGGGTTTACAGGGACACATGGGGGACCAGAGGATGCCAGTGGCAGTGGGGCAGGAGGGTCTGGAGCGCTTGGGTAGGGTTAAAAGATGCCTGGCAAAAGGAGAACAAATCCTCCTTTTTACCTTCATCTCCTCAGGCAGGCATTTTAAAAATAGGTGATTTTGTCCAGCGCATCACTAATGAGGAGTAGAACATTATTTAAAAAAGAAATCTTATAACATTCAAGTTCCTGAGCCCAGTAGAGGAATCATCCCCCAGTGGCAGGGTATTGTAGTAGTGACCTCGGCGGCAGTCACATGCACACACAATCCAATGGCAGCTCTGCACAAACCACTCCTCACTGAAAGGTTGGGAAAAAAATCCCCTGACTGATTCCTATGTTTGGGTTCAGCTGGCTGCTTATTCCTAACAGCAGTCTGTTTAGCTCAATTGGTAAAGGCAGGTGTTCCTCAATTTCAGGATTGTGGGTTTGTGACCTATAGCAGCCAAATTTTTGACCTATTGCTCCCTATGAAAGGGCTAAATCAGAAAAAAAAATAGGGACACTAAGAAAATGAAGGAAAACAAAGTATACTGTAAGTAAAATTACTAACAGAGGCCAAGTAAGTAAAACAAACAAAGGGGCATATTTTAACTGGATAGAAAGAATTTTCCACTTTAAAAAAAAAAATTGTAAAATGGGCTACTGTGGAAAATAAAAAATGAGAGGTGAGTTAATGGCTTTTTTTTACTTTTTTAAGTGCTTTTATATTATATTTGCAATATTAACTTTTTTTAGTCTCATGAACATTAATGAAAGGTTCATGAAAAACTTTAATGAAAAATCCAATTTTCAGTAAAAGAAAACATTTTGGTATTTTTTTTTATTTTAAAATAATTTAAATAACACATGACATTGCACAGTTTTAACGCTGCATTCATTAATCATTACCCATTTCCATGACATAATACGGTAATGACAGTTATATTAATACTACATTTTCTCCAGGGCCTCCTTTTCATACTTCCCTGTCCCCCAATGAGACTACTTGATTTCAGTGTCCCCTCTAAGCTGATGCTGCAATTGAGCAAGTTATGGATGCACTTAGGGAGATGATGGGCTGTGGGAAAGGGGCCAGCTCCTGGTCAAGAACCTGCAGGGAACTTGTTCAGCTGCAGCATCAGCTTAGAGGGAACATTGGTGTAGACGTAGCCAAAGGGATGTATCTTGTGTGGCTCTGACAGTCTTCCAGTCCCAGGGAACTCAGGAGAAGCAGCGATTGCTCAGCATGTTGCAGGAGGTGCTCAGTACTTTGCAGCATGAGACACATATTAGGAAGAATGAGTTAAAACCTGGCATCATCTTAGCCCAACTTCTTATACAGTGTCAGTGGACAATAGATACTCCAAGTGGCAGGCTGTGACAAAGCATGAATTTCATGTACTGTTTTTAAAATTGTACTGAATTTCATGTACTGGTTTTTTTGCTCCAGTCTCCCCATATGCCACTGTTGTTATCCAGTGGGTGCAAAAGGGCTGTTTGCTGTAGGGGCAGT
This sequence comes from Podocnemis expansa, assembly GCA_007922195.1. Taxonomy (NCBI): domain Eukaryota; kingdom Metazoa; phylum Chordata; order Testudines; family Podocnemididae; genus Podocnemis; species Podocnemis expansa. The sequence continues at coordinate 911,269 of ML682100.1, forward strand.
CTAAGACATCAATTTGACTGTCATTACAAAGGACTACCTGAGGTGCTCCCTATATCAATGGAAAGTTGGAGAAGACAATAGCAAATCCAGTCACTAACACTTAGTAATGTTTGATCCTGAGGTGGGTGGATTTCCCCACTTCTCAGCAGATAAATGGAGCAAAACTACCCCCAGCTCCAGAACAAAGGACTGGATAGCGTGAGCTGGGGAAATAAGGATGGTTGCTGGCAAGAGTTGGAGCTCTCACCTGTAGCCTAACCAAAGAAGTCAGAAGACTGAGGCCTGGTCTGCACACACTACAGAGTTAGGTCAACATAGAGGAGCTTGCATTGACCTCACTCCGTCAGCGTCTATACAAAAATGTCACTTCCAGTAATGTAACTCACCCACTACCCTGATTTAACTCCACCTCCACAACTGGTGCAGCTCTTAAGGTGACGTAGTGAGTCAGTGCAGTGTCAGTGCAAACACTGAATTGTTTACATCCACTGTTGCTGCCTTTCAGAGGCTGCCCTACAGTGCCCCACACAGACAGTTAAATCAGTGCAAGCACCCACCGTCAGTACAACCAATTCAATTTCTGCGACATGGCAAGTCTAAAATACAAAATTCCACAGGCACCGTAACAATACCACAGACAGACAGCTACTACAGATATAACAGAGCCCTGGAGTCCTGACTTCCCAACTACTTATCACCCTCAAAGACAGGACTGCAGCCCAAGGGTACTGCTTCCAGCCCCTTATCCGTGGTCAAACCAGGAGCATCGCTGGTGCCAGGCTCATAGGGCTCAAGCCCCAAGTCTCAGCATCAGAGCCCCGGCTCTGCCGTGGTGGCGGCTGCAGTAGCAGTGCACTTAAAGCACATGAGCCCTGAGTTGTGGTGCCCGAGCCCCAGGTCTTTTTCCAGGCCAGGGGCCCTCCTGAGTCAAACCATAGACGTTTCCATAAAAAGCAGTACTCACGGCATCGGGCGGCCTGTCTCCAGTCCCCAATCCTGACCCCCTCCAGCTGGCAGGCATCCGCGTAGGCCTTCAGGGCCTCACACAGGACCTGCCTGTAACCATCGTTGTGACACAGATCAGACACACAGTTGTCCAAGTAGACTGTAGGATCCACCGTAGTGTGGCACTGGCTGAAGGGCCCATTGGAGACTTTGGTTATCAGGCCACATGAGGCCTCCTCCTTGTACTTTTCTATTATGTTGTCAGCACATGGCCTACAACCTCCAATGCAATCGTGCCAGCAAAACTGAGCCTTATCTTCCACAGCCCAGCTTTCTCCCAGGGCAGTTACACTGAGAGCCAGGTTTCCAGATGGAGTCCGGAAGTCATCGGTGGGATCCTCGTTGTAGTTGCCACATAGTCCACATAAGCTGTTGAGGAAGATCCTGGGGACCTTGATCCTCAGGTTGTTGTTCCAGTCATAGAACACCCTGAGATTGAAGTTGGTTCGGAGCACAAGGAAGGTGCCACGCTGATTGACCCAAAGTGTGCCGTTGTTCAGGGAGATGGGTAATTGGGCCCTGATGTCATTTACCTTTACAGTGAAAAAGAAAGGGCAAAGGTCACAACTGAATGCACAGGTCTCCCATTTGCAAAGTGACCTCTTCTCAGATACAATATTTTACTAGTATTTTTAGAGCCCTGTGAATCTGTAGATAGCCACTTTATAACCACAGACTATGTTGTGGATTGCATATCAGTCATGGATAAAGAAATTTTATCTGCACAGGGTTATACATGTTGAACTATTCAAAGTCAAAATGGATTCAGGAGACTGGTCCTTTACAGTGAAGTTTGTATGGAAACCAAGGAGAGTTCAGAGATTGACTTGAAGCCAGGAGTCCATTCTCCTTCACAGAAAATTTAGTAATTTGGGGGGGTTGTTCTGTATTGGAATGAAACTGATTTTCAAACAATTGAAATCCTCTCTCAAATGTAATTAACTTTCTCAGCCAGCTCTATTCTAGCAAGATGCTACAATCTAAGTTTGGTTCAGATTTGGATCCAGATCCACCGAAAACTGTGAATAGGATCCATTGCTGTTCACCGGAGTTTTTCCAAATAGTTCCAGCATTGGATCATAGTTTCACATTAGCCCATTGTGGATGAGAACACTGGCAATAGAATTGCTGAGAGCCAGTATAGATGATAGGAACGGCACTGGGTAGAGCCGTTAAGATGCCGCACTACTGGGAGTGGGGTTGTGTTGGTGAGAGCTGTCTGCAGCATCACTTGAGAGGCAAGATACCTCAGTGAGCTGTCTCCAATGTTCTAGGGCCCTTGAGATGTCTGAGGCTGGATGTGGCTCTGTAGTGCAAAAGTCTTGACTTGACTATTGTTCCTCAGAGTTTCCCTGTATCTTACAGCTTAGGCAACAGCCTCCCAGATCCAAGTATGGCTTCTCTTCAAGTGGGATCTCAGAGGAATCCCTGTTACATCATAAACTGTGAAGGAACTAGTGCAAGGATGGACTCAGTGGAGCTGGGATTTGCCTACGATAGCTATGGTAATGGCCTTGTTCCTGCATGATGGGCCAGGAGAGATGTATTGGCCAAAGTGCTCAGGTCTATCTTGCATGTATAGCCTGAAGGCTTGAGAAAAAGCCGACAGCTCCTATGCTGAGCCATCCACCTTGCTCCCCTCAGCACACCCTCTAATTCCATGCTGGGGAACTGGAATCAATACAATGCAAGGTGACAGTGCCCCCAACTGCCCCCCCCCACCACTCCTGCCACACAGCACCCGGTAGCACCATGGTGGGTATTCAGGTCTGCACTCACTGTACGTGGTTACTCAAGCCACTCCTTACCACAGAACAGTCCTTGCCACAGAGCTCTCCCCCAGTGCCCTGCTGGGCTTTGAGTTCAAAATACTAACTCTGGACAAAGTTCCTGTCACTGACAGCTCTAAAATTGGTACAGTGCCCCATCACAGTACTGGTATATAAGTGACAGCACTGACTGGGTGGTAGAGCTCCCCTACTAAATCAACAATACTACCCACAGCAACACCTTGAGGTATTTTTTCAAGGAAGACTGTCTGTGTATTGACCATGCCGAACATTATCCAGTTTGTAATCCAACATACAGATGAGGGCTATAGTTTCCTTCCCTCTGTTTAACACAGACTACAGGGTATCGGCAGAAGCAAGGGGCAGGTGTATGCCCAGCACTCACCCACACAAAGCCAACCTCAGCCCTGGCTGCTGTGATGGTGATTCCATCCACCTGGACAGTCACCGATTCAATGTAGGAGACCTGCGTGTTCCCCCTGTTCTCACTCTTGACCATCACATGGAAGGAGGGCAAGCTGGAGTCATCCCCGCAAGTCTTGGTCACGGTGTAGGTGCAGGTGCCATGGAAATCGTATGCCCGTCCATCAAAAGTGTGGTAATGGAAGTATCCTCCAGCCCAACACGTGGCCTGAGAGATTGGCACACATACTGGCTCCCCATTTATCATCTTACATATAGCTCCTTTGTCACAGAGGACCACACTACAGGGTGGCTTTGGAAGAGCTAGCAGGGAAAGGCAATAGAAAGACAAGAAACAACAGATTACTCGATTCTATAAAGAGCAGGGAGAGGACTGAGAGTAGTGTGAAAAATGGGATGAAATTTAGTGTCATTGGAATCCTACTTCTACAAATAATCTGTTTGTGCAATGGACAAAATGATGATCTATCTATCAATCTATCTATCCAGCCCTACACACAGGGGCTAAAGTAGGCCAGAATGCACTGGAACAGCGTTCTGGAGCTCACTAGTTTTAGGGGCTCAGCATTCTGGGGCCCCTAAAAATAGAAGATGGAGCCAGAACACTGAGTTCCAGGGCTCGCCATTTAAAATAGTGGACCCTGGAATGCAGTGCTCTGGTTTCATTATCTATTTTAGGGGTCCCAGAATGCTGAGCCCCTAAAAATAGCAGGCCTCAGACTGCTGTTCCAGCACATTCTGGCAGAGCAGGGGAGAGAGGGGATGCATGTCAGCCGCCCCGGCTCCCCTGCACATGTGCAGGCTGTGCTTGAGGCAGAAGCCTCAAAGCGTAGCCTGCAGGAAGGGGAGTTAGGGGCCATTCTTCCCCGGCCCGGCACATGGCTGCTGGTGAGTGTTGAGGAGGCCCAGCTGCACTCCCTTTCGGGGGGAGAACCCTGTCCCCATCACAGGGTGAGGTTGGGTATTGTAGGCAGAGGGTGGATTTGGGGGTATTGGGGGGCTGGGGGAATATTGGGGACATAGGAGTGGGTATTGGGGAGTGGGTATTGGGGGCAGGGTATGGATTTGGGGGTGAGTATTGGGGGCTGGGGGAATATTGGGGACAAGGAGTGGGTATTGGGGGCTGGGACTGGATATTGGGGGCAGGGTGTGGATTTTGGAGGTGGGTATTGGGGGCTGGGGGAATATTGGAGACAGGAGACTGAATACTGGGGACAGTAGCTGAGGTGGGGACAGGCATTTGGGGGGACAGTAGCTGGGGCTGGTGAAGGGGGCCTGGACCCACATGAAGGGGGGCTGGAAATTTAGGAGGGTTCTGGGCCCCCCCCCCCCAAATTATACTTTAACCCCTGCCTACACACTACCCAGACACACATCACAAACCCCTTACACGTTCTGTGCTAGGGAAATCCCCGCCTGAATATGACCTTTCCTGCAATAGAGCCAGCAAAATCATCTCCTATGTCTTTGTCCCTGCAACGTCCAGAGCAGGTGGTGCAGCGCCAAGGAGCATGTTGTGGGCAGCATGGCCAAGGAGAGTGGCTGAGTCGTGAAGGGCTTTGACAGTGCCCAGCCGACTATGCACCCATTGCCAGTGGACTCCACTTAAAGCAGACCCCAGGACTTAATCAGCTCCTTGGCAGCTGCTCACTCTACTCTACAGTGCACACCAGAAAGCAGACACTGGTACAAAAAAAATCTTTCCATCTTTCAAGTTGAAATGTTGTGTTATGGCTCAGACTAACTAAAAGGGGAGAACAGAGTAAAAACTGTAAGTTGACATAAACAGGACTTTATTGACTTCTTGTACAATAACCCCTCAGTAAAGTCCCAGTCTGTGACTGTCCCTTACCTGGGCGGCAGGCCATGACACCATCTCTGATCTGGCAGATTTCTTCTGTAGAACAGCTGTGAGTTTTGCAGATCACCCCATGGGTGGGCATGCAGGTGCAACTTTCCTGGCACTCTTTTGTCAAGACTGTTTCACTGAGCTGATGACATTTGGAAAGGTGGAAATAAAACAGTGTAACTGGAAATGGCTATTTCTAGTAATTTCTGGCAGGGATAAACCTAAGGCTGTGTGGTGATGTGTGTGAAAAAAGTATTGTGTTATAATATGATTTCTCTATAATTACAGAGACAGGCTGTCTAATGGGCTAGGAACCGGGCTGAGGGCCAGCAGCAACACAGAGGATCTAACTTCCCATTGGTTCCTGACTCACTGTGTGGCCTTAAGCAAGTCACTGCCTCTGTACCTCAAAACCAGGACAACACATTTAATCTTCTTGTCTTTTCTGGAGCCTTGGGCTGAGGATTAGCAAAGCTGGGGTGTCAGGCCAGATGCACCAATGTTCTGATCCATTCTAGCACAGCCTATTCCTGACTAGTGAAAGAGAGCAAATCAGCCTGCTCAGGGCAGTACCTTGTAGTATCTCCCATGCTCAAAGCACCCACAGCGTTCTGGAGTCACACAGCCCTGACCATCAAAGAAGCCATTGTTGCACTGACAGCCTTCAGCGCAGGTCTCTGGGCAGTCCATGATATCTCCAGCACATGTTTTAGAGCAGAGTATGGTGCAGATCTCATAGTGACTATCCACTGGGCAGCTCATAGCTTAAATAGGGATAGAAATAATTAAAAACTGCACATATCTCATAATATGGGCAGACAGAGAGAGATAAAGGAGAACAGAGCAGCACAGGAAGGAAAGGACAAGGACCCTAAGGTTGTTGGTTCACATCTAGAAGAGCCTCAAAGAATCCCAGGAGTCTAGAGCTTTGTGTCCATAAATGTTGTCTCCCTCTCCCCCCTTGATCCCCAACCACTGCACCTTGGGTATCTGAGCTGCATCAATATCAGGGCACTTACGGCAGAAAGAATGGGTCCTCCAACGTTGGATGGTAACCCCAGCCTCTTGACAGGCCACCACATAGCTGTGGATGCTTTGGCACAGGATCTTAGTGTCTCCATTGCTGAGGCACAGATCATAGAGGCAGTTGCTCAGATACACACTGGTGCTGACTGTGTCGTGGCAGGTGGCAAATGGGCCATTGGGATCTGTGAGAAGCCCACAGTAGTTGCGTCCTTTGAAGACATCCTTCTTCCTCTCCTCACAAACCGGACAGCTGTTCCCAGCGCATCTATCTACACAGGATACACCTGGGATCTGGACTTCCCAAGAGGAACCAAATGCTGCCACGTCAGAAGCTATCCGGCCATTGGGGAGCAGGAACTTGCTGACTTGCTGCCCAGTGTAGTGCCCACACAGGCCACATGTGTGTCCCTGGTACCTCTGTGGAACAGTGACTCTGACCTGGTAAACCAGGTCATAACTCACAGTGAGGCCAAAGTCAGTTTGCACCAGGATGTTAGTACCATGCTGATATGCTTGGAGCCGCTTGTTGGCTGTGATCACAGGGAGGTTGTGGGACACCCCATCCACCTGGAAGAGACAGAGCATTCCTGTGAGAGCAAGTGGGAGCAGATACTGGACAAGAGGTGGGACAATGCGTTTTCAGATTTGGCTTTTGCTCTCACCACAACGTACATCTAGAATGATCCATGACTTCAGATTACTCTTTGGAATGACTTGTCCTCATTTTCCAAGCTCTTGATATTGTTACCCTGGCCTACATTTCTTCTCTCATCTCCCTATCCCTCCTTCATCCTGCCCAATCCTCTCTTTTTTCCATCCCTATCTCATCCACCCATGTTTGACCACTGCCTTGTCATGGCAACTCCTCAACTCAAAGTAGTCTCCACTTTTCTCATGAACCCTTCTCCATTCACCACTTCCCTTCCTCTTCTGTCTGGACAAATTTTATATGTCAGGTTCAGTTTGTTCCAAATTAAGCTATAGGCTACTCAAGGGAACTGATCATGGGACAGATTCTTGACCAGAGCATTCAATAGGATTACTACAGGGAGGAACTTCATTGCATGTTTGCAAAATATAAGGTATATATGGGGGATCCAAATAGTTATTATTCATAAATATGGGGTGTGAATCAAGAAGAGAGGCAGAAACGATGCAGCTGAGTTACAGAATGCTCATCTTGCCCAGCAGAAGCCCTCTTTTAACAAGATCCATGAGTAATGCTTTCCACCATCTGCAGTTAACTAGGAGACTCAATCCCATCCTGGCAGATGATCATCTGGCTTCTGATATTTACACCTTTGTCCTCTCTTGACTGGACTGCACCAAGTAATATATCTGGGCAAAGAGCCATCAGCTCTCAGGAAACTTCAGCTGGTACGAAGCCCTGGAGTTTAGCTCCTCAGCAGCACTGTCTGCTGCGAACACATCATAGCTGTCCTCCATTCCTGACATTGGCTCTCCACAGAACTTCAAATCCTGTTCAAGAGCTCAGTCCTTATCTTCAATATGCTCAACTGCCTTCCAAAAAGAGAAGATACTACAGAATTAATCAGACCAAGTTCTATGATGAAAACTTTTGCTCCAAAATTTCTCAAGACTTGAGCAATATTTTTGCTAGCGTCATCATAGCCTGCCTGGGATAGGGTATTCACCCCACACCAGTTCTGAAAGAGTAAAGGAAACTGGAAATGGAGCCAATTAGTGTGATGGGCTACACATGAGGGGACTGGGCTGGAGGAGCAAACCCTGACTGGTGGATGAAATTCAACTGAGTGGGCGGGGACTAAGCTAGTATAAAACCAAGAAACTAGCCGCAGAGTGTAGCAGTAAGAAAGTTTGCAGCACCTTCTGTTTGTTGGAGAGGTAAGAAGAGAACCCAGGGGAGGAGTGGTACCCTGAGATCCTAACTGTGAGGGAAGCACATACCTAGGAAACGGAAAGGTGGAAAAGAAAGCAACCCAGGGAGACAACAACAAGGCGAAGTGGACCTTGACCGCATGTTTTAGGGTGCCAGGGCCAGATCCCAGAGGAGTGGGCAGGCCTGGGTTTCACCACCAGCCACTGGCAGAGTGCCATTGCCTGAACAGCAGATCCAGTGAGACTCTAGAAACTGAAAGAGGAAATCACATAGGCCATGCCTACACCTAAAATCTTAGTTCCGACTTGGTTAGTCCGAACTAAGTAATTCAATAATTAGTTCAAGCTAAGCATGTTATTTTAATTCAAACTAACTTTTAGTTCGAACTAACTTTTTAGTTTGAACTAAAAAAGTGCAGTTAGAACTAAAAGTTAGTTTGAACTTAAAAAACACACTTAGTTCAAACTAACCGCTAGTTCAAACTTATTTAGTTCAAACTAGTACAGTGGGGACCCGTTAACAAGCAACCGGTTAGCGCACAGATCTGGTTAATGTGCCCTCCAGTAATGTCCCCTGAAGGTAGCAAGTTAATGCGCGGGACTCAGTAACACGCGCTGCCTACAACCCGGAAGTTGGCTGGGGCAGGAAACACATGAGGCTTTGGCCATCGCCGGCAGGCTAGGGGAATCTGGATCTGTCCCCAGCTGCCGGGACAAGTGGAGAAGCTTCCATCGCACTGGCAAGCCGCGGGGCGGGGAGATGGATCTGGATGGCCCCCGCGGTGGAAGCTTCCCAGCTCATCCAGAAGCAGCTGGGGATGCATCCGGCTCCCTGCTGCTCCCTCCAGCCCGAAGACTGTGTCTTCGGGCTGCCTACGGTCCCTTGGTGCTGGCTCTGTGCTGCCAGCACTGATTTGTGCGGGGGCGAGTGGTTTCTGCATGCGCATGCACAGAACTTGGGGGAGCACTGGTCCCGTTTCCGCGCGGTCCGCTTAACGCGTGGGCGCTGGGGCTTGTCCCCCGACGCCCGTGCGTTAACGAGTCCCCACTGTATGTCTACATTGTGCTAGTTTGAAATAAACATGCACATTAGTTCAAACTAAGCAGTTAGTTCAAACTAACCAGCTGAACTAACTACTTCGAACTAAACTTTGCTTAGTTTGAACTCAAATTTTTTTTTTAATTAAGGTTCCTTAATTTGAACTAAGTTGCTAGTGTAGAGACAGCCATAGTGAACTGGCCAGAGGGCAAGTCAGGAATTAGAAGCTGCAGCTCCTGGAGCAAGAAAGGGGCCCCAGAGTGAGAAAGAGGACAACAGGAGGAGAAGCCATAAGGGAGGTGTTGGACCTGAAAAGAGAGGCAATCCCCAGAACAACCAGAAGAAGGCACCACCTGCAATGAATAGTGTACACCATAACTTGGCTGCAGTGGACACTTTCCCAGTGATCATGCTATCCATAACAAGCTTAATATCAAGCTCTCAGCACCCGTAAAGGTTATCAGATTTAGTCTTGGTCACCGGAGAGATGGATGTTGATGGCTGGTGCTTTCAAAGCCCAATTGAGCTTTGTCTTATACAAACTGTAACCCCACTGGGCATTTCCTCTGGAATTACTTTAATTCAAAGAGGTGTGGGTATTTGGTATAACCCAGGATGATCATTTAAAATCATTCAGGTTTTCAAGTGCTGTCTATCTTTGAAGTAGAGGGTTTGTTAAAGATTGATTTAAGCTCTGAGATGAAGATGGTGATCGACAGCTTTGCTTCTCTGGCACAAATGGACTTTCTATAAATAGGAAATAACTGCCCAAGAAGAAGTACCACAGAAAGGGACCTGGAGGTTCAAACCAAATATCAGTCAATAATGTAACACAGCTGCAGAGAAAGCAAACATCATTCCAGGATGTATTAGCAGGATCGCTGTACGCAAGATGTGAGAAGCAATTCATCAACTCTACTTCACGCTGAGAAGGTCTCAAATGGAGTATTAAGGAAGAGGTGGAAAAACTGGAGAAAGCTCAGAGGAGAGCAAAAAAAATGAATAAACTTCTAGAAAACATGACAAGTGAGGGAAGATTGAAAAAAATGAGTCTGTTTAGTCTGGAGAAGAGAAGACTGAAGGGGAACGTGATACCTGTTTTCAAGTACATAAAAGGATGTTAAAAGGAGGAGTCTGAAGAGTTGTTCTCTTTATCCTCTAAGGATAAGACAAGAAGCAATGGACTTGAATTTCTACAAAGGAGGTTTAACTGTATACTAGAAAAAACTTCCTAATTATTATGATAGTTAAGCACTGGAATAAATTGCTGAAGGAATCTGTGGGATCTCCATCACTGGAGTTTTTTAAGAGCAGACTACACAGACCCTCTCAGGACTGGCCTAGTTATTGTGTTGCCCCACTTGAGTGCAAGGGACCAAATGAAATACTGTGTTCCCTTCCAGTCCAGCACTTCTAAGATTAAAGATCATCTATGCAGAAAACAGCTTTCTTGCAAGCCAGCCCAAGCCCAGTGAATGAACATGAATCAGAAAGAAGGACCAGCACAAACCCTACCAACTTCCACTCACAATGAACCTCACAAAGTGTATTTCTCTGACCTTGGTATCTTCACATCTTTATACAACAGCATCTGTGAGAAGAGAGGAGAAGAGAAGAGAAGGGAATCTCTTCTGTCCATGTGAGATGAAGAAAAATCTAAATGAGAATATGGAGAAGAACTAACCATAGCGAGCCCCTGTTTCTTCTGCAGCAGGGTGAATGTGATCCCATACACCTGGATGGACACCAGCTTGGCAACTGAGATGTTTCCACTGCCCCAGGCTTCTTTCTCTATAATGATGGTGAATGGTGTAAGGTGACTGGCATCAATGCAGGTCTTCGCCAAGATGTAGGTGCAGGTGCCTTGGAAGTCAAAGGTCACCCCATCGAAAGAGAGGTAGTGGGAACGGCCAGAGGCAAAACACGTCGCAGATCCAAATGGGTAACATTTCTGGATTCCATCCACTACCCTGCATTGCTCACCAGCACCACAGGAGAACGCCTTACACACAACCTTCCCACCAGCCTGACACACACACTGCTCCTCGCATGAACCACTTGGGTGGAAGCTCTCCCCGGCCTGGTAGTAAAGTCCTCTGTGAAGGCATCCACACTGGGAAATGGGGACACAGCTGTCACCACTGAGAATGAAGCCCTCGTCACACTCACAGCCTTCCTTACACTGGGATGTGCATTGCACCGGGACAAAGAGCGTGCTGCATGTTAGATCACAGCTGCTGCTGCATAACTTGTAGTGACTGTTCACAGGACAGGATGGAGCTGTAATAAGAACAAAGAGTTAGCTCAAATAGTTACCAAGAGCCTAGGCAAGAGAATACAAGCAATCTCTCTTCAAGGCCTAAGAATCTAGTTTGTGTCTTGGATTCATGGTTTCACTACTAGCATTTTGTTTTGAATCCAGGACAATAGTGGTTACAATTCATTGACAGGAAATGATTGCATGAGTTTGTGGGTTCCTGGCCCAATTCCTAAGCCACAAATATCCCAATTACTAACACCACCATTCCCCTCAGTTTATGTCCCACTCTCAGTGAGGAATCCTGGGATTGGATGGGCCACGAAGTACACTATCTTGCTAGAACATACATCTCTGGCCCAAAGTACACCACTCTGACAGAGCACATAGCAGGGACAGGTCTCATGGTCGCCACCTGTATTATACCCATCTTTAGAGAGAAGACATTGTTACAAAATGTTCTGGGGAACAAATTAAATGAGTGTTTCAATCAACATCTATCAGCGAACAGGAATTAACAATCCCAGCGGGCAGGCAGTGGTGAACATGGGGGACTCACAGCAAAAGTTCTTCTTCCTCCAGGGATGGACCATAGCTCCAGCTTCCTGACATGCCTCTGCATAGCTAGCAATGGTCTGGCAGACATTACGCGCCCGTCCTTTGAGGAAGCAATAGGAGTACACACAGTCTTTGAAGTATCCCTCGGGATCCAGTTTGCTGTGACATTCTCTGAAGGGGCCACTCTTGTGGAGGATGAGCCCACACTGCCCACTGCTGCCTCGTTGTTCTGTTTCAAGAGCTGCAAGTCTCGCGCATGGTGGTATCGTTACTGCAGAGCATCCTGGGAGGTCACCCACTTTCCAGCTCTGGCCAAAGCTGCTGGGGTTCAGTGCCTGCTTACCATCCCTCATGAGCAAGTCATCCTCCTTGTCCCTGTTGAAGTTGCCACACAGACCACACACGGCACCCACGTAGCTGACTGGCAGAGTGACTGTGGTGCGTCCTGACCACCCGGCAAAGGTAACTGTGAGGCCAAAGTCTGTCTGGATCACAGTGGCCCAGCCCTTTCTATACACAGTGATTTTGCTATCATCGAGGCTGAAAGGGAGGTTAATCAAGAAACCATTCACCTATAAAAGCAAGACACACCACATATTAACATTACTCATCTCTGGTGGAACCTCTGACTCCAGCACAGAGTTCTGGCCCCTTATTGTAATAATAATCTCTCTCTCTTGAAATCTTTCTCCCCTCTGGCCCTCTACAGCCTGCCTGAATCCCTGATCTCCATGCTGGGTTGGATCCTCCAACCAGACTTTCAGTTCTCTGGCATGGCCTACTGCAGTTCCCTGCTTTCTCCTCCCTGAGTCCATGCTTCCAAGTTCCCACATATACTGGATATTATCTGACACCTTTTCACACAGACAAAGTGTAACCAGATCATCTCAGTCCCTGAACTCCTCCACTGGCCCTCCATTCACATAAGAATCCGCTTAGTATTTGCCCTGTTTTTCAAACTCCTTCCATGCACTTTCTGCAACTGACCTCTGATCACAGAGGTGACTTCCCAGCAAAGTTATATTTCCAACACTCACCATGATTTTGCCAGGGAATTGATTGTTGACCTTGATGTCAGTCTCATAAACCTTGATCTGAACAGGAACTGTACTGTTCTCCTGGAAATAGACTTCAAAGTCCGCCAGTCCCTCAGTCTTCTTGCACAAAGCCGTGAGCTGGTAGCGGCAGGTGCCTTGGAAGTCATATCTCCGACCATCAAAGGTGACATGGTGGAGACTCCTTGTCACGGAGCAAGTAGCAGAGCTGGTGGGGTAACAGCCTCGCACGCCATTCTCTAGTCGACAACTCTCTGAAAGTTTGCATGTAGCAGCCACACACTGGACTTGCCCAGTGTCTGCGCTGCATGTGCACTGTGTCTCACATGTCTTGTCGACCCAGAAACTCTTGTTGGGAGGATAAAAATGCCCTTCAAATAGGCACCCACAACTGCCCTTGGGTATGCACTTCCCCTGGCTCAGCACAAAACCGTCCTTGCACTGGCAGCTTTCCACGCAGGGGTCTTGGCAATTGCTGGGGGCTGCTTGGTCCACACATGTTGCTGGGCAGGCTGTTCCACACAGCTGGTACTGGCTGTTCTCCAGGGGGCAATCCATGGCTGGGGAGTGAAGGACCCACAGATTTACTAGCAAGCCCTTTATGCAAAAGGATCAGGCCCATAAAGGAATGCTTGACTTAAAAATTGGCATTGTCTTACCTCTGCCTGCCATGTGTCATCAGCAGAGGTTATGTACGCTAAGTGAGAGCCGCTTTAGAAAAACCATGGACAGATAGGCCGAGAGATACTGTGTACAGTACCTGCTAGGAGTCCACATACCCCACCACTCATCAGACCACTTGGCCACCCCTCCTTCCAAGGGGCATAATAGAATTCAGGAGCATTGAACCCAGGGTCCTATAATGTTGGCATGTAAATTTGTACTCACGGCATCCAGCAAGCTGCCTCCATTCCCTGATTCTGACCCCCTCCAGCTGGCAGGCATCTGCATAGGTCTTCAGGGCCTCACACAGGGTCGTCCTGTAGCCATCACTGTGGCACAGATCAGACACGCAGATCTCCAGGTAAACTTTAGGATCCACCTTGGAATGGCACTGGCTGAAGGGCCCATCAGAGACCTTGGTTATCAGGCCACATGAGGCCTCTGCCTTGTACTTTCTGGCTGTACTGGGAGCACAAGACCTACACCCTTCAACACAACTGTGCCAGCAAAACTGATCCTCATATTGCTCCTCCTCAATTTGCTGCAAGAAGACATCAGGACCCTCGTCCTCATCTGGGGTCCAAAAGTCATCGGCAGGGTCCCTGTTATAATTGCCACACAGGCCACACAGTTTGTTGGAGAAGTCACTGGGCACAGTGACCCTCAAGTGATTGTTCCAGTCATAGGACAGCTGAAGGTTGAAGTTAGTGCTGAGGACAAGGGAGGTCCCACGCTGATGGAGCATAAGGGTCCCATTGTTCAGGGAGATAGGTAAGTGGGCCCTGATGTTATTCACCTTCATGGTGAGAAAAAAAGGCAAAGGTCACAATCAAATACACTGGTCTTTCATTTACATTTCATTCTGATTTCTACTTGACTTAGCAATGGGCCCCACCCAAAATTTTCAGTGACTTTGGACCCACATTGGAACCAGAAATAGATTGTAGGATCAGATTAGATGGAACTGGCTAGAGAAAAATAATTCTTTTTGGCAGAGGATTTCAGTATTTGAAAAATTAGTTTGGTCCCAATTTAGAATAAATACACAAAAAATTGCAAAATTTTCTGAGATGGAGAATGAAGACCTGGCTTCCGCGCAGGCAATCAGGGAGAAAACCATTGAATCATCTCTTCAGAACCTTTTCATTTTGACAACCTTGCAAATACTGAAGAAAATCTATTTCATTTGGATTTTTACATCTAGCTTCTGCACTCAGTCCATGATTTTGATAAAGCCTATTATGGACAAAAGGATTCAGAATAAGAATTAGCGAGACCAACCATGCTGGTTGGACCACTCCTGTGGGGGAGTGGTCTACAACAATGCCAATCTCATGAACAAAAATCATAAGGTAAATCCTCATATTCATTTCATTGGCCCCAAGACACAAGGAGATTTTCAAACAAAGACTGTACTGCAATTTTCACCATATCTTTTGATGTTGGAACTCCCACTTCCCTATCCAGTCTCTGCGTTTGTGTGACAATTCATGTTGACCACTCTCCTAAATGTATAGGGGAAGGGAATTGTTGCGTATTTTGTATACGGCCTAGCTTGCTGTAGTTGAGCCTTGGTGTGTTTATATCTTGCTATGTTCCTGTCTGCTGGTTTCTCTCTTACAAGAGTAACCAAACATAACAGGAATTTCAGTCTGTAAGGCAGAAGCTGTCACTCCCACATTTGTCCATCCCCTTCTCAGTAATTAATCCCATTCGCTAGTCCTCCCTTCAGTTCTCTCCACACCCATTCCCAACTCCATCACTCCAGCTCCCCTCAGTTCACCCTCTAAACCCTCACTTCCATCAATCAAGTCCTCCTCAGTTCAGTCCCTCAGACCTCACCCCATCAGTCCATCCTGCTCCACACTCCATCTGTTCAACACCCCTCACTTCAGTCCCCCATCCTCGCCTCTGCTCCTCCTGAGAGTATTCCACACCTGCAGTAGGATGGGGGCAGCACCATGGACTCTACACCATCATTTGCCCATTCCCAGGCTAGGTGCTGCAGCAAGGAGGGGCGAAAGCGCGCCCCATCCCTATTGCTCATGGGACAGGGAGGGAAGGGAGAGGAGCTGTCCTGGGTTCCCCCACCCTGAATGACAGTGATGAGCGAAGGGGCACAACTTTGCCATTAACCAGTCAGACTTGACTTTCCTGGCAGGCTGGAGCTTCTCATGTCCATCGCCAGACACGCCCCAGTCCCCTGCAAAACTCTGGCACTTGTAGAAAAAAACCCAAGACTCAGCAATTCTGGGCCTGTGTCTGTTGGAGCCTTTTGGAAAGCAGTCTGCTGGGGGAGGGGACCACAATGGTTAGAGCCATTCAGAGCAGCACTTGCCGGGTGAGTGGTCTTCAGGAGCTGTCCAGAATTTTCCAAAGTTGCTGAGGCACCTTGGTTGGAGCAAGCTCCATAAAGCAGAACCTCTGAGGACCTGCTCAGATGTGCCTCACTTTCCCCATCTCTCAGAGCTCAAGAAATGTCTTCCTGGAGCCAGAACTGGGGCTTCTCCTTCAGTGGGGCCTCAGAGGTCCCTGTTACCTTACAAATTTCTGGGGAATGTGCAGAAAGACACTCAGTGGAGCTGGGATTTGCCTATGACAGATGGGTTACCAGCCCTGCTCCTGCACAGTAGAACAGGGAAAACATAGTTCCCATAGTCCTCAGGTCTGCATTTTACCTGGCATAGTATAGCAGATCCCAGATGCTTGAGACTCAGCCAACAGCTCCCCACACTGACTCATGCACCCCTCCCAGCTCAGCGCAGGACGTTCTGACGCCATCCTGGGAAACTGGGGACAGTGCAATTCTGAGGGGACAGCACCCTCAACTGACCCCACACACATACGCGCACACAGCTTGCGGGGCACACCCAGCACTCACCCTCACAAAGCCGACCTCTGCCCTGACCACTTTGACAGTGACACCATCCACCTGGACAGTCACCGACCCAATGTACGAGGCTTCTGTGTTCCTCCAGCTCCTGCTCTCCACCGTGATTTCAAAGGTGTGAGGGTCACAGTCACACCCACAGGTCTTGGCCATGGTGTAGGTGCAGGTGCCATGGATATCATACAGCCGGCCATCAAAGGTGTGGTAATGCAAGTAACCCCCAGCCCAACACGTGGCTGAAGAAATCGGCACACACTCTGCCTCCCCATCTATCACCTTACAAATTGCTCCTTCGCTGCAGAGGACCAAACTGCATGGTGTCATCAGAGTACCTAGTCAGAAAGGCAATGGAAAAACAAAAAGCACCAGACTAATCAGTTATATTTAAAATCAGAGAAAGGCTATGGGACAGTGGAAAAATCTGAACTACATTTATTCTTTACAGAATCCCACAGCTGTCTAAGAATCAGGTGAGATGATTGATCATTTTTTCTTTTTTGAATTAACTATGGTTCTCATGGTAGTGCTCAAGGCCCACCTGAGCATGAGGTCCCACTGTGCTAGATGCTACATAAACATAGGGCAGCAGATGGTCCTTGCTGCAAAGGTCATACAATTAAAATAGACAAAAGAGACACAGGATGGGAAAAGAGGAGTAATGCACAAGCAGAACTAAGCTCAGAGCAGGCAAGGAGAGTGGCTGGGCTGTGATGGGCTCTCACATTGCCCAGCTAACTGATGACCCCCATAGCCCCACTGGCTCCATTTACAGCAGCTGCCAGGCAACATCCAGCGAGAAAATCTCGGAGTATGATCAGCTGCCTGACAGCTGCTCAGCCAGCTCCTTTGTGCGCATCAGAAGCTGGACAGGGCAGAGACTCGAACCTAATGAGTCTTTCCGTCTTTCAAGCAGAAATTCTGTAATATTTTGGGTCAGAGCTCAGGGCAGAGGCGTTGCTGGGGAGAGGGGGTTCTGGGGGCCTCAGGCCCCTGAAACTCAGGGCACCTGAGCAGCGTGCCTCTAAACTGCGCAGGTGTGCACAGTTGCTCCCCTGTACAGGAACACTGCTTGTGGGGCTGGGAGCCGCAGCCTCTACCCGGCCTGAAGACACAGGGGTTAGGGAAGGGCTTGAGGCACCATGCGGTGGGAGGTTGAGAAGGGCTCGGGGAACCGGGGTTGGGGGGGGAGTGGGTAGGGAACGGATCGGGACCCTGGCGGCCATTGGGGACCTGGGCCCCACCTAATCTTTAAGTCTAGCGGTGCTCCTGGCTCTGGGCTAAATGAAGATAATGAGAGAAGACATAACTGAAATGACTTTACTCACCACTTCCGCCAATAGCTTGTGAGCCGTATGCAGAGCCAGCTGCAATCCCAATGCTCAGAAGACCAAATGGAGAGCTTGGGTGCTCCATGGTTTGCCTTTTAAACCTTTTGCCAAGGTTGTATTCAGCCCAAGAGAAAGCTGTGCCTGGAATTGGCCTCCACACAATGTTTTCCAGGGGTTCCTCATCGAGGGTGATACCGGCAGATTCTGATGTTTTGGCTGTTATGAGTGCATAGTTCTCATAGTTGTCCTGCCCATGGATGTTATAGGTCTGACAGTAGCCAGAGACATCTGGGATTGTCAATAGGAAAGGATCATATGTGATTTGCCCCTTGGTCCCACCAGTGCAGAAGAAGACGACTTGGATCCCTGCACTAGCAGAGATGAACAAGGGGTTAGGGACTTTGATTTCAATTGTCACAACCTGCCCAGCAGTCAGGTCTTTTGTGACTCTCACCTTCCCAGACAGATAATCAATGTGAGTGTGCTGGGAAGCAGTCACATACACCAGGTCAAACTTGGGCTGGAACGATAGGGGCGGTACAATGAACGTGGTGCCCCAGCCAGACACCGGCAGGAGCTGCTCACCAACATAATCACACTTGGTGTGCTTTAAAGCACATACATGTCCACTATAGACGGCCACAGGATGCTGGGATACGATCCTGGTGCCAGATAATTCATCATGACTTTGAATCTGTATGGCCTCATAAGCTGAAAGAGAAATGGATGGTGTTGTCCCCGCTTTGTAGGCTTTTCCTTTTAAAAGTATATCTCCTTTGAGATGAAATTGAACAATGGTGGGATCCTTCCAGGCTACCACGGCAAACTGTTTTTCAAGACCGCCCATTGGAGTCACCACATAGTACTCTTTCCCAAGCCTCTGCACAGGGTACACTACACTGGTATCACCTGTATGAGCCTTATAGTTGAAAGCGAGGACAGAGATCTCATAGTCAGCCCGGATGATGATCGAGTTGTAAGAAGTGCTGCTCCCAGGCAACTCCACAAACTCTGGGATCGTCACAGATTCTGTCCGTTCAGGATTTACAGTGATAGTGACAGCAAAATCTGCTTTATTCACTGAGATGGTGACGGATGTCCTAGGGGTATAGGCAGTGATGAACAACCTGAAGTTTGCAGTGCGGTAATTTGTTAAGTAATTCCTCATGAAGACAGTAATGAATTCTGTCCCTTGGAGGCCTGAGCAAGAGGCATGGTGAAGATCTGCAGGTTGAATGGTAGGAGCAATACTAGAGATGCCTAGAGAAAGGACACAAATATAAAAGAGCATCACAAACCAAGACATGAACATTTTACAAGACCAGCTCTTGTCTCATAGGGTATGTCCACACACAGTGTTTATATTGAAATAATGCAGATTATTTCAATTTAAAGATTGCAGGTCCACACTGTTTCCTTATATCGAGATAAGGAGATTCCTTATCTCACAACAAAGAAAGTCCTTTTGATATAAGAAAACCTAGTATTATATAAAAATGATGATGAGTAGAAACTGTTATTTCAAAATAATTCAGAGTGGACGTGTTATTTCAATTTAACTGTTATTTCTGTTTAGCACTTTTGCCCTTCTCCTTCCCAGGGTGCTGTCCTTTTTCTAAATATTGGGTGGCGGCATGGCCCTTCTAGGGGGTCATCTTGCCACACCTCCCATGGTGCCCCTCTCCTAAATCGAAATAGCAAGTCCTGTCCATGGACATACTAGTTCAATTTGAATTTCTAGTGGGGATATCTCTAATCGATTGAACATAAATCAATTTAATGATTTCATAGCAATTTTATTAAATTGATTTACCTTAAATTGATTTAATTGTCTAAGTGTGGACATAGATAGACTCTAAGGGTATGTCCACACAGGCTTCTTATTTTGAAACAACAGATGTTTCGAAATAAGAAGCGGCATATCCACACGACGCACCATTATTTTGAAACAATGGGAGCCGTTGTTTTGAAATAACAGCCATTATTTCAAACCATTAAACCTCACATCTAATCAAAATAGCCGTTGTTTTGAAATGGTTGTTTCGAAACAACGGCGTTCGGACACGTTGTTTCGAAACACCATTGTTTCGAAACAACTGTTTCAAAACAACATGTCCGTACGGCCTTGCTTCGAAATAACCATTTCAAAACAACGGCTATTTCAAAAGCGGGCTTTCCCTTAATTTGAATTAACAAACTGTTAATTAACTTGTTTCGAAATAAGGACTTTATTTCAAAATAACTCATTTTGAAATGGGTTATTTCGAAATAATGTTGCGTGTGTGGACATAGCCTAAGATCAGAAGGCACTAACAAGATCATCTAGTCTTACCTCTTACACAGCACACGTGAATCTCGTGTCATACAGTGCTTACTCTCCTAGAACTGATAACAAGGAGCACAGACACAAGAATGGGAGTTGGGCCATCTGGCTCTGGGAGTGAATGTCATTGTTACATTTTACAAGGCCAGTTGTACCAGTATCTCTCCCTCTAGTCTCTTATTTTCACTCCCAGATGAATATGAGACCGAGCTCCATCTATAGAGAAACTTAGGTCAGCTCAACTAAGCCGCTGAAAGGGTGGACTTTTCACAGCCCTGACTGACATAGTTAAACCATTTCTGTGTCCAGACCATGTGAGGTTTTCTGTGTTGAGTCAAATAATTCTTGGACTAGACCCAACCTTGGAGTGTCTTACCTTTGTTTCAGGGTCCATCCACATTTGTACTGAGCAGTACATTTTCCCCCACCTCAGATGAATTTTCCTAGGCAACTAAAGTTAGCCTAGTCTACACACTGGTTGTCACAGTATAACTATGTCATTTAGGGATGTGGTTTCATACTCATACAATTATATAAAGGTAACTCTTGTTTAGATTCAGTTATACTACTATAATATGTTTAAGGTCCTGCCTACATAAGAAATTCTCACCAGTTGTGCAATGTAGTAATACAGATATTATTTTACTGCTATAATCCCCAGAGTGGACACCCATGTTCCATAATAAGTGTCTCTTTTCAGTTTTATTTACACCCCTTCCTAAGTGACATAAGCTAACCCAATAAAAAAGGCCCTCTTCTAGGTGAATAAGGCCATGTCTACACCACAGATTTCAACCTACATAGGTATGTCAGTCATGAGTGGGACAAGGTGTTGTATCTGACTGATACAGCTGTGCCAACAGAAGCCTCTAAAGTAGACAGTTTATGACAACAAACCTGCACTTTTGGTGACATAGGGTCTTTCAGTTAGATCAGATTTTCACTACTGATGGTTGGACTATATTAGAAAATTGGACTGGCTCAAGTATGTCTGGTGAGGGTGTGAAAAATCCACACCCCTCAGCAACATAGATAAGCCAGCCTAAGTCTCCAGGTAGACAGCTTTAGGTTGATGGAAGAATTCTCTACTACATCTCAAGAGCTATGTTCACACACAGGAGGTTATTTTGATACAAGTTGTTTCGAAACAACTTGTAGCGAACTAACGCCTTATTTCGAAATAACAAAAAGTTAGTTCAAAATAAGGAAAAAAGCAGGAATCGAAATAGCATGTTCACACTGTGGGCTTGCTATTTCGATTCAGGGGCAGGGCACCATGGGAGGTGTGACAACATGGCCGCCTCACTGGGCCATGTCGGCGACCATGTTGCCAGCCAGGCATGCCCAGGCAAGAACTTCCTGTTCGCCGGGGTGCTGAGCTCCCTGGGAGGAAGGTCAGACGGTTGTTTCAAAACAACCATTGTTTCAAAACAATATGTTCCGACGGGATTGTTTCGAAACAACTCATTTTGAAACAACATTGTTTTGTAACCAAACAGGGTTTAAGTTGTTTCGAAACAATGGTACGTCGTGTGAACATGGCGTTTCTTATTTTGAAACAACCTCTGTTGTTTCGAAATAAGACTGATGTGTGAACACACCCAAGGAGATGGATTTACTATAGCAATGGGAAAGCCTCTTCTGTCCTGTCTACACTATGGTACTCTACTATTTTAAGTGTCACCATAGCCAAATGTAGGGTTGACTTTAAAGTGTAGAGTTTTGCTGGCATAAGTATCTCAGTTTGAATTGCAAAATAATCACATTCCTAACTGACACAGCACAGACAGTCTGTGGTAGCAAGAATCCTTTAACTGGAATAAATTGTATTGCTCAAGAAGGTGGTTTAACTAAACTGGCAAAAGAACTCTTTTGGCAATAAAAACTACAATGCCATTACAGGTTTGCCAATACACCTATAATGGCTTAGCTGCACCAGAAATGCCTTTGTAGTCAAGTTGCCCAAGGAACTAGTCTGCAATAACCTATATGGGCAAAACCACTGTTTTACTGGTATCATCTGGATCCACCCTAGGAGTACTTTGCAAGTTTAATGCAATGGTTCTCAACCTTTTGTGAGTCGCAACAGACTTGGCAGCATATTGCTACTCTACAGGATATACCAGCTCACTCCTTCCAGGCCAAATCCAGCCATTTCCCTGGCTCTCGATGACATACTTACCGCTGTGTGGCAACACAGTAATGTACCCTGACACAGTGATTGAGAACCACTGGTATAGTGTAGTCGCCCAGCTACGGCAGCCAAGCACCCCTAAGGCAGACCTTGCCTAAGAATGTCTGTCCGGGAGTTATAGTGGTTATAGTGGCATACTTCACTGGTTTCTATTCAAACAAAAAAAAATCTTTCCTGTGGAAAAAAATCCTTGGATTAGAAAGGTTTATTTTTTGCCCAAATAGTTATATCAGTACAGGCTGTTGTTTGTCACTAGTATGTAAGTGAAAACTTGTTTATTCCAGCATAGCTTATTCCCTTTCCTGTATGAAAACAGCCACATGCAACAAGCCAGAGATATCCACCCAATAATTCTGGCATCACGTGGCTGTGTCAGAGTCTCCTTACTGTGTACATTGGTGGGTATGCCCTTAACTCTACCCCTTTCGTAGATTGGTTATTGAATGTTCTTGATGAGGAGTGTACACTCCAGGATCTCATTTTTCATCTAGGTCTCAGTCTACACATAGACTTTGTACCCGTATAAATAGGTCAGTTAGGACCATCATGCCAAATTAGTAATACCGACCCCTGCTTTGGAAATTGACTGATCCTTGATTTTTGACTACTGGTGGTGGCTATACCAGTGGCCTAAGAAGGAAGGGTAGATGGGGTGGGTTCTGAGTTATTACAGAGAATCTTTCTTGAGTGTATGGCTGGTGAGTCTTGCCTACATGCTCAGAGCTTAGCTGATCATCACACTTGGGGTCAGGAAGGAATTTTCTCCCAGGGCAGGTTGTCTAGTGCTCTAGGGGTTTTCCACCTTCCTTTGTAGAGTGAGGCATTGCTCACGGGCTGGTGAATTCTCTGTATCTTAAAATCTTTAAATCATACTTTGAAGACTTAAATAACTCAGTCGTAGTTTAGAGGCTTATTGCAGGAGAGGGTGGGTGAGGTTTTGTGGCCTGCATTGTACAGAAGGTCAGACTAGATGATCATATTGGTCCCTTCTGAACTTACAGTCTATAGGTATGTCTATACTTGAGGATTTTGTTAAACTGACTTAACAAGGTTGACTTTAAGTCAGCTTATCAAAGCACTAGTCTACACTTGCCGCAGTTCTCGGTGGCAGTCGATGGGAAATACACAAGGTATGTAGAATACCTTGCGTATCTCCCAAAAACTCTCCAACTAACTCGAACACATCAAGGTAAGCCAACCTCAAATGGATTGCAGTCGGCTTACAGCAACTCTAGTTATGGGGCTGGAGTTGCTATGGCGAATTCTGGAGTGGATCAGTGAGTTCATACTCGCTGCTGAATAGTGCCTGGAAGATCACACTAATGGTGGCAATTCTGCCGCTGTCAGTATAGACGTATCCAAAGTCAACTTAAAAGTTAAGCTGACTTAATAAAGTCTACCTAAGGCTATGTCCACAGCGGAGGGCTTTGTTAAGTTGACTTTATTACGGGTATGTCTAGACTGAGATTGGCAAATTTGCTGCTGTCAGCTCAGCATTCCAGGAGTGGTTCGCAGCGAGTCTGAACTTTCTATGGCACTCCTGGAAGTCGACCCCAGAAGTCCTGGGGGCAGGGGGCATAGGAGAAAGCTGACTGCAAGGGATTTGCAGCCAGCTTTTCCCAGAGGTGTACCAGTGGGTTACAAAGTTGCCGCCAGTTATCCAAGGAATTTTACATTCCTTGTGTAACTGGCAGTCAACTGCCACTGAAAAGCTCTCAATTATAGACTAGGACTAAGTTGACAAAGCCTACAGTGTAGATGACCGTACCTACAATGCGTTCAGTTAATAAAGTCGACTTTAACACTTAAGGCAACTTTAAGGACTGGTGTTGTTAAGTCAACTTAAGCAAGTGCTTAAGTTGACTTAATAAAAGCCCAGAGTGTATGTGGAGGTGAAGTCAATTTAAGACTCGAGTGTAAACATACCCTATGAGTCTAGTGTAGATGCAGTTCTTCCACTGTCAAGGTCTTAATCCGTGTGTATACTATGAAGTTTTGCCAGCGTAGCTCTCAGCTAGAAGGATGTGGGGAAAATCACATCATTTAGCCAAGAGATGATGGCAAAATTCTTGATGTAGATACAAGTATGCCAGCAGGGAAGTTCTTCTCTTTTTAAAGCTAATTTTATTTGGAGAGGTAATAAAACAGAACTTCTTTTGGTGGTTTACAGTGCATTTCCAGTAGGAGTCTCTTCCAACATGGCTATACATGCAGACAAGCCCTTACTGCAAAGCATCTTATGCACTTATGTCCTTTCCTGAACAAGAAACTGATATAAGCCTCTTTATACTGATATAACATTAGGGAGTTTGTATTTCTTTAGCTGTGTCAGTAGGGCTAAACAAATAAGGGGTATGTCCACACACACTGTTTAAATTGAAATAACACTGGTTATTTCGATTTGAAAAATGGTAGGTCCACATGACATTCCCTTATTTTGAAACAAGGAGCTCCCCCATTTCGATATAAGGAAAATCATATCGATATAATAAAACCTAGTTTTATATTGCAATGATGGTTAAATCAAAATCGTTATTTTAAAATAACACAGTGCAGACATGTTATTTCAATTTAACTGTTAAATTGATTTAACACTTTTTGCCCTTCTCCTTCCCAGGTACTTTCCTTTTTCTATATATTGGGTGGGGGCATGGCCTTTCTAGGGGGAAGGAACACCTCCCCCTAGAATCTTGCAACACCTCCCATGGTGCCTCTCTCCTAAATCGAAATAGCAAGTCCTGTCCGTGGACATGCTATTTCAATTTGAGTTTCTAGTGAGGACCTGTTAAATCAATTTAACTTAAATTAATTTAATGATTTTAAATCAATTTTATTAAATCAATATAAGTTAAATCAATTTAACTGTGTAAGTGTGGACATAGCCAAGGAGTCCTGTGGCACTTTTAAAGACTAAAGTTTATTTACCGCATGAGTTTTTGTGGGAGAAAATTTCACTTCACCAAATGTGTGAAAATAAGGAGTTTACAATATAGCTAAAGTTGTTCAACCAACTTCAGCATGCTAAGTGAATGGGTTGAGACTACTGTCTGGATGCTTTGGTCCATCTTCTTTTAATGATGCTAGTTTATAATCCTAATTGATGTATCTCTATGGCAGAGAAAAGGGGCCAGTTTCCTCCTGCTTCACAGTGGATTTTTTTGCCAGACACCAACTGCAGGTTCAAAATACATGTAGAGCAGAGGACACAGAAATCATATTTCTCTTGCATACCAAATGTACTTTTTGCATCTGTTGTCACAATGATCTAGTTCTCAGAGCCTGAGGACTAAGAAGCAGGACTCCTGGGTTCTTTCTTTGACTCTAAGAAGGAGTGTTGTCTGTTGGAGGGGTTGGGAAAAAAGGGAAGAGGGAAAGATGGTGGAAGGCTGGCTGAGAGAATAATAACAACAATCACGTATATTGTACTTACCATTTCCACCAATAGCTGATGAACCATATCCAGCCCCATCTTTAATCCCAATGCTCAGGAGACCAAATGGGGAGACAGAATTCTCAATGGTGTGGTTGCTAATCCCACTTCCCATGCTATATGTCGTCCAAGAGTATGCTGTGCCTGGAATCGGTCTCCACATAGGAAACTGTAGTGGTTCCATGTCAATGGTAGTATCATCTGTATCAGACGTTTTAGATACAATCACTGCAAAGTTCTCAAATAGCTCTTCCCCATGGATTTTATAGCTCTTGCAGTAATGAGAGATATCTGGGATCATCAAGAGAAAGGGATCATACTCGATTTTCCCTCTGGTCCCACCAGTGCTGAAGAAGATGACTTGGATCCCAGCACTAGCAGAGATGAACAAGGACTTAGAGATTTTAATTTCAAATGTCACAACCTGTCCAGCCACCAGGTTCTTTCTGGATTTCTCCCTCCCAGACTGATAATCAATGCGTGTGTGCTGGGAAGCAGACACATACACCAGGTCAAATTTGGGCTGGAAAGATAAGGGCGGTACAATGAACGTGGTGCCCCAGCTAGACACTGGCAGGAGCTGCTCAACGACATAGTCACATTTGGTGTGCTTTGTGACACATATGTGTCCACTGTAGACAGCCACGGGATTCTGGGACACAATCCTGGTGCCAGATAAATCATCACGGCTTTGCAGCTGGACAGCCTGATAAGCTTGAAGTCGGATGACCAGTTTTGACCCTGCTCTGTAGGTTTCTCCTTGGAAAGTTACAGCCCCTTTGAGGTAAACTTCAACGACAGTGGGATCCTGCCAGGCTACTACAGCAAATTGTTTATTGGAATTCCCTATGCTTCCCACTGGTGTCACCACATAGTACTCATTCCCAAGCTTCTGCACTGGGTACACTACAGTGGTATCAGCCGTATGGCTTTTATAATTCAAAGAGAGGATGGCGATCTCATGGTTAGCCCGGACAATGACTGTGTGGTCAGATATTTTGCTTTCAGACAGCTCCACAAATGATGGGATTGACACCACTGTCGTTTCTTCTGGATTTGCCTTGACATTGAAACTAACATCTGCTTTGTTCACAGAAGCAGTGACAGACGTGCCAGGGGTATAGCTGGTGATGAACAACTTGAGGTCTGTACTGCCATATCTTGGCAAATAATTTTGCATGAAGACTGTGATAAATTCTGTCCCTTGGGGACCTGAGCAAGAGGGGTCTGGAATTTCTTCAGTTGACACTGCACTAGAGATATCAGAAACACCTGGAGAAACAGAAAGATGGAGGAGATAGGCATAAAAAAAATCACAGATCAGTTCACTCTCACCTTATGAAACATCCTGTTTTTATTCAGTATCAGCTTGTGACAAAGTAGAGATGCTCCTAATGTTTTCTTTGAGTGCTGCTTGTGCACCTCAGTTTCCCCCATATGTTATTCATGTATTTCGGTGATGGAACCTGGGTGTGTGATTATTGTCAAAACCACCAGAGGGCATACGGACCTCCCCCAACTACATATTTGCAGACAATGACTAGACACCTCTGACCTCCTGGGTCAAACCAGCTTCAACAGGTTGTAATATCTTGTCCGTGAAAGAGACAAAGGACTGTGGAGGGGCAAGAGAGGTAGGTCTGTGCAGGGCCATAACTATGGCAGGGCCAATGGGGCACAGCCCTGGGTGGCCCGAAGTGGCTCAATAGAGGCGCGCTATTAAAGGGGTGGCTTTGTGGCACCAGCTCTGAGTGCCGCTAACGGGAAGGGGTGCGTTCTGATTGGAAAGTGCCCCAGGAGGCAAAATGCAGCCTTACAGCTCTGGGTCTGGGAGGAAGGACAATCCCCGTGAGGGGTTGGGGTGTAGGCCCAAGTTGGTTGCTGCTATAACTGCTAATTAATCTACTAAAAAAAATCTTTTTATTCTGCAATCCTCAGAAGTAGTAAACCCTTCTGACTTTCAAGCTGGCTCTGAATCACGTCTGACTTCAAGGCATGGTGTATGGATCCTTTGTGGGCCTAATCTCATGGCAGCAGCCCCAGGACTTGAAAGTGGGGGGGGGGGTAATAGGAGGAGGTGTTGGGGCAGTATTGGGGTGCTCATTAAATTGGTATAACACTGTTACTAGCTGACAACTGGGGGATGTTGGGAAATTCAGAGGGGTGTAGGGGGTGAGTTATGGAAATCCCTGTCTCGGGGCACCCAGAAGGTGGGGGGGGGTCAGGCAGAGCAGGGACACTGAACCCTCTTGAAGGCCAGATTCAAAAGACAGCTACACTGGTATTTGGAGGCAGGTGGGAGCAGACTGAGCATTAAACGTCTGATTGGCTGCATCCCAAGTGGCTCCAAAACACCATTCCTGCATT
This sequence comes from Podocnemis expansa, assembly GCA_007922195.1. Lineage (NCBI taxonomy): Eukaryota > Metazoa > Chordata > Testudines > Podocnemididae > Podocnemis > Podocnemis expansa. Next base: position 939,326 of record ML682100.1, read on the forward strand.
CCATCACAGAGCTTTATTATGGAAACTTTATTATAGCAATAGTCCAACCCCTCTGGCGTCATGCTCATGGTCCAGAAAAATCATGAGTTTTGGTTTCAAAACATTGTTTGTTTGTTTGTTTGTTTGTAAATAACTGTAGTGATCTGTTTCCCTGCCTCCTGTTTTCTGAACCTTGAGGTCACACTTTTTTCAGTGTTTTCTTCACAGCCACTTTTTTTTTTAATGAAAGCTGTGATTTTCATGCAGTTTATTGATTTCGATAGCTGAGTCTTTAAGAAACCCATCAAATTCTACTGATAACATGTCAACTCTTCTGCACGGGCATGTGGATAGGGATGAGAGTGGGTGAATATGAAACAACATGACTCTTGGATATTTTCATGATTAGAAGTACCACATTTTCTCTTTCAGGGTGGTAGCTGTGTTAATCTAGCTCCAGAGGGGTTGTCGTGTTAGTCTGTGTACAGCAAAAACAAGGAGAGGTCTGTCAGCAGGGATTTCCCTAACACCGCCCTACACCCCCCTTATACCTCCCCTGAGTCTCCCAACACCCTCCCCCAGTTGTCAGCTAGTAACAGTGTTATACCAATTTAGTGAACATCCCCAATATCCCCCCACACCTCCCCCTACGCCCCCCAATTTCAAGTCCTGGGGTAATACTGGTTCTGTGGCACCTTAAAGACTAACACATTTCTTTGGGCATAAGCTTTCATAAGCTCCAACCCACTTTGTCAGATCATCTGTACCCCCCATCTTCAAACATCTGAAGAAGTGGGATTTTCTCCCACAAAAGATCATGAGATAAATAAATTTGTTAGTCTTTAAAAGTGCCACAGGACTCCTTGTTTCTTTCACATTTTCTATGGCCTGCTGAAGACATTAACATTGTTCTTTATTCCCAAGCATTCGGATGACCGGCTTATAGTCCTAAGAATGATTACAAATCTCCAGTGACTCACAAAATAAAGTATAATAAGTCTGACCTAATGTGGGCGCTCATAATTCTCTATAGCATCTGATCACAGAGACTACAGGACCTGCTATTTGCCTGTGCCCCAGTCCCCAAGCTCCATAAGTCCCAAGGGTCTATTTGACCTTGTGCCATTGAAAGGTGAAAGACCTTTTATCTTGCCTCCAAGCCAGCCAGTCCCTTGAACAAGATTGCAAACATTGTCCTAGAGATGAAAGTCCCCATATTCCATTTTCTCAGCTAACCAGTCCTTCCCCTGGATCTGGGGCTAAATTGGAACCAACAACCCCAAGCCGAAAGGCCCAGTAGCCCACTCCCATAGCCCCTGAAACGTTGACCTCAGTATCTTATCTGTGATCACTCAGTCAGTGGAAACAGAGCCCAGCCTGCAAAACTATTAGCATAAGGTTTCTGCTTTGTCTACTTCTGCAGCTTCTCCTACAAGCTGGAGCAGGGCCACAACTAGGCTGGTGCGAATAGGGCAAAGCCCCAGGTGCAGAATTTTAGGGGGTGCAGGGGATGGATCCGGCCTCCCACAGCAGGTGGGGATGGATCTGCTTCCATTCCCAGCTGCCACGGGGAGCTGGATCTATCCCCTGCGCCCCCTAAAATTCTGCACCTGGGACTTCCAATGCTGCTGGAGCTCACCACCAGCGGATCCATCCCCCCAGGCCTGCTGGCAGCAGTGGGAGCTTCCCAGCGCCCCCGGTGGCAGCTGGGAACTGATCCAGATCCCCCCAGCCTGCCAACGGCAGCAGAAAGTGCCCACCACTTCTGACAGGCCGTCAGGATCTGGATCAGTCCCCAACCACATGCCTGGGGACGGATTGGGGCCCTAGATCGGATAAGGGGCCAAGGAGGAGGGACGCATCTGGGGCTGCTTGCCCCAGGCACGAAAACTACTAGTTACAGCTCTGTGCTGGAGTCTCTGGCAGTTTACCAACAAGCCCACGGGGCAAGCAGTTCTCGGTCCAGGGGTTGCTGTGTGGAGTGGTGGCCTCATCTGGGTCCCATTTTACTTCCTCCCTACTTGGTGTCATGGTCCCTGTTTTCTCAGTTTCACCTCTTTCGCAAGCATCCTCATTCAGATCATCAACAATCACTCTTCCTTCTCTCAGCAGCAAGACTAGCCTAGGTCACTCTTGAAAGTATTAGGTCATATCTGTGGACATCCATATTATATCCACAGATAGCGACATCTGCAGACACAATGAGGATATCCGTGAACCACTTCTTGTGGATGCAGATTGGCTGCAGAGCCATGTATTTGTATCCATGCACCAGGGCTGGCTCAAGGGGTTGTGGTGCCCCAAGTCAGGTTTTGATCTGGCGCCTCTCCTTCTCATCCATGGAGGTTGAAAATGGTTTTACAAAGTGCATAAAACTCCAGCATCTGCTTGCAGAAGGATTTAAAGTGCACTCTGCCTACATGACTTAAGCTGCAATTGACTATCAGTGCCTGAGCTGCTAGGAAAGAGTTGAAGAGGTGGGAGCCAGCCTGAACTTCAAGAGGGCTAGGCACCCCCGAGAATTGTCACCTGAAGCCATGTCTGTCTCTTGCTTCACAGTAGAGCCGGCCCTGCCATGCAGGGACTATATATCTTTGGCTGCCTCCTTTTTCGCCCCCTAGGCTTGCTAGTGGAAAGGTTTCTAGAGGTAAAAGGCAGGCGTTTCCTAAAGATCTGGGGATTTAAGAACCCATCAACCATCAATGGGGTTTGGGCTCCTAAGTGCCTAAATCGCTTTCAAAAATGATAGTTCAGGCTCCTCAGTCAGTGAGGTGTTGCAATGCTGAGTGCAGCAACAATTAAATACCTTTAAAAATCCCAGTTAAGGTGACTATACAAATACTTGTCACCAAAGTCTGAGAGCACCACCATGATATCTGGGAAAATACACATGCACTCAGGTTACATCTTCTGCTCCCATGGTTTTTCCTGTTCCTGCTGTGTCCATGACTCTCAACTCAACTTCTGCCCCCTTGAATGCTGTACCCTTTGCCCAAACCTGTGTCGTAGTTCTTCAGCCCCTTATGGATGTCCTGCCATTTCCTTAAGTTAAACATAGCATCAGCCAAAGCCTTCTAGAATCCTCCCACGCTGCCTTTCTTTCCTCCTCACTGCTGACACAGCCATGCAAGTCCTCACTCACTCAAGCACTCTTTAATAACAGAGAAGAACCCAAACAGAGCCCCACAAACTCCCAAAATGTTGTGGTTCAGACAAAGCCTTCAGAACCAACTTCATTCTTCTCCAGCTGCTTCTGTCTAGACCAGGCATAGCCAGACTGCAGCTTTTCAAAGAAAAAATGCAGCTCGCCAGCAGGGAGCTGCTTCAGGCTGGGGGAGTTAAAATTTCCAGCCTGTCAGGCAGCTCCGCAGCCAGCAGCTCAGAGGAGGGGCAGGGAGGAGGGAACAGACAGCTCAGAGAAGTGGTGGGAGATGAGGGAGCAGCAGCCCCAGCTCAGAGAAGGGGTGGGGAGGAACAGCTGGCAGCTCAAGGAAGCGATGGGGGTCAGGGGGAGTCTCAGGACAGAAAGGCACTTTAGGGAATGGAGGCAGTGAGGGAAGGGACTGAGGGGATCAGGGAGGAGACAAGCTGTAAAGGACTTAAAGATTAACATTATTGTTAGTTATTTTCTTTTTCATAGATTTCAGTGTGGATTGTATTTTGCATTGCTTTATTTATTTTGGTGTACTTTGTATTTTTTTATTTTCTTTTGTTCTGGTTGGTTTGGGTGGGTTTGTTCATTCATTTGTTTTGTATTTACCTTATACCACGTGCCAAAGCAGCCTCAGTCCTGTCCACAGCACTCTTCAATCTTAGAGGCACCTCATGCATTCCCTTTACAAGTATGGTCGTCAGGGAAACAGGTTAAAAAGTCTTCCATTGTAGCAGAGGGAGAAGGAATAAGCCAATGAAGAATCCTATGCCTTCCTGCCAACTCTACAGAAATCTGTAGATCAAGCTTTGGACAGTTAAACAAGGAGTTTTGTGGCACTTTTAAAGACTAACCCATTTATTTATCACATTTCTGCCATGAAAGCTCATGCAAAAAATAAATGGGTTAGTCTTTAAAAGTGCCACAGGACTCTTTGTTTGTTTGGCTGAACTAGACTAACACGGCTACCTCTTTGGAGCTCTGGACAGTTGAGGCTTTCCAGAGACCCTGAGGAATTGGGACTAAGGATGAGCTGTTTTCCATAGCATCTTCCTCCGCCTGCAGAATTATTTTATGCAGAATCCTATTCCACAAAACTAAGCCTGTTTTGAAAGACAAGTGTTGGGCCATGTATGGAGTAGGAAAATTGTTTCTCAGGACAGTTAAGTAGTCATGGGAGACAGAAGCAGTGTTCTTTTTAAGGTGATGATGAAGCTGACCAAGTTATGGATGCACTTGGGGAACCAATGAGCAGGGGCCCAGCACTGGGTCAGGGATCTAGGAGAGAACTTTCTCAGATGCATTGAAAAGTTGCTAAGCTGCATCATCAGCTTAGAGGGAACATTGCAGGGAAGGGCAGCATGGTCAGAGACAGCAGGAGAAGTGAGCAATGGTCAGGGACAGCGGAGAAGTAGTGGCATGGTAAGAGGCAGCACCAGGGTGAAGGGGGAATTGTGGCATGATCGTGGAAACTGTGGCATATTTAGATTTTCTCATAGACCCTAATGCAGCTCACTGCTTATTGCTTTGTTAAAATTGTGTTTTACAAGTCCTAAACATGACGTGGAATACATAGAAACAAAAATACAAAGGAGAAAAAGTTTAAAACTGAACGTAGATTACTTTCAATTTTTTTCACAACTTACTGCTGTGAAGCATTGTATTCCATAGTGAAATTTGTTAAATCAAAACGTTGTGCAATACTTAAGAGATCAGCACCTGTGAGAGCTTATTGACAAGTTACTGTCCAGATTTTAAAACAAAAACTTGCCACTAGCCTGCAGTGTTCTGCATCCAGCAACAGCTAAGTTTTTATTGTGTAGGCCTAGTTTTCATGGTAACCTTAAGTAGTTATTAGAATCTGACATTAGTAGGATCACTATTTGCCCTGTTTTTAAGATAAAATTAAAGTGTGCAATAAATTTTAAGCTTAGTAATTTTGGAATAGGTAAAAATATGTGGTTATGTGCCTCAGTGCGGCTCTCAAAGGTTTAATGATAGACTTGTGCAGCTCTTGAGTTCCATAAGTTTGGCCACCCTGGTCTAGACCTTCAGGCATTTTACATTCATTTGCTAGCATGCCACCACCTTTCTGTGACATCTGGAAGTTTTATCATTCCCCTTTATGGAGAGGAAAGCTGAGGCAGTGCCTTGACCAAGGTCAACTAGGGCCATCCTTGGGGTGAGCGGACGTGAGGGGCAATCACCCCTGGCCCTGAGGTTCTGTGGTTCCCTCATTGTAGCAGGGCAGCACAGGGTCTGCATCGCTGCCACCCATGGCCATGCTGTTCCCCCCCTCTGCTGCCTTCAACATGGAGCTGAAGGCAGAGGGGACGGGGGGGAGCACAGAACCGGCCTCTGCTCTGGGCCAGCTTGCCCGGCCCAGGAGTGGAGCGGGCCAGCCCAGAGGCCAGGATATGGGCTCTCACCGCTTCCCTTGGCTGTTCCATCCTAGGTGTGGGGAGGGCCAGCTCAGAGGCAGTGCAGGAGAGCAGAGCCCAGCCCCACGACTGGCCAGCTCCAGCCCCGGCTCAGGGGAGGAGTGTGAATGTGGGGCCAGCCTTGGGGCCTGCCTGTTGCCCTGCTGGGGGGGACGGTCAGGGGCCTCCCACAGGCCAATTGCCCCGGGACCCGCACCATCCCAGGGATGGCCCTGAGGTCCCCCACTGGGTCGGTGCCACAGGCAGCGGAGTGGGCCACAGAAAGTGAGTCTATATCTCTAGACATGGATTTGTGTTAAGTATGCAAGAGGATTTATTATTTTGCATACCAGCCTAGAAGTCTCTTGCTTGCAGCCCTTTCTCCTTTCCTCCTCTTCAAGCACAGATGCACCCAGCTTCTTTTGCAGGATTCTGGGTAATGCAGTCCAACTGGTGATTTGCTGTGCTAAGATGTATTATAATGAGACCCACGACTGGAGGGCACTCAAAGCAGGATGTGCTCATACTTTTCCTCCAATGCAGAGTGAGCAGATTAGAATCAGCAAGCACAAGCAGCAAATGGGGGGTTTGCAACCCACTGAGGGGAGCAGCGGAGCCAAAAGACGTAACCAGCTTCAATACTGAATAGGAGGTTTACAGAGAAGATGGCATGAAATGACTGCCTGAAACGGCATGTAGCTGATCTACGACTGCTTATAGCAAATATCCCCAAAAGCTGACAATGAGACACTAGATGGGAAGGCTCTGAGTTACAACAAAGTATTCTTTCCCAGGTGTCTGGCTTTTGGCTCTTGCCAAAAGGCTTGTGTTCCAACTGACTGCCATATTTGAGGCTGGGAGGAATTTTCTCCCAAGTCACATTGGCCAAGACCCTGAGAGTTTTTTGCCTTCCTCTGCAGAATGGGGCACTGGTCATTTGCTAGCTTGAACTACTGTAAATGGTGGCTTCTCTATAAATTGAAGTCTTTAAATCATTATTTGAGTGTGTCGGGAAGTCAGCCAAAGTTAAGGGTCTATCACAAGAGTCGAAGAGGATCTGTGGCCTGCAATGTGCATGCAGTCAGACTAGATAAGCATGAAGGCTCCTTCTGGCCTTAATGTCTCTGGGTACAGAGAAGGAGGGTGACAGCCAGATACAATGAACAAATGTTCTCTGCCCAAAAATGCAGTCTGAAAGTAGAATGAGGGCTATTCAACTGATCTCTCAGACTTGCCTTGAAGTGTATGTGTGCACTGGTGCACGCAAATCATGACCCACCCTACCACTACCATCCCAAAACTAAGTCCAGAGGTTTTTTGGCCAGAGTGGCTGAAGTAGAGGAACTAAGGGACACAAAGTTATATAGACAAGACTTTGCAGAGTACAGTAGAGCAGTCCTGGCCCCCATCTGGCAGCCTGTGTGGTGTTGAGAAGGTTGAAAGCCTCAGAGAAGGAGAACATGAAAGTGGGGCAGCGGTAAATGATCCCATAGTTGGTGCCCTGCTTTCAGATGATGTCATGGTATCCTGTCACACTGAGGCTGCCCCTCTGCAGGAGGAAAACCCAGTTATTGGGAAGAGACAGGGGGTAAAATAAGCCAGAGCGCCCCAGAACATGAGGCCCATAAATCTGACAGGCCAGAGCTCCAGGGCCCAGATTCAAGAATCTAGAAAAATAGGGCCCATGCGTGCATGAAGGGGGCCCAGACAATACAGAAAAGTTCTGAGGCCCCTCAGATTACACTTTAACCACTGAAGACAGTTAATAGTATTGGGGGATTCAATTATTAGAAATGTAGACAGTTGAAATTGTAATGACTGGGAGAACCACATGGTGAACTCCTTGGGTGCAAAGTTGTGGACATCTCAAGGCATTTAACTAGACTTATGTGCTGTGCTGAGGAGGAGCTAGTGGTCATGGTACATGTAGGTACCAATGACATGGAAAAAGGAAGGAGAGAGATCCTGGTGGCTAAATTTAGGCTGCTGGGAAAAAAATTAAAATCCGGGACTTCCATGGCAGCATTCTCTGAAATGTTTCCAGTTCTACTTGCAAGACTAGCTAGACAGGCAGGTTTGCAATGCATGGATGAGATGGTGTAGAGACGAAGGGCTTTGGTATATTAAGGAACTGGAGAACTTTTGGTGAAAGAATGAGCCACACAGGAATAATGGGCTCCACCTAAACCAAAATGGAACCAGATTGCTGGTGCATCAAATTTAAAAAGTTGTAGAGGACCTTTTGAAGTTTAAACTAAGGACTGGGGGAAAGCTGACAGGTGCTAAGCATCACACAGTTTACACAGAAACATCCCTTAAGTCAAGAAACTATTAACAGAGATTCTCTGTATTCTAAAGAGGAAAGGATAGAAGTTGATATGACAGTTAGGAACTGAAGAGAAACAAATTAAGAAGAGTCCCATTCAATTATATCACATGAAGGTAGGCTACTAAATATTTACAAATGTTATGAGTGCTAATCTACAAGCATAAGAAATCTAAATACTAAGATGGGTGAATTTGAGTGCCTGGTATTATATGAGGATGTTGATATAATAGGCATCAGAGAAACATGGTGGAACAGTGGTAATTAACTGGATGCAATAATACAAGGATACTAAATAAATAACAAGGAGTCGCGTGGCACTTTGAGACTAACAGAGTTATAAATAAATCTGTTAGTCTCAATGTGTCACATGACTCCTTGTTGTTTTTTTGCTGGACTAGACTAACATGGCTATCCCTTTGGAAACTGACCAAATAAATAGAAAAGGCAGACCAGGTTGCGGTGATGGAGGAGTAGTACTATATATGAAAGTAAACACAGAGTCAAATATAGTAAAAATCTTAAATAAATACCAATCTCTATGGATAGAAATTCCATGCTTGAATATAGTAGTAGGAATACACAAGCGAAGACCTATCCAGATGGTGGTGATTGTGAAATGCTCAGAGATCAGATAAGGTACAAAACCAGAAAACCCAATAAAAATGGGAGATTTCAGCTATCCTTGTATTGACATGGTATATATCACCTCAGGATGGGAAGCAGAGATAAAATGTGTAGACACTATTAATGAACACTCCGTAGAGAAGCTAATCCTGGAATCTGCAAGAGGAGAGGCGATTCTTGATTGAATCTTAAATGGAGCAATTGCAGAACCATGATTAGGGGTGGGCGAGAGGGGCAATTGTCTCAGGCCCTGCAGTTTTGTGGGCCCCATTCTGTCCTGCTGTGAGCAGGGTAGCACGGGGACCACACTGCTGCCCCCCCCTCCCCTCCCTGCTGCCTCTGGTGCAGAGCCAACTAGCGGGAGCCCTGGGTATAGGGTCTAGTCCAAGTGGGGAATGTAGCCAGGGCTTAAAGTAAGGGGAAACAGCCTGGAACACCATTCCAGGGCCCCCTATTTTTAGGGAGCCAGCATTTCAGGCCCCCTAAAAATACGGGAATGCCCCAGAATGCTGCATTCCAGGGCCCCCCAAAAATAGAAGGGCATGCCAGAATCTAGTGTTCCAGTGTCTTCCCCCTTGGCTGGCAGAAGGGAGGGGCTGTGGGCTGGGGTCAGCCCAGCCATGCCTCTCTTCCTCCGTCCCATGGAGCCTGTGCACACAGCCAGGCCCCAGCCTCCTGCCCCCCCTGCCTAGGTCTTTGGCCAGGTAAGGGGGTTGCGGGGGGGGGGGGTTCAGGTGGTCAGTCAGCTGGTGAGAAAAGCATGGGGATAGGAAGGAGGTGTGTGGTGGAGGGAGAAGAGGTCAGGATCATGGGCTGGGGAGGGCTTGGGGGGATGAAGAACGTGGTGTGAAGACTGGGGAGTGGTGGGTTAGGAGGGCTGGAATGGGAGCAAGGAGCTTAGGGAGTGGGAATTGGGGCTGAGAATGACATGGAGAAAGGGGTCTGATGGGGGTAGGTGTTTAGGGGCAGTAACTGGGGTGGGGGGCTGGCATTTTGGGGGATGGAAGCTGAGGTGTAAGAGGGGGCGTGCACATGTGGGAGGAAGGCCTGGCCATGTGGGAGGGGAGCCCACCCATGTGGGAAAGGGGCCCACCTATGCGGGAAGAGGGCCCGCCCAATTAGGAGGGTTCCAAGGCCTGCTGAATTATCCTTTAACCTGTGAATGTAGCTGAGCTACTTGGTAACAGCAACAGTAATGTAATAAAATTGAATAACCTTGGTGGAGGAAGGGGAATACCAAAGAAACTCACCTTAATAGTATTTAACTTCAAAAAGGGAAACAACATACAAATGTGGAGGCTACTTAAAATGAAATTAAAATGAGCAGTTGCAAGAGTGAAATGCCTGCAACCTGCATGGGAGATTTTAAAACTCCATTATAGAGGATCAAACAATATGTAAGCACTTAATTACCAAAAAGCCCAAAAATTCCACCAAGGCTAAATAGTGAAGGGAAAAAAGGGAGTTGGAGGCAGAAAAGCATCCTTTAAAAATTAGAAGTTGAATCCAACTGAGGAAAATAGAAAAGAACATGGATTCTGTCAAGTAAAGTGTAAAATAAAATAGGCCAAACCAGAAATTAAAGAACAGCTAGCAAAAGACATAAAAGCTAACATCCAAAAAAAATAAAAAAGAAAGTTAAGTACATGCAAAACAAGAAGCCTACCAAGCAATCAGTCGAGCCACTTTACAATAAAGGTGTTGAAGAAGCACTCAAGAAAAACCAGGCTGTTGTGGAGAACCTAAATCAATTCTTTGCATCAGTCTTCAGTGCTGAGGATATGGAAGAGATTCCAACACCTGAGCGATTCTTTTTAGGAGACAAAGATAGGAACTATCCCAAATTGAGGTTTCACTAGAGGAGGTTTTGGAACAAACTGGTAAATTAAACAGTAATAAACAGGGCTTTGTTTCAGTGCTTGATCAAAGCTTCCGTTCTGCACCGCTTGCTCCAGGCACCTCTCGTTCTAAGGGCGCATTCCACTCCGGCTGCACCCCAGGTGCCAAAATACCTAGTTCTGGCACTGGTAATAAATCACCAAGCTGGGCCGTCGATGGGGGGGCAAGAGGGGTGATCATCCCAGGCCCGGCGGTTCTGGGGGCTCCGCACTGTCCTGCCAAGCAGGGCAGCTCAGGGCGCGCACTGCTGCCCCTCCCATGCCAGGGACTAGGCAAGCCAGCCAAAAGCTACGCCCAGTTCAGCGCTCCCAGTCTGTGCCTCTCCCCGCCATGCATGCTGCTTTCAGCTTTGTGCCAGAGGCAGCAGGGAGGCGCAGGAGGCAACATGGGGCCCATATCACTACCCACCACATCCGTGCTGCCTCCTGCCCTCTCACCACTGCCTCCGGCACAAAGATGAAAGCAGCATGTGTGGCCGGGGGGAGGCGCAGACCGGGAGTGCTGAACCAGGTGCTACTTTTGGCTGGCACAGCTGGTCCCTGGCATGAGACCGCCAGCGCAAGGGCAAAGGGGTCTGCCCCCCCCCGGGCCAGCTGGTGGGGGGGACTGAGTGGGGGCCCCCCAGAGAGCAATTTGCCTGGGGCCCCACACCCTCCTAGGAATGGCCCTATCACCAGATCTACTAACTGTGGTATGTAACGTGCTGCTTAAATTTGACTCTCTACAACTTTACCGGCAGATAGCTTATGTGATATCAATGTTTTAAAAGGGATTCCAAGGAGAGCATGGCAATTAGAGGCCAGTAAGCCTCAATTCAGTATGAGGCACATTTGTTGAAACTGTAGAAAAGAACTGAATTTATTAGACACATAGGTGAACGTGGTATGTTGTGGAAAAGTCAATACAGTTTTTGTTAAGGAGACACATTCCAGTTTTCATAGTGGAGACGCTTAAACAGTGGGGTTACCCAAGGACCTGTGCTGGGACCAGTGTTGTTCAACATATTGATAAATTATCTGGAAAAGGGAGTAAATAGTGAGATGGCAAAGTTTGAAGACAATACAAAACTACTCAAAACAGTTAAATCCAAAACTGACTTCGGAGATTCACAAAACTTGTGATTGGGCAAGAAAATGCAGATGAAATTGACTGTGGATAAATGGAAAGTAAGGCTGTATTCACACATAGATGGTTATTTCGAAACAAGTTGTGTCGAAACAACTTGTTTCGAAATAATGCCTTATTTTGAAATATCTTATTTCGAATTAACAAAATGTTAATTCGAAATAAGAAAAATGCAGGAAACGAAATAGCATGTTCGCACTGCGAACTTGCTATTTTGTTACCTGCTGCAGGGGGCTGCAGCCCCCTGGGGGTGAGCCGCTGCTGCACCTCACCCTGCAGCCCAGAAAGGGGGCTGCAACCCCAGAAAGGGGGCCGCAGCCTCCGGCAGGGTCAGGGCCGGTGAACCCCTGCCAGGCGGCTCAGCCGCAGCCGCAGCCCAGGCTGCACCCCTGACACCCCCAGCGGGTCGGGGGCGCAGGGCTCAGCCCGCAGCCTGGGCTGCATCCGCGACACCCTTGGCAGGTTGGGGGCGCCGGGCTCAGCCTGCAGCCCGGGCTGCACCCCGGACACCGTCGGCAGGTCAGGGGCGCCAGGCTCAGCCCACAGCCCGGGCTGCACCCACGACGCCCCCGGCAGGTCGGGGGCGCAGGGCTCAGCCCGCAGCCCAGGCTGCACCCTGGACACCGCCGACCAACCGGGTTGTTTCGAAACAAAAGTGATCTATGAGTTTGAGGCCAATTTGGCAGTAAGTAGAAAGAGACAATACAAAGTCAATGGAGCTGGGTGAGCTTTGCTTTAAGATTTGGATTCATTTCGGGTATGTCTACACAGCACTTTTATTTCAAAATAACACTCGTTATTTCGAAATAAAAAAAAT
>ML682100.1:957666-988091 GCA_007922195.1 Podocnemis expansa
TGGACTAGACTAACATGGCTATCCCTTTTAAAATTGTGACATTGGACTGCCAGTCGTTTAAGGCTTGATCTCAAGGGGAGTCTATTGATTTTAAAAGACAGTGGATATGGGGGAAGAAGTTGGCCAAAAATCCATGCAGCACAGTAGTGACTGTGATGAGGGGTAAGGGAAGAGAACTGGAGGTGGGACCTTGGGCAGACCTGGTGACGGGGTGGGCCCGGGAACTTGCCTTCCCCAGGGGAAGCTTCCCCAAGTGCCTATGAAAGCAAGCCATCCTGCCCTCTCTGTGCATATGCCTTACTGTAGCTGAGAGAGTGGTAAATAGTCAGACATCTGAAAGGCACAGGAGGTGCAAATGTGTGGCAGAAGAGGACTCTGAAGCTGCATGCCCCTGACCAAGCCATGGATCTGCATTATGGGGGCTGGCTGGAAACACACATGAGGGAAGGATGCTGAAGTGAGCCCCATTGTGTTGCCAAGGAGCACCGGAGGGGTGCTGATCAGGGGAATACTGGAGGTATTCCTTTAGCTCCATTACTGGGACATGTTGTAGCATGGTTAATTCCAAAGATCTGTAGGTGACAAGTGAGGGCAGGGATGCATGAAAATCTCCCCATGTTTGCCCTGATCAGGTGCAAATACACTTCAGAGTTCCTTCGGTGACATAAACTCAACCCTCAACCCCACCCGCAGGTGAGGCAAGGATTAAGCCCACAGAGTAAAGACATGCCTGAAGAGTCTGGGTGCACATCCAGAATAAACACCCTACATGTTCTTTCCTGAGCCAAGCTATGCCACCCCATCTACACTGCTTGTTTTCAGCAATGTAGCGACCCACTATGGCAACCTTTCCGCACCACAGAGAAAAACTTCAGCAGTGCCAGAAGGCAGGGGGCAAAAGGTTATGATCTATGTAACTTTTCTGTTCACTTATGTGATGTAATTGTATGGTTTGATACCAATTATGCCATGCAATTTTCCTTTATGAATTCTCATAACATATTCTACAGGATTAGTATGGTATCACATTCCCTGCAGCATCATGTATGTGCACAGATGTGAAGCATATTATGTAGCTCAGATCCTCAGGACTCCCTCTCTGAGGCTGGAGAATTAAATGGCAAAGGAATCATAAATTTAGTTTCCCAGCTCAGCAAGAAGAGAATCACACAGCAGCACAGAAAGGGAGGGGCCAAAGGGAATTAAAAAGGAGGAATGCAGACACTTTGAGGAGAACAAACAAGGAGCCCTATGGCACTTAAAGGCTAAAAAAATTAATTATCACATAAGCTTTTGTGGGACAAAATCCCACTTTGTCAGGTGCTTTGAAGAAGAGGAGCTGCTGGCTTGGGCCAGAGACACACCATGTTAGAAGTAACTGCAAGATACAAAGCCGACCCCACATTGCCAGGAGGGCCTGGTCTGGCTGAAAAACCACCAGACATCCAGACTTGGGGGTAAGATAGATGAGCACAAACTAAAGTGAGATCCTAAATGCTGTTATAGTGTAGTATGTATGATTTATCTTTCGTTTTCTCATGGTAATGCCTGACTCCTTTATTAAATGACTGTGCATTGATTTTTTTATATACTCAGTTAAATTCACATCCTGATCAATAAACTAGTACTTGTTTTATCTAAAGCTGTGTGGACTTCAGTGGGTGTGACTGAAGGAGGCTGGGTACAATCCATTTCTTTGTTGAATGGATGGACATGATGGTCATTGGAGAAGGACTCCAATCTCTGTCAAACAGACATTCTGACTGTGGTACCCATACATATATAAAATTGATTAAATCATTGATTTGACTCCAGATCTTGCCTCAGCACAGTGAGACAAACTAAATGACCTCTTGAGGTCCCTTCCAATCCTACATTAAATATGAGGCATGTGGAAGCTGGGTGATGAGAAGGCTTCTCATATGAATGAATGAGCTTTGCAATCAAAGAGGTGCTAGAAGATGCTTTATCAGGAGGAGGGTATATTGGGTTGTGCCTCTCTGACTTAGGATCAGTCTGCTTTCGTTCTTTTTGTAATTGGTTGGTGCACGTTAGATTTCAGAATTCTAAGAAACAAAATAAAAGAAGGCTGCATTCTCTTGGGAAGAGTATAAATGTCCCTCCCACACCCCAGCCCTTATTCTCTTTATGTACATCTACACTGGAGCCTTAGGTCAACTCAAGGAAGGTTAAGTTGACCTACAGGCCCCCGCAGCCACATCGGCCTTTTATTAAGTCAACTTATGCATTTCCTTAAGTCAACTTAATAATACCACCTCTTATGGGGTATATCTACACTGTGTGTTTAAGTCAACTTAAGGGCCCTTAAGTCAACTTAAACAAAGCCCTGTCTACACTGCAGGGTAATAAAGTCGACTTTAGTATCAGGTAAAGTCAACTTTATTACTTCCGCTTATAAAGTCAACTTTACAGTTAAGTCAACTTTATTAAGTCAACTTAAGGCAATGTGGAGGGGAAGTTGCCTTAAGTCGACTTAATTGGCCTCCAAACCACAGAAAACATGGGGATGGAGGCTGGCTAGAAGGCACAACACAGCTAGGAGTATTCCCAGCTGTGTGGACCACAGCCAAACTCCCCATGTTCCCTGACTGATCTGCCCCATTCTGAGCCAGACCGGGCATCACAGCCCGACCTGGCATTTCCCCTGTTCTCAGCCTGCTCTGCATGTCTCCCCCATTCTCAGCCCACCCCGCATGTCTCCTCTGTCCTTTCCCGCCCTGCATGTCTCCCCCATTCTCAGCCTGAACCTGCCTGTCTCGCTCCTTCTCTTCCCAAACCCCGTGTGTCTCCCCTTTCCCTGCCCAAACCTGTGTGTCCCCCCTTGCCCTTCTCAGCCCAGTCCTCAGTGTCTCCCCTTTCCCTGCCCAAACCTGTGTGTCCCCCCTTGCCCTTTTCAGCCTGACCCTGCCTGTCTCTCCCCGTCTCCAACCAACCCTGTGTGTCTCCCCTTCTCAAAGGACTCCCCTGATATTGTTGTAAAACAAACAAGAAGTCCAGAGGCACTCTTTAAGACTAACAAACTTATTTATTGGATGAGCTTTCTGGGAGAAAAATTCCACTTCATCAGATAGTTTGAAGAAGGGGAATTTACAGAATGGTAGGAAATAAATGCAGGGGACTGTAAGACAGGATCAGGTCACAGTCTAACAGCAAATCAAAGCAGTTGTTAAGATTCAAACACTGGGAAATAGCACATGGAAAGAAAGAAAGTTGCTATTTCTTTTAGATTAGATTGTGTGAAAGCAGGATTAAATCCTGACTATGGATTTTTTTCCCCATTATAACAGGTGATTTGACTTCACCTTCCTCTATGTGCTGTTTCCTGGTGTTAAGTCTTAACTACTGCTGCACCCTGCCCCTGTGCTGGCAGTCGCCCTGCAGCACCTGTTCCAGAGCGAGAAGAGTCAGGGCAACACAGGGACGGTGTGGAGTGCTGCGCTGGCACATCGCAGGGCTACATCAGGCTCCCTGGCCTCCATGGGCTCCCTGTTACCACACACAGTATGGAGGGTGGTGTGGTCACTCATTTCCTGTAGTAAAGGAGTGGCCGGAAGAGAGGGGCACCTCTGCTGTTGTGCACTGTGAGCCAGTTACCCACAATGCACCACTCCTAGGGCAACCTAGCAGCTGCCAACATGGATTTGGGCAGTCTCCTGGCATTTTGAGTGTGGATGTGCTAAGCTGGCTTAATAAAGTCTACTTTAACTAGACGTTAGTAAGCCGGCTTAACCAAGCCCTGTAGTGTGGGCATAGCCAAGGTCAACTTAATGCTTAAGTCAAGTTAAGCCAGTGAAGACAGGAAAAAGCCCTTAAGTCAACCTAACTGGCCTCCAGGCCCCCTGCCAGAGTTCCTGGACACCAGGAAAGTCAATCTAGTACCTGCCATTGTGGACACAGGCAGTCAACAGGAGTTTTCAGTGTGGACTGTCTAAGTCAACTTAGCAAGGTCGACTTTAAGTCGATTTAAAGTCAACCTTATTAAGTCAATTTAACAGACTCAAGTGTAGAAATACCCTTTGTGTACCTGAGAACACAAGTCCGTTTTCAAAGGGAGGAGTGATATGATGGACTGGCAAAGCATCAGTATTTTTTTTTAACATTATATGTGATTTGATTTCCCTTGCTTGGTTTTATATTGCTGCCTGACTTGAACGCCCACAGTGCAATCAAAGGAGGTGGTGTAAGCATGGAAGAGGGGCAAATTTGTGAATTTGCCAACATGCCAGTTAGATTTTAAAGCCGAAATCTAACAAGAGATTACTCTACATACCCTTTGACAAACAAGTGATATTGTTCCCAATTGCTGAGGTCAGCTAAAAATCTAATCGAGGACAGTTCACCCCTATTTCCAGTCCTGATCCAGACATGATTTAAAACCTCCTTTTCCCCCAGTGCCTTTCCTCACTGCCTTCTTTCTGTCCAATAGTCTTCTGATTCAGATTTGCCAGTTTGAAGAGTATTATAGCTAATTTTAGAATGGAATTCAATACGATAAAACCTTTTTATGGAGTCTATGCAATCCTCCCTAGGTAGGATTACCAGATGTCAGGCAAAAGGAGGACATGTCCTCCTTTTTACCTGCACATCCTCCATCTGGCAGGCATTTTAAAAATATATTATTTTGTCTGGCTTTTTACTTACAGGGGTTAACATATGCTGGAACACCCTATTTTTAGGGGGAAGCCTTCCAGGACACCCTAAAAACAGAAAAATATTACATTAATACTACATTTTCTCCATGGCTATGTCTACACACACACGGTTATTTCGAAATAAGGATTTTGAAATGAGTTATTTCAAAATAAAATCCTTATTTCGAAATAATTTAATTCAAATTAACAAAATGTTAATTTGAATTAAGGGAAAGCCTGCAATCCAAATAGCTGTTATTTCGGAAGGGATATTTCGAAATAAAGCCGTTTGGACCTGCTGTTTTGAAACAACAGGTCTAAACGGCATTATTTCGAAATATCCTTTCCGAAATAATGGCCGTTTAGAAAACATCGAGGTTTTACTTTTTTGGAATGACGATTCTTATTTCGAAAGGACGGGATCCGTCCTTTCAAAATAAGAAAACGTCATGTAGAACTAATTTTTTTTATTTCGAAATAACGAGTGTTATTTTGAAATAAAAGTGCCATGTAGACATACCCCATGTGTCCTCCAGTTTCCTCATTTTTGTACTTCTCTGTCCTCCTTTCCATGCTTTGGTATCTGGTAACCCTATCCCTAGGGGTTGGTATCTTTCTAGAGCAGTGTTTTCCAACCAGTGTGCCCTGTGTGCCGTCAGGCCTGAGCAGGTGTGTCACAAAATTTTTTGAAAAACTGCTCAGAGCTCTGGATTGGCTCATTGGCTCATGAATATTAATGAGTTAATTTGGAAACTATATGGTGGCGTGCCTCAAATTAATTAAAGGTAGCAAGGTGTGCCACGACAGAGAAATGTTGGGAACCACTATTCTAGAGGTGTTTACATGCTGCATACTTCACCTTCATCACCATTTTGGTTCCTGGGGGAGTCGTGGAAACCTTCCTCTCCTGGACTGAGGTGAATGTAGGGTACCTTGCCAGTACCTTTGAGGACGCCACGTTTTCTTCCATGGATAGCACTTCAGGCAAACCCTTTCATAACTTTACATTTCAGAAGAGTCATTCCGCTGACAAGCTGGCACATCTCATTCGTCAAGCTGCACAGCAGTGCTTGACAACTATCCTAAGTATTTCCTCTTTCTAGAACCCACAGGGGGAGGTGACCTCGTCAAAGCCCCCCTCTTACTCATGTCAACCCAAAACCTTCCAGAGGGAACTTGATCTGACCCTCTGATGGAATAATAATATTTGAAATAAAATATAAGAAACCATCACACAGCAATTTAACCAAATATTCCTTGATTAAATCCAAAGGCCAAGTGGTACATATGCAACTACTGTAAACATGCCTTAAAAACCTAAAGAATAAGCAATTTACTGTATCCAAACCCAGAGCCGTATTGGTTAGCTCCAGCATGGCCAGGCAGGAGTCAGCAATGAACCCTTTTAAGAGATTATTTATAATCCCCTTTAACAAACAAGTGATGTCATTGCCAGTTGCTGAGTTCAGCTAAAATCCCTATTTCTAGTCTTAATCCAGATAAGATTTACAACCTCTTTTCGCCCCAGAGCCTCTTCTCTCCTCCCTCTTACAGTCCAATAGTGTTCCTATTGCAGCTTGATTGACACCAGCCTTTCCACTGGTGTGCAGGTTGCGGAAGGGCCGTGTAGACTCATTTTCAGACAGATTCCCTTTGTTTTATTTTAAAACATCTGCAGTAGACCCTAGCGGTTAGAGGACTTCTTTTCAGGCACTTCCCCAATCTCATTGGTTATTCTTTGAACCAACCATCCTCCCTACTACATTCCTTCTGGCCTTACTATTTTCAAGGCCTCCCTCCTACTTGCTAGCCTTCAAAACACACACACATACACTCCCCCTTAACCAAACTTAAGTGCACTTCAATTCTTTCATTTCACTTACCCCTCTCCCTGCCATGCCCACCTCCCATTCAGTTCTTAGGGGACATGGGGGATATCCCTTTGTCTCTCTGGCTCAGGAGTTCCCAATCCCCAGTGGCCCGTGGGGCTTTTTCAAGTGGCCTACATTCCCTTGCTGCTATCTGGGAACTGGGCTGCAGCCACCTGCCCGTCTCCTCCTCACCCTGCCCAACCATTCTCAGCATGCAAGTTGGGAGGGAGATCCCACAGGCAGCCAGGAGCTCTAGCCACTCATTCTTCCTGCCTGGTCCCAGCTCTGTCAGCAACCCATTACGCGGAAGGGGCAGCGACTCTGTAAATTAAAGCCTTTTATACATTTAATTGCCTGTACCTGTGATCAGTTTTGGAGGTGGGGAGGAGTTATTACATTTAGTGCCTGCACCCACCTTGACTGAGCTCTGGGACTCTGTGCTTTTAGGTATCAATTTTGGATACAGTTCTATAGTTTTTAAAATTTTAAATTTGCTTTTCACTAAATGAGTGTTTTTACATTTTAAAAAAAAGTTTTAATTAAAATTTTAAATTAATTCATTGATTTTAATAGAAATTTGATTAATTAAATTTTAGTTTAATTTTAATTAAATAGACTGGTGGCCCTTCGGGGCTGTAAAAATTATTTTTGTGGCCCTTCAGGCAAAAAGGTTGGGAAGCACTGCTCTAGCTATTGACTCCCCAGGAAGCAATGCTTTGGACCAAAGGGAGAACCAAAGCAGGATTGGTTCCCTGCAAAATATCTCTCAGCCATGCCTGACTTTCAACAGCAGAGGGGTTGGGCAAGGAAGATTCCTCCAATATTCCCATCACCCAGTTCATTTCTCTGCTCCACCCACTCAGAGGTTGGGGCTGGCGACCTCTTTGGCTTAAATATTTGGTGACTTCTTTTGCTTTCAACCTTTTGCAGGTCATGACACACTTGTTGGCATATCACAACTCTACAGGACACACCAGCCCACACCCCGCAATCCAAATCCAACCATCTCCCTGTTCCTCCATGACACACTTATCACTGTGTGGCAACACACCAACGTGTCCTGACACAGTGGTTGAGAACCACTGGCTTAAATATAGCTGTAGTGGGCTCATGCTGGGTCAAGGAGAGCAGGCGGTCTTCCACCACCTGGCTCAGAGGCTTTTACATTTTCAGAGACTGTCAGGCAGTCTGAGGCTATGTCTAGAGACTGACAGCAGCAAAATAGCAGCCTTCAGCACAATCTTCTGGGTGTGATTTAGCAGTGAGTAGGAACTCGCTGCTGCGCTCTGGAAGTCATCATAGCAACTCCTGCCCCCTAACAGGGATTGCTGAAATCCAACTGCAAATGGCGTGTCCCCACAGCTTAGACAGTCACTGGCAGACATGCAAGGTATTTTACATGCCTTGCGTATCTGCCATCAACTGCCACCAAAAGCCCGGTAAGTGTAGACTAGGGCTTAGACAGCAGGGAGAGGTCCCCCTTCTTTCCTAATTGTAGTTTCCTCTGTCAAGCAGTCATCCTGCTTTTTAAAGGGGCATTTCCCACTTGTGGGTGTTGCACAGGATCTTATATTCAAAGGATAATTTAAATAAACATACATGAGAGCTCCATACTATGTTGCTTTATTAGAGGTAGCTGAAAACTAGTCTAGCAGGTTTTCCCAGCAACTAAAACCACACAACCCCATCTATCACTACAGCAATCCCAATCACCTAAGGTAACCCAAAACAGCACAATGGGAGAGTGCCAGAGATTGGGCAGTGCACCACAGCTGTCTCAGTGTCCCCATGCTGCCATCATCAAAGAACCATAGGAATCAGGGAAATTTCCCCTTCCAGTCAGTAGATCTTCTTGCTCCTTTGGAGGAGGTTGTCTCCCTGCCCCATTTTTCCACCCTTTTTCTCCTCCACCAGTCTCAGGTGTCTGGGGAGATATTTTGATCTCAAGATTATTTCCTCTCTGACACTGGCCAGGAGCACCCCTCCTCCTCTCTCATTAGCTATTCAATTGCATTTTGACTATTAGTGAAAATGGAGCAGGGCCGGATTGCCCTCCCTGGCTTCCAATGCCAGAATTGCATTCCTGCTGGCCATAGATGGAATAACACTTTCTCAACCCACTCAAGAGATGATAAGGTCCCCAAAGATATTGCACTGTATTCACAGGAATGATGTGGCAGGGAAGGGTAGTAGCACGGTCCCAGCCAACTCACCCTCTTCCCTGAGCAAGTCCCAAGGGGAGAGCAGGGCTGAAGGACTCCACCCGTGTTTTCAGTGTGCAAGCAATCTCCCCTGGCAATGCACAGGGAGTGGCCAACTCTGATTATCTATTTGGGTATGTCTACACATCTCTTTTATTTCGAAATAACACTGGTTATTTCGAAATAAAAGAGATTAGGTCCACACGACATTTTCTTATTTCGACATGATGGGATCTGTCATTTTGAAATAAGAACCGTCATTTCGAAACAGCTTAAACCCCATTCATTTCAAAACGGCTGCTATTTTGAAATGGTTATTTTGAAATAAGGCCGTTTGGACATGTTGTTTTGAAACAACACCATTGTTTCAAAAAAATTGTTTCAAAACAACATGTCCAAATGGCCTTATTTCAAAATAACCATTTCAAAATAGCAGCCATTTTGATAGCAGCTTCCCTTAATTCGAATTAACATTTTCTTAACTTGAATTAACTTATTTCAAAATAACTCATTTCGAAATACTTATTTCGAAATAACAATGTGTGTGTGGACATAGCCTTTATGTGTCTAAGGCTCCCCTGGCAGTGCCGCAAGGCTGTGAGATTCAGGCAACCTTCATACCTATAGCCGCTGCTGACAGCTGGGGATCTGGACATCTCTGCCCCTAAACTTGTAGCTGTGGTAGCTACTGAGCCCGGTATCTTCTCCTAAAACACAAAACTGACTGACTCATAACCCAGGGGCTCCTGGAGGGTGGTGCAAACTTTTAAGAGAGTGAATGTTTGGCCCCAATGCTGCCCAGCCCCTATTCCAACAACTAGACTCTACAACCTCCTTGGAGCTGAGGCTAGAACCCATGAACCCTGACTCTCAGCCCCCTCCACTTCCCTCTCAGATCTCAGAAGGGAACCCAGGAGTCCTGACTCACAGGCTATAGAATAGAATAGAATCATAGGGTTGGAAGGGATCTCATAAGATCATCGAGTCCAACCCCCTGGGGCTATGTTCATACGTAAACTGTTATTTCGAAATGAGTTATTTCAAAATAAAGTCCTTATTTTGAAATAAATTAATTCAAATTAAGGGAAAGCCTGCTATCAAAATGGCTATTATTTTGAAATGGTTATTTCGAAATAAGGCCGTTCGGACATGTTGTTTTGAAACAATGGTGTTGTTTCAAAACAAGGTGTCCAAACACCATTGTTTCGAAACAGCTGTTTCAAAACAACAGCTATTTTGATTTCAAGAGAGGTTTTACTGTTTCAAAATAACAGCCGTTATTTCAAAACAATGGGTCGCATTGTTTGAAAATAACGGAACGCCATGTGGACATAAGAAATTTTGTTTCAAAACAATGGCTGTTGTTTCGAAATAAAACTCTCGTCTGAACACAGTCACAATCTTTAACTCCAGAAATGACCATCATGATCATGTAATTTGACTTCCTTTCACGGATTGGCAAGATCAACTCTATGGCCACAGTTTTGGAATGGTCTCTGGTAGGAAGCCTTCAGTGTGCCAAATGCCCAAGGGGGGGGGCTCACACTTCCTCCAGGTAAGCCACACAGCATCCCTGCCTCAGACTGGACCTCTTGGCTTTTAGCACACAGCTGCTTCCCACTAGAGCACTGTACAGTGACTCCAACTCAGACAGACTCCTCAGAGTGACTTGTTGAATCTTAGGGAATGACGCACCTCCACAAATGTCTATAATGACACTTTACCAGCATGGTCAAATAGTTGAGTTTATTAGTTCAGCGGTTCTCAGCCACTGTGTCAGGACACATTACTGTGTCACCAAACAGCAGTAAGTGTGTTGCAGAGACCTGGGGAGATGGCTGGATTTGACCCGGGACTAGTTGGCTGGTATATATTTGTGTTGGATCACAACTGTCATGCTAGGCCTGAGAAGGCCAAGCCATCTTTGTAAAATACATGACCTAAATCTAACCTTTGATGGCATGTTATAGGAAAATACAGTGGTAGTGTTACAAGTAGGCTAGGGCTTTGATATGCATTTGTATCACTAGTGGTTTCTTGATGATGCTTACATGTATCCTGTCAGAGGTTAGCAAGGTGAATGAACTGCTTCCCTATCTGTTGCCATTGTTCTATTGGAAGGGGTCAAGAGGGAACATTAACATCTAAATGGACCTTTGATGTACCAACGTAAACTTCCAAGGGGATAGCCATGTTAGTCTAGTCCAGTAAAAAAACAACAAGCAGTTGTGTGGCACTTTAAGACTAACAGATTTATTTTTATTTTTAATTTTACCAACGTAAACTGTCTGCTGATGGTGCTGATGTGGTTCATTACCTGGGATGCCCAGGAGGTGAAGGTTTTACTTCAAAGGACAATATGCGTTGCTATGCTCCACTTAAGAAAGTACCTGGGAACTGTGATCAAAGCCCACATGAAGAATTGACCTGCAAATGCCCACCTTGCTATCTACAACCATAAAAAGACGTTGGGAACAGAATTCTTTTCTCTCTTATCTGTCCAAGCTTTTCAGGGAAAGTTTGGGCTGCAGGATTGAGATCCCAGCCAGCACTGGACTGGAAATGGCCCTGCTAATTCTCATGGGGAGAATTAGAACAGACTCTACACTTGGATTATTTGGTCTCTATTCCTTAAAACTGGATTTCTAACAACTGAAGTTGTGAAACAAAGATTTATCTTTTATGGACTATAAATCATTTGTATGTATGTGATTCACTTTGACCCCTTAACATCTCTCATATTTTGTTCATTTTTCTTTTATAGTAAACCTTTAGTTGTAGTTACTAAAGGATTGGCTGGCAGTGTGGTATTTTCGGTAAGATCCAAGCCTATATATAGAGCCCTGCGCGGATACAAATAAGTGGATCCATATCCGACCTGCATCCGCAAGAAATGGTCTGCGGATATCTGTGTTGTATCCGCGGATGCGGATATCCACATATTTGCAGGGCTCTAGCTCTGTGCAGATAAAACTATGTGTATCCGTATCCGATCTGCAGCCGCAAGAACTGGTCTGCGGATATCTGTGTTGTATCCACAGATGCGGATATAAGGCAGATATCTGTGGATATCCGTGGATTTGCAGGGCTCTACCTATATTGTTCTGGGTGATGTGGCTGGCCCTTTGGGGTCAGAAAACGGTTGGTTACTCACCATAACCGTCCTTCTTTGAGATGGGCTGCTCACATACATTCAGTTACAGGTGTCTATGTGCCGCAGCGCACGGTAGCTCAGAAAGTCTTTAGCGTTAGCCTGCCAGGTCAGGGTGCACAGCCAACGCCCCCTCCACGCCGCGGCCACAGCTATATAGGTGACCATGACCCTGACCCTCCCAGTCCCATATACCTTTGCCAACTCTGTTAGCGGGGATGGTGGGAGGGACCTGAATGTATGTGAGCAGCCCATCTCGAAGAAGGACTGTTACAGTGAGTAAGCAGCCATTCTCCTTTGAGTGTTACTCACATCATTAAGTTACAGGTGACTGCTAGCCATACCCAAGGATGGCAGGAGGAGTTACAGCCTACCCACACTGAGTACAGCTCTGCCCACAGCGGCATCATTTCTTGCCTGTTGGGCAATGGTGTAGTGCGTCATGAAGGTAGGTACCAATGACCACGTAGTGGCCCTGCAGATCTCTTGGATCGGGACGTTAGTGAGGAAGGCCGTGCAAGACGCCTGAGCTCTGGTAGAGTGGGCTCTCACAGTCTCTGGGAGAGGTGTGTTTGACCTTCCGTAGCAGTCTTTAATGCAGTCCACAATCCACTTGGAGATGTATTGTGAGGATACTGGGGAACCTCTCATGCGTTCCACGACCGCCATGAACAGTTGGGGGGTCTTGCGGAAGGAACGGGTGCGCTCAGTGTAGGTTAGGAGCACTCTCCTCACATCCAGGGTGTGCCACCATCTCTGGTTTTCCGTCACCTGTGGGTCTGGATAGAAGACCAGCAGGCAGATTTCTTGGTTCATGTGGAAGGGGGTGGCGACCTTGGGCAGGAACAAGGGGTGGGGACACAGAACCACCTTGTCGGGAAAGAAAACCGTATATGGGGGGGTCAGAGGATAGGGCTTGTAGCTCTGAGACCCTTCTGGCAGATGTAATGGCTACCAGGAAAGCCACCTTCCAGGACAGCCCTAGCAGGGTGGCTGAGTCTAAGGGCTCATATGGAGGTTCTGTGAGAGCCCATAGCACCACATTTAGGTCCCACTGCGGGGTGGGGTTATGGACATGGGGAAAAAGTTTTTCCACTCCTATCAGGAATCTATGGCAGGTGGGGTGTGAGAAGAGTGGGACCCCATCTGTCGTTTGGTGAAATGCCAAGATTGCTGCCAAATACACTTTCAATGATGACAGGGATAGGCCTTTCTCCCTCAGGTCAAGAAGGTAATCTAAGGTTGCCTGTACTAGTGCAGAGATAGGGTCTATGTTTTTATCACAGCACCAGGTGGAGAAGTGATTCCATTATGTGATATAGGTGGGCCTGGTGGAGGGTTTTCTGCTACCAACCAGGACCTTTTTAACCTTATCCGAGCAGTGTCTCTCTTGCTCGCTGAGCCAGAGAGCTTCCAGGCTGTCAGGTGCAGGAGGCCAGGGTTGTGGTGCCAAAAGGCATCCCAAGTCCTGTATCAGAAGGTCCACCCACTGTGGGAGGCGGAGCGGGGTCCTCACTGACATGTCTTGTAGGAGAGGGAACCAGTGTTGCCTGGGCCAGTCCAGGGCTATCAGGATGATGAGTGCCTCATGTGTGAGGACCTTCAGAAGCACCCTGTGAATCAGGGGAATTGGCGGGAAGGCATACATTAGGACTTCCGACCAGCTGAGGAGAAAGGCATCACTGAGAGACCCCTTCTCCCGACCTCGGAGGGAGCAGAAACGAGGGCATTTGTGGCTCTGTGCCGTGGCAAAGAGGTCAATCTGAGGGGTTCCCCACCTGATTGTCAGCGGGAGAAAACCTCATTGTGGAGGGACCACTCGTGATTCACCAGCGGCTTTCTCCTCAGTGAGTCCGCTATGCCATTGTCCACCCAGGGGAGATGGGCGGCAGTTGGCGTGAAGTGATGGTCTATCGCTAGTTGCCAAAGCTTCGTCACTTCCTTGCATAGGGCCGAGGAGCAGACTCCCCCTTGGAGGTTCGTGTAGAACACAACTGCTGTGTTCTCTGAGAGGATTTGGACCACTCTGCCCTGGATCTGGTCCAGGAAGATCATGCAGGCCAGTCTGATGGTCCTGAGCTCCCTCATGTTTATGTGGAGGAGACTGTCCTCAGGGCTACAGGCGCCTTGCGTGGTGAGGCCACCGGACAGGTGGGTGCCCCACCCCAGGTTGGAGGCATCCGTTATCAGGGTTAATGCAGGTTTGGACTCCCTGAATGAGATTCCCCCCATCGCGAAGTCAGGGTCCCGGCAGATTTGGAGGGACTCCAGGGCATGCTGGGGTACCGAGATTACCTTGTCGAGACGGTCCCGTTCTGGTCGGAAGCTTGTGGCGAACCAGAGCTGGAACAGTCACATCCGCAGGTGGGCTGTTCAGATTACTGATGTGGCCGCTGCCATGTGACCCAGGAGCTGCATGCATCTGTGTGCTGTGGTCAGCCTGGGCGCCTGGAGCTCCGTGATGATGGTGCAGATGGACTGAAATCTTGACAGGAACAAGGATGCGATGCCTTGCCGAGCGTCCAGCCGTTCCCCAATGAACTCTATGTCCTGTGTGAGGCAAAGCTTGGACTTTTCCAAGTTTATGTGGAAGCCCAGGAACTGGCACAGGTTCATGACAACATCGACATGGTCTTCTACTTGTCGACTTGACTTGCCCACTATGAGCCAGTTGTCCAGGTAGGGGTAGATTCTTACACCCCTGCTGCGTAGGAACGCTGCAACCAGTGCGACACACTTTGTGAACACCCTGGGGGCTAGCAATAACCCAAAGGGGAGGGCGGTAAACTGGTAATGGCATCGTGCCATTACAAAGCTGAGCAACCGCTTGTGGTGGGACTGGATGGCTGTGTGGAAGTAAGCGTCTTTTAGGTTGAGGGCCACGAACCACACTCCTGGGGACAGGAAGGGAATGATCTGCCGTAGAGAGATCATGCAGTATTTTATTTTCTTTGTTTTTGTTGAGAGCTCTGAGGTCTAGGATGGGCCGTAGGTCCCCGTTGGGTTTGGGGACCAGGAAGCAGCGGTAATAGAACCCTTTGCCGTACTCTCTCTTGGGAACCTTTTCGATGGCTCCGAGGGAGAGTAACTTTTGGCATTCGGCCTCGAGCTTCCCTAGTAGATCGAGGTTCTCTGGGATTATGGGAGGGGGTGGTTGCCTGTCCTGGAGGGTTGAGAGGAACTGGATGTGGTATCCTCTTGCTACTGTGTTGAGGACCCACTGGTTCAAAGTGACCCGGGTCCACCGTGGGACGAAGTGGCAGAGGAGGTGGGGGGAGAACAAGGGCTGTGGCGTGCTGCCCTCCGAGGGACCGTCAAAAACGTTGTTTGTGGATCGACGAACGGTCCAACCGCTGTCTGTGCTGCCCCGACTGGGAAGCGCCCATCTTACCCCCTTTACCGGACCGGCCTTTATCCTTGTCCAGGTCCCCGAGGTGGTGCTGGGGAAGCTGGAGAGATCTCAGAAATTGGGTCTGCAGCTGCAGCTGTTGTTTCAATTGCTGTAGCTGCTGTTGTAGCTGTTGCGACTTTGAGGAACGTCTAACAGGTTGCGGGGTGTAGATCCCAAGGGACCTCAAAGTGGCCCTCAAGTCCTTCATATCATGCAGTTTTGCGTCTGTGTAAGATGCAAAGAGGTCGGGTCCTTCGAAGGGAAGGTCCTGAATAATTTGTTGCATCTGCGTGGAGAGGCCGGAGTTCTGGAGCCAGGCCAAACGGCGCATCACCACTGCCGATGCCATTGTGCATGCCGCTGTATCCACTGCATCCCAGGTTGCCACAAGTGCATCCCTGGATGGTCTCTCTCCCTCGTCCAGCATCACTTCGAAGTCCCTCAGGCGATCCTCGGAAATGACCGATCGGCGATTTCGTAGAGCTTCCCACAGGTTGAAGGTGTAGTGCGTCATCAAAGCAGAATGGTTTGAGATGCGCAGCTGGAGGGCGGCCAAGGAGTAAACTTTCCTGCCGAGCAGGTCAAGCCTCCTTGCTGCCTTGTTCTTGGGGGTGGTGCTAGGTTGGCCTTGTCTCTCCCTTTGGTTGACTGTGTCGACCACCAAGGACCCCGGGGCTGGGTGGTGAAACAGGAAGGGAAAACCTTCTGGGGAGACAGAATATTTCTTGTCCGCTATTTTGGACACTGGCGAGATTGAGGAAGGCGTTTGCCAGCGTTCCTGGACAATGTGGAACACCCGGGTGAGCAAGGGGATTCCAGCCTTAGCTGGTGGGATGACATGCGTCAAAGAGGGAGTCATCCTCCACCTGGATTACCCCTAGCTTGAGCTTCAGGTTCGCCGCCATGCAGCAGAGAAGGTCCTGTTCGATGCGAGGATCCCATTCGCAGTCAGTGGACATGTCGATTAATCTCTCGTCAGGCAACAGGACCCTTGATCTGCTTCATTGTGTAGAATCAGGGTCTGGCTTGTGGTCGGAGAAATCCGAGGACTCCAGTGCAGGCAAACGTCCTTCCCGGGAGGAGGTGTCATCTGCTGTCGTGTTCAGCTAGTCGAGAGTCCATTCGTTGTGTGGGGACCTCAACGGCACTTTGGCGTTATGAGGGGACCAGGTGTTTCCTCCTATGGGTGCCTGCGTCGCGCGCTTGGTGACATGGAGCTTTTATGGGCTCTCTTTCTCGAGCACTCCTCCCGGGGGGAAAGAAAGGGATCCTCCGAGGACGACCTGGATTACCTCCCCCCACAATAGTCAGCATTCTGGTACCGAGAATTCCTCGGAGAAGCAGTGAGGAGTCGTAGAACTTGGGCCCGGTACTGGCTTCGACGGTGCTGAGTTGGAGAGAGGCGACGAGGCTCAAGATGGTACCAGCATCGGTGCAGGTATTGGCGGTGCCAAAACCAACAATACTGGAAGAGACGGTACTGGAAGTGGGGTTATCGACGATGGTGCCGGGTCCAGCGGTACCAGGCTTGGTAGCGGCACCAGGCTTGCCAGCAGTGCCAGACCTGCAGGCGGTGCCGTGTCCAGCGGCACCAAGCGAGGCGGTGTCATTGCGACCGGTTGCCTCGTGTTCTGCACTGAAGCCGGATTTAAGCGCCCTTGGTGAGCCAGTGCCTGAGCCGGGGCCCTGCTCAGGGTGGCTGGGAGGCTACCGGGAGACCGGTGAGGTCGGTGCCTAGAAGGTACCGTGGAGGGTTGAGATCTTGGGCCTGGTACCGGGAATCGGCGGGAAGCTTGAGCTTGGGCCGATCAAGGGTCCAGTGGAGCGCTGATGGGTCGACCATTTTTGAGTGGAGCAGCTCCAGTGCCCGAAATGAGGCAGAGGCAATGTTCTCTTTCCAGCCGAGGCCTCCGCTTGAAGGATCAGCAGATGGGGCAGTCCACTGTGATTTGGGACTCACCCAAGCAAGGCACTTCTTGTGCAGCTCGTCCATCGGGAAAGCCTTGCAGCATCCTAAGCACGGCTTGAATCCTGGCATTTCAAATTTTGCACAAAAGAACAGGCCCCTGCATTTTGCAAGATAACGCTGATCCGAACCAGTGATGAGAGAACCGATGCTGATGGCGGAAAAAGGAACTGGGAGGGTCAGGGTCATGGTCACCTATATAGCCGCGGCTGCGGCATGGAGGGGGCATTGGCCATGCGCCCTGACCTGACAGGCTAACGCTAAAGAGTTTCCGAGCTACCATGCGCTGTGGCACATACACACCTGTAACTGAATGATGTGAGCAGCACTCGAAGGAGAAACCTATTTCTTTAACAGACTTAGTGGCTGTACTGGGGACCGGTGACTGGAATGCAGTAAAGGGAGCTGGGTATACTATATGGTGGCTTCTTGATATCCTTTCTGGGGGATCAGAAGCATTGCTTGTGACTGGTTGGGGGAGTTTATCTCCAGGTAACCCACCAGCACTGGGATAATCTGCCCTCCTTTTTGCAGCTTGCCCTGATTTTTGCATATTGAGGTGGTTATCCCAGTAGGCCAGGGTCACAACAATACATAACCAACTGTGTTGCAATCCCCAAAAGGTTGAAAACCACTGTACTGGTTGATTGGAACCTGGGAGAGGAGGTCCAGTGATCAGCATGTTTCTGATCCAGTGAAGCCATTACATTCCTCCATCCATCAGACAAGCAGCAGGCACTGGAATGCCAGAGAACAGCCCCAGATCTCTTATCTTCAACCCCTTGGTGCTTTCAGTTTACCTCTGTGAAGCAGCGAGAGATATTTGTCCTTTCTCCTTCTCACCATCTCTACTTCTTTCCTTTCTACCAAGGGCAACAGCCAGGCTCCAGAACCTAGTGATTGCTTTTCTCACTAGGTTTTCAAGTAACACCTATTTTCACTTAAAACCCACTCCATCCCACCATTTGGTGACTGTACTTGGCTCTTGGATTAATTAACGACAGAGCTGGTCCTCAGTTCCCTCGAAAAGGTATGTCTACATGGCAATGAAAGACCCATAGCTGACCCAAGTCACCTGACTCAAACTCATATTGTGGAACTGCAATGTAGACAGCCTGGCACAGGTTGGAGCCTGGGCTTTGGGACATTTCCCCCTTGTGGGGACCCACAGCCAGAATAGCTACACTGCCGTTGTGCAGCCCCATAAGTCCAAGTAAGCTGATGTGGGCCAGCCATGGGTGTTTCATTCCAGTGTAGACATACCTAGGGAGACAAGCAAAGGGACTCCAGATTTTCGTCTTTAGAGCTATTTGAATGCTTGGCCTAGAATCTTTGAAATTAGCAAACTCAGGTAAATTGCTTCACTGTTTGAATTCAGATCAATGACCGCCCAGGCACTGACTTATTTCTGGTAAATTCTGTAAATATTCCACTTGTTGCCTAGTTCTCATTAGTCAGTACGCCTCTGCATGGACTCCCCCATGCCAAACAACTACAAAAACATTTCACCAGCTGACTCCCCAGAGATACTGAGTTCTTTGAAAATCTGGAGAAGGAAATATATCAGTTACTCTGGCCTGGTAAATTAGCACTGGCCTGCAGAGGACAATTCACAAGAGCTAATATGTACAACCTTCACAATCTGGGAATTGGAGCCAAGGGGCAACAGTTCCAGGCTTTCTTGGATTCGCTTCTTGCACTTTTTGGATCTAGCTAGTTAACTACAAACCCTGGACTTGCTTAGCATCTATGGGAGTTTAGCCAGTGAGTCCTGCAAAACTAGGGTCCCTGGCAATTGATCTTGATACAAAGGACAGCCAGCCTGGCCAGGATGCACGGCCCCACCTTATAGGGGAAGAGGAGGAACAAGGATGTGGCCTTGGAGAGGAGCAGTGTCTTATGGCCCCCTCACTTCTATCGAGGTTCTAGCACTCTTGCCAAGGGTGTCAAAATTGACTGGGTTCATGAGTTAATCCACCACTGGTTGACAGCATGTGGATCTTGGAAAATTATGGGATTATAAGGTTGCAGACCTTTGTGGGAGGGCAAGGAACATAACATGAGCATGGCTGCCCTCAGACCAGTGGGCTATCTAGCCCAGTGCCCAATGCCAGGGATTTCAGAGGGAATGAACCGAACAGAGCAATTATCCAATGATCCATCCTTGTCCAGGCCCAGCTCCTGGCAGTCAGAGGTTTTGGAACACCCGCAGCATGGATTTGCATCCCTGCCCATCCTAGCTAATGGCCAGGGTTGGTCCTGTCCTCCAGCAACGTATCTCATTCTTTTTCTGAATCCAGTTATACGTGTGGCCTTTGCAACAGCCATGACAGCAAGTTCCACAGATTGACTGCATTGTGTGAAGCACTTCCTTCTGTTTCTTTCACACCTGCTGTCTATTCATTTCACCAGGTGACCCCTGGTCCTTCCTTACCTTATGTGAAACAGTAAATACCCCTTGCCTGTTCACTTTCTGCACATCAGTCATGATTGTACAGACCTCTATCTTGTCCCTCCTCACTCATCTCTTTTCCAGTCTGAACAGTTCCAGTCCTTTAAACCTCTCCTTGTACACAGATTGCTTCACACCCCTAATCCTTTCTGGTGCCCTTCTCTGACCTTTTTCCAGTTCTCACGTATCTTTTTTGAGATGGGGGAACCAGAACTGCACAGTAAGATGATGTTTGCAGAGAACTAGCCAGAACGACTCCAAGACCTGTTGCTTGAGTGGGGACAGCAAAGTTAGACTCCACTATTTTGTACATATAGTTGGGATTATTTTTTCCATTGTCCACTTCTTTGCATGTATCAGTAGTGAGTTTCATCTGCCATTCGTGTTGCAGCGTCTGAGGAGGCCCTCCTCGCCTTGCAGAAAAGTTGGGAAGACTTTGTCGCACAAGGGCCCCTAAGACTGATAGGTACCCTTGGAAAGCTGGTAGCAAGCACTTTGGTCAGTTCATATTCTCTGCAATCCTTTTACTCTAAGAATAAATGTGTGTAGGAGCATTGTTGCCCCGGGAAAGGACCTGGGGCCCAAACCTGAGCCCCACTCCCTGGCCCCAGGCTCCTGATGCTGACAGCCCAGCCCCTGACCCCCAGATGGGGATGGGGACGGGCAAGGCGGTGGCTGCCTGGGGCCAAGAGAGCCAGGCACTGCTGCAGCCAACCCAGCCCCGGATACTGGGCAGGGCCAGGGCCGGGAGAGGCAGGGGGCACACCAGCCATTCGGGGCACACACACTGGGACTAAGGGCATGCGCCCCCTGTGCCAGGCACCGGCAACACCCCTGAATGTATTTTGTTTTATGAAGGCTGGTTGGTGACTGGCAGCCAGTACCCAGAGAATGATTCACCACAGGCTGCTGCCTGCTGGATGCTTGGCAGTCAAGTTCAGGAAATCAAAGTGAGATGATGAAGACGGACTGCAAGCTGGAAACCCCCCATCAGGGTCAGATAAATGCAAGAGCCTCAGGGGCTGCAGTCCTGGGCCATTGCCAGAAGTTGTCCCTGGGCTGCAGCCACTTAAGCCTCTGCTCATCCAGCCTTGCTGGCACAGCAGCCACAGGACGGGGGGCGAGGCCCAGTGCCAAAGGTCGTGTTGCTCTCACTCCATCCCTAAACCAGAGGGTCTGCCATCAGTGACTGGCTGGCCAGCATCTGGCCACTGTGTCCAGGACCAGGGGCAGAGCCTCTGAAGAATCACCCCAGAAGTCGTCCTGTGCACCAGCCAGCCCCGGCAGCAGAGTAGGACCAACCTGGCCCGACATTGCCCCATGGGCCTGCCCCACTCCACCCTCAGACCACTGTGGTGGGGGGGCGGGGGCGGACCACAGTGGGGAAGGCAGAGAAAAAATAGGTAGGGACCCACAAAAGTGGGCAGCTGGAGCCCCTTAATCTCGCCCTGCCCCCCATCTGGAGGGAGGGAGATACAGGGCTGTGCTCAAGAGGCCTCTGATGGCCAGGACCCTGAAACTGTAAGTGACTGCACTCGAGGAAGACTGGGTGGGGTGCAGTTAACTTTGAACTGTCACAAAACTTGCACAAAGAGATGGAGAAGGGCTGTCAGTTGGACTAGGGATGCTGCGCAGTCCAAGCAGAATATATCCCAGTCACTGGCTAGGGTGAATATTGTGGAGGAGTTAGGGGAGCTCTCTGCACCAGAAGAGAAATCGCACACACACAGGAGGAAGTATGTCACTGAGAGCTGTGAACCAGCTGCCATGTCACACCCCAGAGGCAGCTGCATCTCAGTGATGGGCAGGCAGTCTCTTGTACCATATTGCTGTTACCACACTGCCCAGCCCCCTAAAGGGTGGCATTTCACCACCAGGCGAGCAATTGCCCCATGGTGTTGCCATGCCACTGTATTTTACTCAGCTGCGCCATCCCAGAGACAGCTGCATCTCAGAACTGGATGAACCAGTCAATGGGGTAGTGCCGCATAGCTGTAACCAATTGCTTCACCCTAAAAGCAGCTGCATTGTGGCTCTGACTGAGTGATCTCTGTTTGTCGTTACTACCAGACTGTTAACCAGCTGCTGCACCTCACCCCATTGTATTTCAGTTCTGGGTGTGTGATTTGCGTGCAGCTGCCTAGGGCCCGACATGTGAAAAGAACCCATCCCTTCCCCCAACCTCCCTCAGCCAACCATCCAGCTGATCTAGTGCTGTTTTGGGACCAAAGTCCCCTAGAAGTGAAAGGTCCTCCAGCGAGGGACCAGACTGGGACCAGCACCCCTTTGACACAACAGGCCCCATTTCCTGACCCTCTCGAAATGTTGGCCCAGCTGACCTGCTTCCTCCCTATTCACATCAGGCAGAGCTAGAAGCCAAAAACAGCTCCTCCACCTCTGTGCCTTTCCCACAGAGCTAGAACACTGTCAGACGAGAGCAAAGCAAGATATATGTTTTGCAACCGCACAGGGAACATTTTCTCCAGTTAGCTTTTTTTCACAAAACAGTTACACTTTTCCTGTTAAAAGGACGAGGGGGTTGGTCAACATTAACAGAATCAGATAACCTCCTCCCCCATTGCAACCTCTAGATAAAAAGAAATATACACAACAAATTACTGACATAGCAGCTGCCAAATTCAACAATCCCTTTGACAAAGACTCAAGAGACAAATTCCTCTTTCATCCCACTTTAACCCACAGGTGTGGCAGAATTTAGTTTTTATTTTTTAATAATTTCAATGGGTCAGCTCAATGCTTATTGATAAACATTTTTATGCTGATGGATTTAAATTTGCACAACCTGGAAATCTGAAGCAAGGAAGTCAGACTATTCTTTACTGCCAGTAGATGCTGAGATTCAAAAAGCTACAGCTTTATAAACTGTTGATATGTGACCCTTCTGCCCAGCAGAGCCGGCAGCAGCAAAGACGCAGCTCCTATATCTAAGGGTTCCTATCAGTGATGCAACACCAAACCAGCTTGAGCCCCACCCAGTCTCCTGGGAAATCACACATTATCCTGGTTGCCCTAGAAGGCAATACTTTACCTCCAAGCACAGGGTCTGAGTGTAAAAAGTAAACCTATTAATAAAAGCAGGAAACTATCCAAGCAGTACTGGCTTGTGGGAACAGTGCAATGTAGAATTCACAAACACCATGAGCAGAAACCAGTCCACCCCAGAGCACATGAGGCATGTCTTTCATGTCTCCCTTCTCTCTGTACTGACAGTTAGAGTTGCAGTGGCCACCTCTCACTGAGGGGCTCAGCCAGTCGCCTTTTGCAGGCTTTTGCTGAACCGTTGGCTCTCACCATTTTCAGGTGCTAATTGCTCAATAGCGCCCGCTGTTTGCTTACTCCCTGCAGATGCTGACCGCTCGTGGCTCTCACCATCTGCAGGCACCAACCAATCATGGCTTCCACCATCTGCTAGCTCCTTCCAGATATTTATGACTCTCAGCAGTCTGCAAATGTCAACTACTGTTGGTTCCTCTCTGCTGGTTGTCAGTCAAGGTTTCACCATTTCTAGACTGATTTCAGCTCTTAGAGAATTTCAGCTAATGGAAAATCTTTCTGCCGACACAGGAGCAATGTCCCTCCTTCAAAATAGAGGACTCCAAAAGGAGTCATTAGCTCTACCATTCAAGAATGCAAAGAAAGGGATAATCCATGCTTGAGTATCTCTCCTGTCTGAAGGTAGTCTTTTGTCAGGGGTGGAGCAACCTGAGCAGGGAACCCCCTCAAGCCCTCCCTGCTGCTCTTACACTGCAGACACATCATCCATCACCCCTTTGAGCTCTATTTAGGTGAGAGTGATTTTTTTTACTAGAACAGGCTAGACACATTTCTGCTGCCATTCATTCAAACAATCAAAGGCAAAATTTCTTGATAACATGAAAGTGATTTGTAACCCAAAACCAGCCGTACTAACAATTTCCCATCATGCCCAAAGCTGGGGGGTTAACCCATATACCAGGGGTGGCCAAACTCGTGGAACTCAAGAGCCACACAAGTTGATTATTAAACCTTCAAGAGCTGCACTGAGGCATATAGGCATATACTTACTAAATTGACTTGCTGACGTTCTTCCACAAGCCACACTTTTTCATTCAAGAGCCACATGTGGCTCCTGAGCCTCAGTTTGGCCACGCCTGTCATATACGGTATAATTATGCTTAGTACGTAATTGTACTCATGCAAATACCAGGCACCTTTTAGCTGACTGAGCAGGGGGAGTGCTCAGACTCTCTGACCTTGCTTATGTCTATATAAACTGTCAGCATGCTGTCCAAATACAGACAGAAAATATCATTAGATCAGCAAATCATGCCTATTTTCCCCATCTATTTGCTAGTTTATTGGTATCAGTCCTGTGACATTGGATTCCAGAGGAGCCATGCTGAGATAGTTTTAACAGGGCAAACTGCAATGAAAGGGGCAAGGAGAGCTCTAAATACTGGTGGCTTTTCTTTCATAAGATATGCCAAGCCAGCAACAGTTGGCTGATCCCTTCATTGATCATTTGGAAGACAAAACACAGTTTCCTTAAAACTATCCAGCCCTTTGTCTCATGTCCAGACAGCCAAGTCACATATGATGGGGACTATTGAAAATCTTTATCCGTCATATGCAAAAAGAGTTCTACCAATCCCAAGGATTAGATACATTATCAAAAGGTTAATGAATAATTCAGCTTTTACCTAATATCCTTGCACAAAAGTGCTAGGACTGGGGTAAGTGGCACAGGGAGACAGCAGCAAGAAAAGGGACAAGGAATGCAGCAAAAGGCTGAGATTCTCAGGGTCCTTCCTCTCTTCTGACTTACCACTTGGAAGTGGCAGGATATGTGACGGCAGGTGCCAGTGAGGAAGTGGTGGGATGAGACACTGACGTGGCCCCTGTGAAAGCGGCCAGACAACTGAGGAGCCAAAATCTCCCCCTGAAGGCAGAGGGGGAACACAGACTGTGACTTAGCTGGAAGGCTGAGTCAGAAACAGGATGCTATGGTTTGGGACAGCCGCAGAAAGAGCTATAGGCTGACTGCAGATGTGGGTGTTGGCCTGGACCTATTCCCTGGACAACCCGTGGAAGGTGCATGACTGGCAGTGACTTGTTTTTCCTCCCTCAATCTCCCCCTAGTGGCTAATACACACATCAACAAGCAGCTGTGGCTGCAGCTGCTTCTTAACCGCTCTGATTTGCTGTTACAGGATGACCTGATCCCACATCTTACACTCCCCTGAATTTATTTTTCTCCCATTCTGTAAGTCACCCCATCTTGAAAGCATCTGATGAAGTGGGATTTTCTCCCATGATAGCTCATGCAATAAATAAATCTGTTAGTCTTTAAGTACCACAAGATTCCTTGCTTCTTTTTCTTAACTCAGGGGGTGTGTTTGTAACCTGCTAGGGTGGGCTCAAATGCATTCACCTGCCCCTCTCCAGTGCCTCACAGAGAAAACCCCTGATGAAAGCAACTGGAGAGCCAGGATCCAGTTGTTAAAAGGACTCACAGCAAAGACTGCTCAGAGTTTCCATCCCACATTAAACTATTACTCAACAGAAAAGTAACAATGAACTTTATTAACTAACTAAACACACCTTATCCTAAAGAACCATAATACATTTAAACAAAACAGTAAGAAACCCAAGAGTCCCAAAGTTCAGGTGGAGTCACCCTTATCTCAGTTCCAGTCTTTTAAGTCCTTGGGGCTTGAATGCAGAACGAAAGCAATCCTCATCCTCTCTAGCTGCAGGAATCTTCAGGCAGATGCCATGCAGTCCTTTCTTCCTCCTGTGTAGCCAGCACCATGCAAGCAGGTCACTGGCCATCCAACTCTCAGTTCCACCACAGACAACTCCCCTGCAAAGCAGTTGAAAGCTGGGAGAAAACATCCTGCAGTCCACTCCTGCTCAGCTCCTTTCACTGAGTCCCTTAGCCAATGTCCTCTGCAGCTCTCTGTTTGCTCCTCTCCAGGCTTCTCCTCTCAGGCTTCTCCCTGGGTATGAAATTCCAGCTCAACAATAAAACTTGTGGAGCATGCTCAGTGTGCTCCCTCACCCTCTTACCAGAAGTTTCTGGTTTCTGGGCTGCAAAATCTGCCCAGCAACGTAACCCAGCCATAAGGATCCCTAAAAGAGATTGCACCTATTTAGGCACATGGGTTACATGTTCACACAGCATTCTTATTTCGAAACAACAAGGTTGTTTTGAAATAAGAATTGCCATGGCCACACGACGCACGGCCATTTCGAAACAAGCAAACCCCTTGTTTCGAAATGGCAGCCGTTCCTTCAAACGTCTTAAACCTGGTTTCCCTTTGAAACAGCGTCGTTTCAAAACAGCAGCGGGACATGCTGTTTCGAAACAATGGCTGTGGACGTGCTATTTCGCTCCCTGATTTCCAAGACACCTTTTTTGTCTTTGGAAATAAGGTGTTTCAAAATAACCATTTATTTCAAAACAAGCCCCCTGTGTGTGAACATAAGGAGTGTGGCTTGAGGGTGGGTCCCGGGGTGGGGATGGTCATCCCACTTCCTTTGTTGTTAAATCCAGCTCTATGTCCTCACCACCCTTCTCCAGCACACATCAGCACACATGGGACCTCAACAGGCATCTCCCAGGAGACCCCTGAAACTCACCCATATTCTGCGTATTCTTCCCAGTGGGCAGCAGGAAGTTGGTTTCCTTCTTACCATTAAAAATGCCCCACAAGCCACACACGTATCTCTGGTTATTGCTGGGGTTTGTCAACAAGGTGTAATGGAAGACATCTTAAAGGCTGCAGAGGCCAGAGGCAGACTGGACCATGATGTGGTTCTCCTCCTTGTTGAGCCAAAGTTTCCCATCAGCCATATCCAGCAGGAGAGTACAGAAGCGCCTCCCCACCTATGCCAAGGAGAGGGCAAATCACCCAGTGCCAACACTGGTGGGGACTCAGCAATGCCTTGGTTTTACTTACACAGACATTACACATTCACACAAGGCATGAGTCAGGCCACATCGGAGTAGTCCCTTAGGGCCACATAGGACACATAGAACTAATAGGGTCTTTCCATGACCTTCCTTCCACTCTTCACGGTGATGACTAGGGGCTCTGATGGGGAAAGGGGGCAGAAGGGGATGGGCCTCAGTCAGAAGGGTGGGGCTAACCTCCCCAGACTGAAGCTTCACGTGCCACCCATACCCAACATCAAGGAACAACTTTGTCAACACAGGGACCTTCTGCTGCTCCCTAGGCAGGAGCAACACAATCCAGGGAAAGACCTGGGGCCCACCCAGTTTGGTCCTGGGACTCAAGGCAGGGCCCAGATTGGGCTTCTGCCTCCATCACACCAGCCCTGGATCCGCAGCCAGGGCCAGGGCCAGCGAAGACAGCCACTGCTGCAGGCTGCCCCAGGTCCCTGGCACTTGGGTGCTGGCACTGGGAGTCGGGGCATGAGCCACCTGTGCCTAGCACCAGTGACACCACTGCCCCTAGTTGGGAGAAGGGGTTAAGACCAGATACTCCAACTCAAACAACTTGCATCCCACCTAACATATTTTATAGCATCTGCTTGTTACTGCACCTTGCTCTGACTGTCCCAGGCAAAACATCCCTGTTCATAACTTTTGTCAAACCCCCTTCTCTGGCATTAGGCTGGGATGTCCCTGGGCTAATCGTTGGCATGTCAGTGTTCACACATATCCCAGTGCCGGTTGTTTCTCCAGAGTGCCTATGTTCTAGTCACACTGGCAGTCTCTTTGCCAAGGTCATGTATCGAGAGGGAACTTATAAGCACCTTTTTTAGTCCATGGCCTGACTCCAGTTCATGATCTCTGGTAATGCAGACCTCGCCCCAGGCCCTATGCACCAGGCTCATGGTGTCTCCTACCCAGTTAACCCCAGAAAAGTTGCAGCTGTGTGACTGCTCAGCATGTCACTGTCAAGCAAGACAGCGTATTTTTATAAAAGGCTTCAGCCCAGCTAAGCTTCAAAGAAGACTCTGCCTCTCTGGGAAGAGCACTGGTACTGGAAGACATTTAGGGCTCAGTGGGAGGCTGGGCCCTGGAAAAGAGTGGTAGAGTCTAGTGGTTAGAGCAGGGCATCAAGACTTCTGGGTTCTAGTCCCAGTTCTGCAGGTGCTTTGAAGGATAGCATCATAATTCAAAATGATTTGGACAAACTGGTGAAATGGTCAGAGATAAATAGAATGAAATTCAATAAAGATGACTGCCAAGTACTCCACTGAGGGTTAAACGACCCATTGCACACATACAAAATGGGTAATGACTGCCTAGGAAGGAGTACTGCGGAAAAGGATCTGAGTGTAATAGTGGATCACATGCTAAATATGAGTCAACAGTGGAATACTGTTTGCAAAACAAAGCAAACACCATTCCTGGGTGTATTAACAGGAGTGTTGTGAGTAAGACAGGAGAAATGATTCCTCCACTCTACTCTGCACGGTTTAGGCCTCAATTGGAGGTCTGGTTTTGGGTGTCTCATTTCAAAAAGGATGTGGGGAAACTGCAGAAAGTCCAGAGAAGGTCAACGAAAGTTATTAGGGGTCTGGAACATTTGACCTATGAGAGAAGATTGAAAGAGCTGGGTTTGTTTAATCTAGAAAAAAGGACACTGAGATGGGATGTGAGAACAGTTTTCAAATACCTAAAAGGTTGCTATGAGGAAGAAGGAGAAAAATTATTCTCCTTGATCACAGATGATAGGACAAGAAGCAATGGGCTTAAACTACAGCAAGGGAGGTTCAGTCTGGACATTAGGAAAAAATTCCTAACTGTCAGGGTGATTAAACACTGGAATATGTGGCCTCAGCAGATTGTGCAATCTCCTATATTGGAGTTTTTTAAGAGCAGGTTAAACAAACACCCATCAGGGATGGTTTAATAGGGGTACTTGCTCCTGCCGTGAGTGCAGACTCAACAACCTGTCCTCATCCCTTCCAGTTTCTATGACTCTATGATTCTGTGAGAGGACTGGGGTCGGGTGCAGGAAAGCCAGGACCAGGCTTCCTGGGTTCTGTTCCTGGCTTGGTGGGGGGGACCTTGTGGGCTAGTGCAGCAAAGCTGTGTGCCTGGACTTCTGGAGCCTGATTCTTTCATCATGAAATCCTGGAACCAGTCTCAGGCAGGAAGCAAAGCCAGGTGCTCAGGCATCTACCATGCCAACAGCTACAGCTGGCCAGGTACATGGCATCAGAATGTGGTTGCAACAGCTAGCACCCTTTGCGCAAAACTGAAATGTTCTGGAGGAACCCACAGTTCTGTCCAAATCGTTTAATTTTCTTTTCAGGAAAACCGCAATGTCGGCTCCCCGACGGAAACTGACCAAAGTCCAAGACCAGAGCAATGAAGTAAGGGACTCTCAGCCTCCAGAGCTGGGGTTGTGGGGGGAAGGCTCCACCTCTGCCACTCCAGCAGCTCTCAAGAAGGCCCTTGTCCACTTTGCTGTCAGGAAGGTGAAAACCTGCGAGTCTCACTGGGCTGTACAGCAGGGATATAACCACCAGGGGACACTGCTGCATAGGTGCAGCCACAGAGTGAGTATCTGTGGGCAGGAGTTGGGAGTACAGGACACCAGTGAGACTCTTTGCAGTGTGTGACCCAGCACCCCACCATGTGGCCACTTCCTGGAATGCCAGGGAGCTCTCTGGTATGGGTTTTATTTTTAGCAACGTTTGGCTGCTGGTAGATCAATGTTTCTCAAGCAGTGTGCGGCGGCACACAGGTGCGCCCTCAGGCCTGAGCAGGTGTACCATGGAATTTTTTGAAAAACTTCCCTGAGAGTTCTGGATTGGCTCATGAATATACTTGAGTTTATTTGGAGCCTATATGGTGGTGTGCTTCAAAAAAATTAAAGGTATCAGGGTGTGTCACGGCAGAGAAGCTGGGTGGGAAACACTGAGGTAGATACCCAACAATTGCACGGGGAGGGGGTCCTGCCTTTTGCTTTCTGTTTACCACAATGAGTTAGCTCTTTGTAATGTTCCCAGTGCACATTAAGGTAGAATTGTTTCCAAAAGTGCTACATTGGAGCCAAATTCAGCCAAATTTAGACTTTTTAAAAATAATTTTGTGGCTAATATTGATATTTATTTTTAAGCATTTTTTTGTATTTTTTTTTCAGAAATTTACTGTGTGGTGGCAAAGGACAAGACAATTTATTTAATAAATTCTAGTGGGGTAGCCATGTTAGCTTTTAGAAGAAGAAGAAAGAGTATATTAATACATTTAATGACACCAGATGCTGAGAGTCAAAAGATAAAAGCTTTAATACTGTTAACTGGAGGCTGGGCCAGTTTGTACAATGGGAGTCCTGAGAGTGACTGAAGCAAGCTGTAAAACCTGGGTATGATACAACAATCCTCCCCCCACCCTCCATCACCCGCAACCATAGTTCCAGGACCTATGACCATTGAAACACAAATGGTTATCACAGGTAACCTATACACAGCCTTACAACAAACTCTATCAAGCTCTCAATCAGCATTATTGCATTATGCTGTCTGTAAATTCTGATCAGAGCCATAACTATGGCGGGGCTAATGGGGCTTTGCCTGGGGCACGCAGGAGCAGCTCAATACAGCTGCGCTATTAAAAGGCACATTTTGCAGTGCCAGCCCCAAGCGCCACTAATGTGCAAGGGGCACTGAAACAGAGCATTATGGCTCTGAGTCTGATTATTATAAGTAAGGTGTGTGTGTGTGTGTGTGTGTGTGTGTGTGTGTGTGTGTGTGTGTG
>ML682100.1:988101-1091580 GCA_007922195.1 Podocnemis expansa
GTGTGTGTGTGTGTGTGTGTGTGTGTGTGTGTGTGTGTGTGTGTGTGTGTGTTTACAAGCGTGCGCACATGCATATGCACCATGTGGTCTACACAAGTCAATAAATATGCAACTGGCATGCTTTTGAAAGAGCGGTCGATGTTACTGCTTCATATTCTCCTTAGATCCAGGAAACAATTTCTGCTGTTTTGACAGTGTTGGTTGGATAAACACTGCTTGACTTGGTATCGTGGGTGTTTTGTCAATGGTTATTGGTTGAAAACTAAAATTAGCAGCTTAACAAAGAGAAGGCTAAGGGGCATCTTCATCATGATCTATAAGTATCTACTTAATAGTGGCTCCCAGGCTTGTCCAACCTACAGCTTGGGGGCCAGGATCTGGCTGGTAAGGGCTCTCATCTGGCCCATGGAGCCACTACATGCACCCTGTCTTGCTGCTCCTGTCACTTTCCTCCAGCCTTGCCACACCATGCTCCCCTCCCTGTCGTTTACCTCTCTTGCCACCCCGCCCTGCTCCTCCTCCCCTGCCACACTCCTCTGCCAGCTGCACGCCCACTTCCCTCTCTGGCCACCCCTGCTGCATCCCCTGCGGCTCCATGTGGCCATCCCTGACCGCTCCTCTCTTGCCATCCCCCCACCCTACCATCCGGCATGGCCACTCCTGCCCTATCTCCTCTTCTTTTCCTTGCCAGCCTTGCTTTTACAGAACTTTTACAGATTTACAGAACCAAAATGAATTTGTAAACTGGTGCTTCTTTCTGACTGTTAAAATTTTATTAATAATCAGATGAATTTCTATGCCTTATCTAGCCAAAATTTGCTCACTGGTCCCCCAAGTGAGAAAAGCATTACAGTGTGACCCCTCATCCAAAAGGTGGACACCTCTTGTGTAACACAATCCAATGGGTGGAATTTGAAGTTAGGCATATTCAGGTGTAAATTTTTAACAGCTGAAATAACTAACTGTTGAAACCACCAACGGTCACAGTGGATCCTTCATCACCTGCAAGTTTTAAATCCAAGCTGAATGTATTTCTAACAGATCTGATTTAGGAATTATGTCAGCACAGGTTTCCAGCCTGTGTTCTACAGGTGGTCAAACTACACCGTCACAATCGATCCTTCTGGTCTTGGAGCTTATGAAGAAGTCCCACCCGTGGAGTATGTCTTCACTGCTCCCCAAAAATGTGGGAGTCTAACCTGAGTTAAAATAGCAGTGAAAACTCAGCAACTTGTCTCTTAGCACCAGCTGGCAGCTTGAGATTTATCCAGACTACCTCAATGAAAGATGATTTTCCAGTCCTGTAAATGTTTTCAAGATATCAGAAAATTTCCCCATCCCTAAAGGGGCCAAAACACCAAAACCATTAAAATTTTCACAAACCAGAAAACAATTCCATTCAGCTCAACCATTTTGCTTTGATTATGATTGATTCCCCCACATTTACTGACCAGGGAGGGAAGGCAGTTATTTAAGATAAGCATC
This sequence comes from Podocnemis expansa, assembly GCA_007922195.1. NCBI lineage: Eukaryota > Metazoa > Chordata > Testudines > Podocnemididae > Podocnemis > Podocnemis expansa. The sequence goes on from ML682100.1 coordinate 989,587, forward strand.
AATGTAGTCAATGTAGTGCAAGAACAAATGGATATAAAATGCCCACCAACAAGTTTAGACTTAAAAGTAGACAAAGGCTTCTCTCCATCAGAGGGGCAAAGTTCTTGAACAGCTCCCAAGGAAAGCAATGGAGGCAAAAAAAACTAAGGCTGTGTTCATACGTAAATTATTTTGAAATAAGTTATTTTGAAATGAGTTATTTCAAAATAAAATCCTTATTCTGAAATAACTTAAAGTGAAATAAGAAAATGTTAAAGTGAAATAAGGGAAACCCTGAAAGCGAAATAGCAGGCCCTGTGTGTGGACATGCTATTTTGCTTCAGAAGATGGGCCGCATGGGAGGTGTGGCAACATGGCCCACTGGCAGAGCCATGTTGCCAACCAGTCCCCTGCCTGGCTCTCATGTGGGATCCCACTGCCCTGACGTCCACTTCCCTGATGCCCTTGCTGCTGTTGGGGCAGCTGGGGAGGGACTGCGGGGCACCCCCTCTGCTGCGGGGCCAGGGTCCCAGAGCTGGCTTGCGGGGCTTACCCGCTGCCAGCCCAGTGGGGGGGGGCAGGGTCCCTGAGCTGTCGCCAGGTTCCCCGAGGTGGCCCCAGCAGCCCGACCTGGGCGGTGCCACCTGGGCAGGGGCCCCGCAGAGCTGGTGATGGCGGCTCCTCCAGGGCCAGCAGCTGCCCAGCTCGGGCGGTGGGCAGAGCCGATGCCCGCACCGGCCGCCCCTCCAGCTGCCACCAGAGCCCTGATCGCCTCCCTGGCCAGAGTGCTGAGGGTGGGTGGGACTTCCTCCCAGGGTGCTGTGCAGGGAATGAGTGAGGTTCTGCGCAGGGGCATAGCCAGCTCCCATTTTATGAGCGGATCCCTGAATCTGCAGGGTGGGCCCCCAAAGGCAGCTGATCAAGTGACCAAAAGTTGCCTGAGACACTGCAGTTGCTGCGTAACAAGTGGAGCTACGGGAGGGGGAGAGACAGCACGATGAGGCTTGCCCACTGCAGCAGCACAAACTTTGCCACCATGGCCACTGGGCAGCCCCACAAGCAGGGTGGCAAAGTTCATGCTGTTGTCAAGCACTGCATTGGGCATACCTCATCTGTAAGTGGGTGGGCCCTGTTTCACCCAGGCCCACCCATGGCTATTCCCCTTGTTCTGTGGCCAACAACATGCAGGAGCTCAGAGGAGATGTTCATAAGCGTCCCTTCTGGCCATAAACTATGAGACTTTTTTTTAGCCTAGCCAATATAGACAAGGTTGGTGAGGCTAAGGTATAATAACTAGTTGTAAAGGCAGAGCAGAGAAGAGAAGATCTACAGGCTCCCTTGTCTACTGATGAATGGTGAGAAAAAGGCAAATACCCTGACAGCTGCAGGCTGGCTGGAGAGGCATAGCCTGTACCCAGATGTGAAGCTAGCGCTGCCTGTGCTTAGTTAGGTCAGCTCCAAAGCTAGTGCAAGACACAATGAGCTTCCAGAAAATACGGTCAATGAAGGCAAGTTTCCAAGGGAAACACACCCCAAGAGATGTGCATTGTGGTTTGAGTCTGGCTGCTGTCCCATTGTTTTGGCCAGACCTCCCCTGATCCTGCAGTGAGGGAGACACCACGTGTGCGATGCACCAAAGCAGGCCTGAGCTGACAGCTCTGGGCATGATCCTCCCTCACGCCCAGCAGGCCACAGGGGCAGTCTTAGCGATTCTGGGCCCCTGGTCAAAATCAAGGATGGGGCCCTCCACATCCACCCCGAGCCTCACTGCCGCCTTGCCAGGAGCCCCAGTCCTTGACAGGGCCCAGGCTGTCTCCCCTCGCTCCTCACCAGGGCTCCCATCCATATACCTCCCAGCCCCTTTCTTCCTTCCAGCCCAGAACCTCGCCTGGCTGGCTGGAGCTGCAGAGACACTGTCATTCCCTGGCCCCCCCACTCTTGTCTTGGTCCATGTGTGAATTAAAACAGGCATCGCATCCCAGACCTAGCTCCTGGAATCTGACCCACTCCTAAGGAGGGTGCACCCAGCACAGGACCCTGGACAATTGTCCAAGGTGCCCCATAGCTAGGGTTACCAGACGTCCAGCAAAAGGAGGACATGTCCTCCTTTTTGCTTTCATGTCCTTCGTCCACCAGGCATTTTAAAAATAGGTGCTTTTGTCCAGCTTTTTACTGCTCAGGCACAGAATGTTAAAAACCCTCTAACAGCCAAGTTACGGAGCGGGGGATCTTCCCCCAGTGGAGGGAGCTCGGAGCTGGTCACATGCACACACCGCCTAACTACAGCTCAGCACAGACTAGGCCTTTTCATTAAGAGCTCAGATATTCCCTAGCTCTGGAGGATACTTCTGCAAAGCTGCCTGGATAGTTCAATTAGTAGAAAAGATGTCTGTTAACCTTGGGGTTTGGGTTCAAGATTGATAAAAGGCACTTTTATCTTTGGCCCTTGCTCCCTACAAAACGGCTAAATTGGGGAGGGGGGATAGGGATACTGATAAAATGAAGGAAAATAAAGTATACCATAAATAAAATTGCTAACAGGGACCAATTAAATAAAACCACTAAAGGGGCAGGTTTGAACTGGACAGAAACAATTAAGGACTTTTTTTTTTAACTATAAAAATGGGCTGCTGTGGAAAATGAAAAATGAGAAGTGAGTTAACTGGGGGTTTTTTCTTGTTTTTTAAAACGTTTTTAGGTACTTTTCAAGTTTGTATTTGAAAATTTAGTTTTTTAACTTTAGTCTCATGAACATTAATGAAAGGGTCATGAAAAACTTTCATTTGATGAAAAAATCCAGTTTTTGGTGAAAGAAAACATTTTGGTAATTTTATTTATTTTAAAAGAATTTAAAAACACATGATAGTGTGCAGTTTTAATGCTGCATTCATTCATCATTACTCATTTTGCATGACATAATATGGCAATAACAGTTATATCAAAACTACATTTTCTCCACATCCTCCTACGCCCTTCTTTTCAGACCTCCCTGTCCTCCTTTCAGTGCTTTGGTATCTGGTAACCATACCCATAGCTAAGATCACCTATGGCTCCAGGGCTCCTTCTGCCCTGCCTAGCACTGGTGGTGCTCATTTATATTGACACATCATGTTCTCCAGCCTAGCCAGTTCCACACCTCGGATGGGAGCCAGCACCTCTGAGAGGGGAAAGACCCCATTTCTACTTCCCCACCCCACTCAGCTGGTCACTGCCGCATCCTGTGCCTGATTCCCCCCTCACTCCCAGCAGGCCACAGCTCCAAGGCTCATTCTGCCTTGCCTTGTGCAGCATTTTCTCATTTATACTGTCCCACACTAAGCCAGCATCCCATCCTGTCCCCAGGGCTGGATTGGGGTGAATGTCGCCCCTTACAGGGAAAAGCTTGTTGCCCCATTTTCCAGCTCCCCCAACTAGCAATGGAGAGCACTGAATCCATGACCTTATCACTAGAGCTTTCTGTTTGAATTCCTCTTCTCTTGTCTGCCTTGCCGGGCACAGCTGGAAATCTGCCCCACTCAGGTGGCAATTGCGCCTTAGTGCTTGCAGGCTCCATCCCTGCATTGAAAGGAAAAAGGATGACAATGGATGCTACAAGATGATCCCAGTCCTGACATCCTTGTTAAAATCTGTATTAGGGCCCAGCTGAGATCAGGACCGCTGTCATGCCTGGCATTTAACAGACCCCATCAGAAATCAAAGCCCGCAGGCCTGCATTAGGGTCTAGTAGCTTTAAGTGGACAGCCCCACGGCCCCTCTGTGAGCTGGGTGGCATGGGGCCTGCACCACTGTCCCCCCCACTGCCACACTGTCCCCTGCTCCCTACCCTCCACCTTCAGCAGGAAGCCAAAGGCAGTGGGACAGGGCAGTGAGGGAGCACGGAGTTGGCACCTGGGGGGGGAGGTTGAGGGCCCCCCAAAAGGCTGATTGGCCCTGGGCCTCACCCCCTCTCCCCTAGGGACAGCCCTGAGAGTGGGGCTGGGAGTCAGGACTCCTGGCTTCTATCCGTGGCTCTGGGACGGGCATGAGGCCTAGTGGAGGGAACTGAGTGTCAGGACTCCTGTCTTCTATCCCAGTTTGGAGGGGTATGGGGGTCTAGTAGTTACCAGGGCAGAGGAGAAGCTTGGAGCCAGAACTCGTTGGTTCTGCCTCTGGGAGGAGAGTGGGATTTAGTTCTGGGTTTAAGGCAAGAGATAGGGCTGGGGAAAAAAATAAACAAACAAGGAGTCGTGTGTCACTTTAAGACTAACAGATTTATTTTTCGCATGAGCTTTCGTGGGAGAAAATCCCACTTCGTCAGATGCTTCGAAGATGGGTGAACTTACAGAATGGAATGAAAATAAATGCAAGGGGGTGTAAAACATAGGATCAAGTCATACAGTAACAACAAATCATAGCAGTTGTTAGATTCAAACCCTGGGAAGCCTGAAGTCAAATTACCTTTTGTAATGGGAAAAGAACCATAGTCTTGATTCAATCCTACTGTCACAGAATTTAGTTTGCATATTAATTCAAGTTCAGCTGTTTCTCTTTGAAATCTTGATGCCCCAGTCACATCTCTGATGACGGTTGTTAACAAATCATTTATCAAGATTAGAAAGATGGAAGTGATCAGCAACTGGTTTCTTTATTTTGTGATGTCTGATATCAGCTCTATGTTCATTTATTCTTTTGCGCAGCAATCGTCCTGTTTGTCCAATGTATAAGGATGACTCCTTGGTTTTTTTTGCTGGACTAGACTAACACGGCTATCCCTTTGGAAATAGGGCTGGGAGTCAGTCTTGAAGTAAACAAGGAGTCTAGTGGCACTTTTAAGACCAACAATTTTATTTATCACATAAGCTTTTGTGGGTGACTCCTACTTCATCAGATTCTGAACTGGAAAACAGTGTAGACTTGAAAAATAAATGTTGTTAAAGGCAGGGCACAAAAGTGAAAGGCAAGGCAGTTCAGACTATTTCAGCAAATCAAACAAGTTGTTCTGATTTGTAAGGGAAATTGTGGAAGATCATTGTACGGTAGAGAGTGGCACCCCACTTGGACTGAAGAGTGCCCTGTCCCTGAACCAAGTGCCTGCAAACATGCACGTTGACCTGTTTATTGCTTTGTTTGTGAATCCATTGATCACCTGATGACATGCACATCTACTTGTTTACAAGCATATCCATCTTATGACCCCTGTGAGGCATGCGATGTCAGCAAAGCCTAGTGCTGACGTGTGCATCCTATAGTTAACCAGCAGCTCCACACCCCCAATTAACCCTATATAATTATGGAGAAGCCCAATGCGTGGTGGACTTCACCAATGGACCATGAAGCTGCAGCCGGTGCCTCGGAAGCAACACCCAAGAGCCCAACTGCTACTGCATTGGGGTCCCTGGTTGCAAAAGGGATGTAAGCATTCTACCTCTTTAATAAAGCAATCTTCTATTCTATCACTTCTGGTCATGTTGTCACAATCCAGATCCTGTTCACAGCACCCCCTTTGAGCTACAGATTCAAACGGTGTGGAACAACAGAAAAGATGGGGAGATTGAAAGAAGGAGAAACCAGCAGTTGTAATGAGAGAACCCACCCATCTCTCTATTCAATCCCAACTTAATGGTGTCAAATTTGGATATGAATTCCAGTCTGGAAATAAAGGCTTTTCTTGGTGCTGAAAGAGAGCCAACAATCTTGACAGGTGCGTGGGCACCCAATCCCAACACAAGACAACACCTTGGGAGTTTCCCACTCCTCCGAAAGTCCCCGTAACCCAGCAGGACCTTTTTGCCAGCTAATATTGAAACCTTGCACAGCAGCTCACAGTTGCCTGCTTTCTTTAAGTCAGTGGTTTCCAACCTGTCGTCCCCCCGATCTTTGGGGGTCTGCAGACTAGTCTATGATTTCCCAAGGGAGCTGCACCAGCATTTCAAGTGTTTTAGGGGTCCACAAATGAAAAAAGCTTGGAAACCCCTGCGATAAGTGACTGCTTCTTTGCTACACACAAAACTGGTCTGTGGGCATAGACTCAGGCTGTTAGTTCATTCTCTCTGTGTGAGCCAGCTGGCATCATTAGAGAAGTGGGATAACAATACATCTCTGTTTGTTACCAGGTCTGAAAACTCCAAATGAAAAGTGTCCCCTCCAAGCTGAGTAGCACAGTATTAAATCACTGACCGTCAATAATCCACAAACATTAGCTTGCAAAACCTCTGCAAAGACCCAGGTGCAAACCCTGGCATTCTCTTCCACCCACAGTTTAGAACTGGATCTGTTTATTCAATCTACTTTTTGGAGCACAGATTACGTACACAGGGCAAATACCCAGTTCACTGGAAAGCCAGGTCTCCTGGCTGGCTTTATTTCAGTGCACAGCTCCAGTCAGCTCATTTAGTCCCCCCAGGGGATAAATTCCTTCCTTGTGCAAGTATCAGTTCCAATCTCCACATTACAAAGTGAATGCTGGGCTCTTAAGTATCATAGAATCATAGGGTTGGAAGTGAGCTCATGAGATCACGTAGTCCAACCCCCTGCCAGAAAAGCTCTTAGTCCTCTTCACCCAGGGGTCAGCAACCCAAAAGATAAGAAGAACCATTTTTAAAAATTCCTTCAATAACTGAGTGTTTTGCTAGCCATAACAGGTGCAGCATCCCGGCGGAAGATGGGGGCAGGGCCTGGGACCTGGGCCAGGGCACCTGCCACAAGATCCCCAGAGCCAAAAGTGGCGGTGAGGTCCATAAACATAAGGGGCAGGCAAAGAGCTGCATGCAGCTCCAGAGCCACGTACTGCAGACCCCTGCTACCTGCTGAATGGGAAAATGGATGGGGGGCTTTCCCGGCATCAAGGCCTGTGACTGGATGGGGGTCATATTTGGGGCCTTGCCTTCTAGGAGATGCCATCTCCCAACCAGACCCAGGGTGGGGGGCCAGGGATTTCCCTACACCTCCCTGCATTTTCCTGACACCCCCTCTGTTATGAGCTAGTAACATTCAGTGTTACCAATTTAGTCATTTTCCAAAGGGGCAGCTGTGTTAGTCTAGTTCAGCAAAACAAACCAGGAGTCCTCTGGCACTTTAAGACTAACAAATTTATTTATCGAACAAGCTTTCGTGGGAAAAAATCCCACTTCTTCAGACACTTAGTGATAAATAAATGTGTTAGTTTTAATGTACCACAGGACTCCTTGTTCATTTGGTTTTTTTCAATTTAGTCAGTGGTTGGAATGACTGACCTGAACTCACTGAGCAGGGGTTCTGATGCCAGATCTATTCTCATTTGAGAGACAGGAGGGGGTCTGGAGGAGACAGGTGTTTTGCTTGGTGATGGGGTTCTGTCTAGTTACAAGCATTAGTCATCAGTTCTATCTTTTAACAAGGATTGGACTGGTCAAATAGTGCTTTAGACTCTTAGGCTATGTCTACATGGCACTTTTATTTCAAAATAACACTCGTTATTTCGAAATAAAAGAAATTAGGTCTACACAACGTTTTCTTATTTCGAAAGGACGGATCCCGTCCTTTTGAAATAAGAATCATCATTTTGAAAAAGTAAAACCTGCCCCGCCCCCGAAACGGCCATTATTTCGGAAGGGATATTTCAAACTAAAGCTGTTTAGACCTGTTCTTTCGAAACAACACTGTGTAGACCTGTTGTTTCGAAAGAGCTGTTTCAAAACAACAGGTCCAAACAGCTTTATTTTGAAATATCCCTTCCGAAATAACAGCCATTTGGATTGCAGGCTTTCCCTTAATTCGAGTTAACATTTTGTTAATTCGAATTAACTTATTTCAAAATAAGGATTTTATTTCAAAATAACTCATTTCGAAATCCTTATTTCAAAATAACAATGCATGTGTAGACATAGCCTTAGTTAGGCTGCATACAGAGCCTTTTGTTATTTTAAGTGACCATTATAGCTGGAATCACTGATAATCAAGTCAAAGTGCTAGTGCTTAGATCTGCTGTGTGACAGTTACAATGTTTTTATGGACAGACTGCCAGTCAGCATCACCAGTTCCCCCACTGAGACCTGAAATTTGAAAGCTGTGGAACTTCAGACCCGGAGACCTACTCCCAGAGGTCAGGTCACAGTGGAGGTGGCAGGCAGCAGAAGGAGATGGTGTAAGAAGCCATCCACAGGAGCAATGGAGTGAAGTGAAAAGCACAACCAACAACAGTGACCAGAATGAGAGGCAAGCACCTGGAGGAACAAGAAAGGTGCCTTCTTTCTTCCTCTTCTCTGCCATGGGAGGTGAACTCATGTGAAAGCACCTCTGAACTGTGGGTCTCTCATGGTGAGAAGGGAGGGACACTTTAAAGGACCATTTGATTGTTGGACTCTGTTTATGTGATTTTGCTCCAGAATGCTAGGTTTGTCCAAGATTTTCAAAATGCTTTATTTACCAAGGTCATTATCTCACATCATCACTACCTTGAGAGGTCATTACTTTGGAGTTTCTGTACAAAACATTTTACATGGCCCTAGTGGGTTGGAGCAATGTCTGTGTAGCCCAGTAACCTGTCTTTTAACAGTGGCCAGTGCCAGGGGCTTCAGATGGAATGAACAGAACAGGTGATCGTGGAGCAATCCAGCCCCGTCATCCAGCCCCAGCTGCTCACAAAAAGCAACTAGGAACATTTCACAGCATGGCGTTGCATGCATCCTTGCCCATCCCAGTTAATACCATTGATGGACCTATTCGCCATAAACTTCTCTAATTCTTTTTGAACCCTTTTGTTTTCTTGGCCTTCACACCATCCTCTGCCAAAGAATTAATCAGTTTGACTGTGTGCTATGGGAAGAAATACTTCCTTTTGTTCTAAACCTATTGCCTATTAATTTCATTGTGGGGGGGACACCTAATTCTTGTGTTATGTGAAGTATTAAATAGCATTTCCTTATTAGCTTTCTCCATACCAGTCAAGGTTTTATAGACCTCTATCATATCTCCCCTTAGTTGTTTCCTTTCCAAGCTGAAAAGTCCCAGTTTTATTATGTTCTCCTCAGAAGGAAGCTGTTCCATACCCCTCATTATTTTAGTTGCCTTTCTGTGTACTTTTTCCAATTCCAAAATATATTTTTGAGATAGGGCAACCAGATCTGCATGCAGTATTCAAGATATGGGAGTACCATTGATTTATATAGTGGCATTACAGTGTTTTCTGTCTTATTATCCTTCCCTTTCCTAAATGCACTTAGTTTTTGTGCCTGTCACTGCGAACTGAACAGCATTTTTCAGAGAACTGTCCATAATGGACTCCAACATCTCTTTCTTGAGTGGTAACAGCTAAGTTAAATCCCAGCATTTCATATGTATAGTTGGGATTCTGTTTTCAAATGTGCATTACTTTATATTTATCAACATTGAATTTGATCTGCCGTTTTGTTGCCCAATCACCTAGTTTTGTAGGTTCCCTTTGTAAAACAAAAAACCCAGAGGATAGTGGTTCATAGAACGTTTGAGTAGCCAATTTTGTGTGAAAATCTAATAAAATGTTCATGAAACACTTTTCAGTTTTTACCATGGTGCCATACAGCCTCCCTTTAATCCCACAGTCTCATACTTCATTGGCCCTCACCTCCCCATACACAGTAAATTCAACCCCCCCATCCCATTTTCAACTCCTGGGGGAAAGCATTGAACTGGCTGGATTGGGAAATGGGATGTCTCAGTATAAATGACCAGCAGTCATGTATGAGCAAGAGGGAATTGGGCCCAGAGCTGTGAGCTCAGACCCTGCCACTGGTTCACTGCAGACAGGTTTGTTCCTTCTCTGATCGAGACCCCGGGTCAGTCAGATTCAGACCACAAAGTGCATCCCCCAGGCCTCAGCAGTTTGCCTTGCAAGTCTGCTTCCATTGACTATGCGTCACTGTGCTTTCCATGCTGGCAAGCTAGATATAGCACTGCAGAGGCAGCTCTTGGTGTAGGCGAGGCAGGCGCACATCTAGGGCCCTGAGCAGTAAAGGGCCCCATTGCGTACCCCAGAAGCTGCATCTGCCTCAGTTAGCAGCAGGAAGAGAAGACGACCTTGGAGCCAGCAGCCTGGAGCCAAGGCTGGAGGGTTGGGCCTCAATTGCAGGAATGGCCAGACTTGGGGAACTCAAGAGCCGCATGAGTTGATCATTAAACCTTCAAGACCCACATTGAGGCATATAACCACATACTTTTACATACTCCAAAATTACACTTAAAATTCATTGTGCACTTTAATCTTATAGTAAAAACAGGGTAAATATTGATGCTGCTAGCGTCAGATTCTAATAATTACTTCAGGTTACCATGCAAACTCGGCCTATACAGTAAACACTTAGCTGTCGCTGGATGTAGAATACTGCAGGCTAGTGGCAAGTTTTTTAAAATCTGGGCAGTAACTTCTCAATGCAGTATGTAAAAGCTCTCTCAGATGCTGAGCTCTAAGTATTGCACAGTGTTTCGATTTAACAAATTTAATTGTATGTGAACAAGCAGGATGTTGGCTCTGCAAAGAGACCCTGAATCATAGACCCAGAGGGTTGGAAGGGAGCGCAAGAGTTGTGGAGTGCATTCAACTCCCTGCCAAGTGGCAGGATCTGGTAACTTATAAACGTAGGAGACTATAATATCCTGTGCTACACAGCTTCCTTGGAAAGGCCAGCAGGACTCCTGGGTCCTATGCTAACCCAGCATTGGAAAGGGAATGGGATTAAGTGGAGTAGCTGAGAGTCTGGAGTACTGGATTCAAAGCTAGATGTGTGGTGCAGTGGTTAGTGCAGCGTGGGTTGAGAGAAAGGCCTCCTGGGTTGTAGCCCCAGCTTAGGGAGGAGTCTAGTAGTTAGAGGAGGGAGGTATAATAGCGAACAGGACTCCTAGGCTGTGTTCACACAGCACTCTTATTTCAAAACAACAGAGGTTGTTTCGAAATAAGAAATACCCTGTTCACACAATGCACGGTTGTTTTGAAACAAGTTAAACCCTATGCGGGGATGACACAACGTTGTTTTGAAACGATTGTTTCGAAACAACACCATGCGAACATGTTGTTTCAAAACAATGGTGACTTGTTTCAAAATAACTGTTTCCTGAATCTGCTATTTTGCTTTGAGCTTTTTTCGTTAATTCGAATTAACAAACTGTTAATTCGAATTAAGGTATTTTGAAATAAGGTGTTATTTCGATATAAGTTGTTTCGAAACAACTGTATCGAAATAACCCCCTGTGTGTGAACACAGCCCTAGGTTCTAACTCCAGTCTTGTTCTAGGTGGCTCTCTGCCATTTATGCCATCCCCTGCTGTGACCTGACTCATTCATCCTTAAGAGGAAGAAAATCCCCCTTGCTTTGCCATTCAGGCTTTCCAGCTGCCTGATTGCAAGCCAAGCCTGGCACCATCTATTGACCTACATAAACAAGAGCAGGTTTTATCCATTGTATCATTATAATTTGCTCTGAGTTTCACACTTCAGTGTTTGTGCTGTTGAAATCTCCACCACAATCCACTCTTGTCAGCAAACCACAGACTCCTTCCTCTTCAAGGAGCGCTAACAGACCCATGACTGCTCACTTTGTTTGTATGTGGTTGGCAAGTATTTAAGAGCAAAGAATCTCAGTACAGCAGCAACTGCAAGCTTTGTCAGCAATGCTTTAAAAAGAATTTGGTCAAAAATTTTCCACTGGAGCACTGCCCCCATGCCCATGGGAAATAATTCTCTACACGTTTATGTCCCAAAACTGGCAATTTTTGGTGAAAATGTTTAGGTGTGGCTGTCAAAGAACCAGTGCCAGATTTAGGCACAAACTAAATAAGATACATCTTAGGGCCTCACATTTGAGGGGCATCTAAACTTGCAAATTGCAAGTTTTATTTAAACTATTAGTTGTTTGTTAAATCTTTACCTATGTATATATGCAAATATGAAGATTTGTCATTTATTTTTTCATTCCCCTTTCTGTTAGAATGTAATACTTTTTCTCTCTTTTTTTTTTAATGCTATGGAGTCTCTTAATCTTGACATATCTTAGGACCTCAGCATATCTTAATCCAGCCCTGCGAGCAACACACAAATCAGAGTTAGATTGGGGGTGTCTGATGATTCAAGGACGAGAGGCTGGGCATCTGACCACCTGTGTTTTATCCTCAGTATTAGAAGGGGTGTGGGCAGGGACATCACTGCGCTGGGGCCAGCAGGGCATGGGCCCTGCATCTGCTGGCTAGCAGCACAGCTGGAAGGGGCCTGATCCAGCTCCAGGCCACTTCAAGCAAGCAGCAGAAGCTTGGAGATGGCTCCTGCCACTTGTGGGAAGTGGCAGAAACTGTCTCCCTCTTGAAGCCTCTTGCAAGAGGCTTAAAGCCAGAGACAGTTCATGCCACTTCTCAAAAGTGGTAGGAGCAATCTCTGAGCAGCAACCACTCAGACAGCTCCCACTGCCTGTGGGAAGTGGCAGAAACCATCTCCCTCTTCGAGCGTCCTGAAAGAGGCTCGAAGCCAGAGACAGTTTTTGCCTCTTCTCAAAAGTGGCAGGAACAATCTGCAAGCGGCTGCTGCTCAGAGACTGCTCCTGCCACTCATGAGAAGTGGCACGAACTGTCTCTGGCTTTGAGCCTCTTGCAGGAGGCTTGTAGAGGGAGGCGGTTGCTGCCGCTTTCTACAAGTGGCTGGAGTTCTGTCCAAGCTGTCAAGGCTGTTTCCCCACTCTAGCAGTCTGAGTGCAGAAGGTGGAGGCCTGCAACAGGCCTTAAAACCCACTGGCCTTAAAGCCTGGTCTTAAACTCTCCAAGGCCTCCAATTTCCTGGCCTTAGAGTGGTATTGCTGCCACCACCCAAATGCAAAAACCTCTTGAAAACCCAGGAAGGCACTCTTGGGAATTCCTTCCTGTGAGGTACTCACAAATCACTTTATTCCTCTCTCAGGAAAGCAATTGAACCCCAGCTGGGGTATGAGCTGGAACTGGGACAGTAGCTGGCTGTGCAGTCTGAGGCACATGCACACAAACTCTTGCCTTGCAGGACACAGAATCAGACCTTACTTTACAAGGGTAAAATCTTTAATTAAAAAGAACAGATAAGAGCACAGAGAGTTGCCTCTCTGGGATTTAACTTAGGTAGTTACAGGGTAAGGGGAGGGGGTACATGTGCTCAGCACAGAGAAATCCAAAAACAAACAAAAAACAAAGAAATACCCTGACTGCATCTAAGTAAACATTCCCTGTTCTACTCACACCTGGTCAGTAACAAACTTGAGTTTGCTGCTGCTTAGGGCCCGACTTAGATCTACTGGCATGGAGGAGAAGCATTCTAGCTTGTTGGATCACTTTAAGGAGTGATATATCTGCTTCTACAGCCACCTCCTGTGGAAAATTGGGCCACAGATTAAAATTAGCATTCAAATTACACTTTCCGTGACTACCCAGGAGACCTCCCCCCACTGGATCCCCAGAAGTAAGATTAAAGGAGCGCTCATGGCCCCTATGTATAACTCACCATTTCGAGGGTAATGTGAGAACAGCAGTATGCACAGTGTGATGGTCCGAGTGTAACGTGGTTTGATATCTGTGACATCTCTATTTGGAGGAATATACAAACAAGCATTTCATTCATTATATTTCCTTTTCTCAAATGATCCTGGGAGTCTGGTAGACTACGCCTGCAGAGCGCCTCAGACAGGTAAGGAAACGGCCTTGCAGAGGCAAGGAGGACGTGTTCCAAGACCACCTACAGTCCAATGAGGATTCCAGAAGAGAAAACAGAGGTTGGAGACAGGAATACAGAGAGAATTGCAAACTGAACTTTTTGAGGAGACAATAACATAAAGCCCAATTGCTTACTGTACTGAAGGAGCAAACAGATCTTGTTAGGACATTGGTTGGTCTTGAGTCACAGCAGGCAGCAACTACAAACCCCTTCCCACCCCCTTTCAGACACAGCAGCATTTTATCACACCCTCCTCACAGACGCCCACTAAGCATTTCTATGAAGGCCAAGGACCCTCTTGGTACAGTCTCACATCCAACCTTTCATGTATCTGGGAAAACGACCCCCAAACATACAAGCTCCTTGCAGGCCCTTCAGTGGCCCTCACAGTGAAAGGTGTGCATGCTCATTAAGTACTGACTGCTGGTTTTCCATTAACAATTAAAAAAAGAGCCGTGGAAACTGACAAGTTGTACAGTGCGATGGGTGCCCACAATTCAATGCTCTTTCTTGCAGAAATGCAAAGAACAGTGTGGCCCCAGCAAAGTGGGAAGTGGCAAGGGTGGGAAGGGGCATCTCCTACCCCAGGAACTGAGGCAGTCCAGAAACAAGGCAGAAGGCAGGAGTGAGACTATCTCCTTTTCAAAGGACATGATGTTGGGCATTGGCAGAGTCCAAATGCAGCCCTGGAACAATGGGAGCACTTTGGTAACTGGTGAGCAGCAATGTGCCTGATGGGCTGTCACAGAAATCAAACGATTAGATGCAAATGCTTCAGTGCTTTCCTCCCTCCTCTGTCAGTTCTGTGGAACCAGTGAGGTGACTCAGCAAGTCATTCAGCCATGAGGGAAATCCAGATCCGGCTTGGTACATAAGAGTTTCAGAATTCTCTGCCAAGTTCACAGTATGACTCTGCTCTGGTAGCCAAAATAGGCTGAAGTGTCTCTAATAGAGTCCCTTGTGGATGAGTGGAAAAGACTGGTGAAATTGTTTTGGGATGGATAGTCCAGCCTTGCCAAACCCTTCCCAGAATCCATGCCCCATTCTTTGACCCTTCTTGGAAAAGAAACACCAAAGATCTTAGCATCCCTTACAGGACTTCTTTCCCAGAACTGGCCTTGCTGCATGGTGGAAATGCCCTGGTTTCCCTGCCAGGGATTCACCACTATGGCTGTCTCTCTAGCAGACTGATTTGACCAAGAAAAGTCAAATCTTGAAACTGCTCTGATAATCAGAGAGATGTGGTCTATAACTCCTGGGGCCATCTGTTCTCTCAGTGTTTTGTTTCTACTACATTTCGATGAACAGAACAGGAAAGTGAGTAGGACACATGGGCTATGTCCACACATACATCGTTATTTTGAAATAAGTTATTTCAAAATGAGTTATTTCAAAATAAAGTCCTTATTTTGAAATAAGTTAATTTGAATTAAGAAAATATTAATTCGAATGAAGGGAAAGCCTGCTAGCAAAACGGCTGTTATTTCAAAATGGTTATTTTGAAATAAGGCCGTTTGGACATGTTGTTTCGAAACAATGGTGTTGTTTCAAAACAACATGTCCAAACAGCATTATTTTGAAATAAGCATTTTGAAATAACAGCCGTTTCAAAATGAATGGGGTTTAAGCTGTTTTGAAGTGATGGTTCTTATTTCAAAATGACAGAGCCCAAACGTTGTGTGGATCTAATCATTTTTATTTTGAAATAACCAGTGTTATTTTGAAATAAAAGAGACGTGTGGACATACCCATGGAGGTAGCTATTTCCTTTTTTTTCCTTTCTTACAAATGAAAACATGTTTTGCAAAGCTCTTTTTAATTCTAAACAGAATAGGAAAATAAAGCAATAAATCGATATTGGACCTGATACTTCAGTTACAGCATTGAAAAACAGGTGTTTTGCCAAAGAAGAGGAATCAGACGTATGGACCTATGCTGAGGTGAATGTCAGGATTTGTCAGTCAAAGTGGCAAATTTTGACTGAGATCAATATGTAACCCTTCTGCCAGGGCAAGATGGCAGAACAAGGGCCAGGTTCTATATCTAGGGTTTTCCAAATAATGTTACAGCACCAACCAGCTCAAGCTCCCACCCAGTCTACTGGGAGATCATGCACTATTTCCTGGGCACCCTAAAGGGGTAAGGCTTCCCTGCTCGCAAGCACGGGGCTGAGTGTAGTATACAGAACTTTTAATAGTAGTAAAAATAGAATGTAAATGGCCCAATAACAAAAATCAGCACTGATCTGGAGGATCGGTGCAAAACATGTTCCCAACATGATCTCACACAGCATAACAGCACATGTGAACTCAATAGCAAACCCAGCACTGATCTGGAGAATCAGTGCAAAACATGCTCCCAACAAACCCTACAGTACGTAGGGAGTGTCTTTCATGCCAGCTGTCTGCCGGCACCAACCACTGGTCACTCACTCTATCCGCTCTCACCATCCGCTGGCTCTGCCGGCTGTCAGGCAGCTCCACCCACCAGTCACTCATGCCACCCAGCTCACCACTGGCCACTCTCACCATCCGCCGTCACTCCATCTGCTGCTCCTCTTCATTGATTTCAGCTCAGAGAGAGAGGGTTCCTCTTTCTAGTGATTTCAGCTCCAGGAGAGAGTGCCTTTCTCAGTGATTTCAGCTCTTAAATCTCAAGTAACCGCAAACAACTACTTCCATTAAAATAACAAAGAAAGGCCTCATAAGAAACCCAGCCAGATCTATCATCTTACAGTAGGGCAAGGCAAATGCCTCAAGCATAGCTCCAGAAGTAGCTATGCAAACCCCCAATCAGAGAGTAGCATATCACAAAAGACAGTATTTCATATTTACCTTCAGTAGAATTACAGATATTAACAGATTTGTGATAAGATTAACCCCAAATACCATTACCCATATTGCCCAGCACCATAGTGTATTTATGCTAATATGTTCTTTGTGCTGATACAAATACTAAACCATACAGATTACTTTAACATTAAAATTAAAAATCAAAATCTAATAACAAATATTTTGTCTTTTGACAAACATGCTTTTCAGAGTTTACTAATTTGCAACAGTTTCAGTAAATTTCAGAGAATAGCTGATACAAGTTCAGCAAAGATGATGGAATTATGTGGTTCAATCTGTACTGTAAATCTAAAATGCTCTTTTGCTAATTAGCCACAGGATCAGGGTTTAGCAATACAGAGTGTATAGGTTCTTGAACTCATAACAGTTTTTCTAGACTGGTAGTCTTAACTGTAAATGCATTACACTTTTTAAAGTCATGGTGATTACAAGCGAAGCAAGGAGTCCTCTGGCACTTAAAGACTAACAGATTTATTGGTTGCATGAACTTTCATGGGAGAAAATCCCACTTCATCAGACACTTTGAAGAAGTGGGATTTTCTCCCACGAAAGCTCATGAGATAAATAAATCTGTTTGTCTTTAAGTGCCACAGGACTCTGCTTCTTTTGATGAACTAGACTAACACGGCTGTCCCTTTGGAACTGGCTTCCACCTATTTCTGGTTTTAAAGTATTCAGGGTGTATCTAAGAATACACTGCTGACTTTCTGTTCATTGTATATCAAGATTTTTTGTACTTCAAGATAAATATTTGTAAGGCAAGTTTAGAAGCTATGCCTAACAGCTTCTGGGGGGGGGCCCTTCTCCAGCTGCCTACCCCCACACTGCTGAGGCCTGTGGCATCCAGGGGAGAACAGCCCTCCTCTCCAAGGCCTAGTCAGGCTAGGAGCATGAGCCTGCCCCCTTGGGATGGGAGGAAGTGGCCCGGCCTGGAGACTGGTGAGGTACCACAGTGGGACCATGAGAGCCCACTCCAAGCTCTCAAGAGCACTTCCACAGGGGCAATTAGCACAGCCCCTCGGCACTGCAGATGCAATGGTCACCCTCACCTCATTCAGGGGACTCTCCACATGCCGTTCCTCTGAAAAGGGCCCCAACACCACTCTCCTTGGAGTCTGAGTCTGATAACGGGGACTATTTTTTTTTCTACCCGGAGACACCCCAGCGTGATTGTTCCTTGGTGCAGCCACAAAAACCTCAACGCACCAGGTCCAAGCTGAGTTAGTCGGAGGACTGTGATGCTTGGCACCAGCACAGTAGGTCATTGACACTGCTGATCGCGGCGCTGATCACCCCTAAGACGGCGGGTAAATGCAGGAGAAAGTGGTCTCCATCACCCTCCCAGCACAGGGACTCTTGGACTTGGGCCCAGGCACTGGCCTCACTGCACGACACCTCATCGGTGCCATCCCACAAGAGGGGCCGCTCACCAAGGCCCTCTCAGTGCAGGGACTCTGACAGGCATAGGTCACAGGGCCAGAGATCCTTGGTATGGGACTCAGCACTGATAACCTTTAAAGACTTGTCAGCACAACGAACTGACTGGGGCACCAGGTAGTCCCCAGGCTCATCAAGACCTACTTCACCCAGGAGATCTCAGCTCAAGGCGGCATCCAAAGAGGAATCGGACCCTGGGGCAGGCCAGTCCAGCTCCCGCCATAGTATGTTGCAGGTCATGTCATCATGGTCCCCTGACAAAGCTGCATAGCAGAGATCCCTGTCATGTAGGGAAGACCCTCACACCCACCAAGCACATGGCCTCAAACCTCGATCTGCAAATCAAGGCAGTCAAGTAGGACTTCAACCCACACTTCAATGTGGGCAATGTTGCACCTCCAGCCAGGGTGGCAATTGCACTGCACGAGCAGGTACTCCTGATTGCCTGGTCTAGGTGGCAAACTCCATCTTCAATCCCACCAGTATCCAAAGGTGCAGAGAGGAAGTACCACATCCCCGTGGACAAGTTCAGCTTCATTTTCAGTCATCCAACCCCAGGCTCCCTGCTGGGCAATGCAGTGAACCAGCAGGAGTGGCAGAGTCAACCAGCTGCCATACCTAAGAACAAAGAGGCCAAGCTGCTTGGCCTCTTTGGCAGGAAAATGTTTTCTACCACAGCCCTGCAGCTGCATATCACGAACCACAAGGCCCCCATGGGCAGGTATGTGTTCAACTTGTGGAAGGCCATGGAGAGGTTCAGGGAACTCACCCCTCTGACCACTCCTGAGACTACAACACCCTAGTGAAGGAGGGCCTCCTAGCTGCACGGGACATGCTTCTGACATCCTGGGATGCCACAGATACGGCAAGCCAAGGGGTTACTTCATCGGTCGCCATGCATAGAGCCGCCTGGCTGCAGAGCTCAAGACTGTTGCCACAAATACATCAGTCCATTCAAGACCTACCGTTCAAGGGATCACTGCTGTTTGCGGAGTCAACAGATGCCAAACTGCATGGCATGAAGGACTCACGTGCCACCCTGAGATCACTGGGCATGTATGCCCCACAGACAGCCAGGCACTCCTTCCTCCAACAACAGCCCCAGCAGCAACCACTTCAGCCCCAGCAGCAACAGGAACATCAGGACTCCCAGCACCAATCCTTCCAACCCTCCCAACACCCCTATAGCAATGGGGATAGGGACAGGGGTAGAGGCAACAGGGGCCCCAGGCCTCAGGTGACCACGCTGACACCCCGCTAGGGATACAACAGCTCCCACCCACCTAATGAGAGGCAGAGGTTTTGACCTCTCACCCGAGGGTTGCACCAGCAACAACTTTGACCAGCTCCCACCATTCAGGGACTGCTTAGGCCTGTTCCATCACACATGGACCAAAATCACATCAGATCGCTTGATCCTAGACACAGTCTCTCAAGGCTACTCTATCCAGTTCAGATCCAGAACTTGGGACAGGAAACTGCCCCCTCAGTACAGCGCCAGGGATCCCTCCCACAAAGCCTTGCTAGAACAGGAGTGCAAAAAGCTTCTGACCTTGGGGGTAATAGAGAAAGTCCCCAAAAGGGAGCGAGGGAGGGCCTTCTACTCCCACTACGTCCTGATCCCAAAAGCGAACAGGGGCCAACAACCCGTCCCAGACTTCAGGGCCCTGAACAAACACCTAAAGACAATAAAGTTACAAATGACATCACTGTCCCAAATCATTCCCTCCTTAGACCTGGGGGACTGGTTCGCAGCCCTTGACTTGAAGGACTCATACTTTTATATAGTGATGAAACAAGGACACAAAAGTTTCCTCCACTGTGCAAGGAGGCCTCCCTCCTGTGGGATCTAGCACTGAAGTAAAATTTCACCCCAATGGCCTCTCACCTTCCAGGGGTCAGGCACTCTCGAGTGGACACACTGAGCAGACACTTCCTCTCCCAGCACAAGTGTCCCTCCACAGAGAGGAAACAGACCACCTCTTCAGCCTCTGGAGCCAGCCCCAGAGGGACCTGTTTGCCACACAAGCAAACCACAAGTGCAATCAATGCTGCTCCCTTAGAGGGAGGGAGAGGAGCTCAGTTTCAGATACGCTCCTAATAGACTTGGGGGGCCCACTCCTCTATGTCTTTCTCCCCGTCCCAGTGATCCAGAGGGTCCTATTAAAGATCAAAAAGGACATGGCAGACATAATCTCAATAGCCCCAGCATGGCCATGCCAACCGTGATATTCCACCCTATTAGACCTCTCCATAGCCCCACCCGTGATGCTTGACCTCAGAGAGGACCTCCTAACACAGGACTCTGGCCGCTTGCACCACCCAGACCCAAGGGTACTACACCTGACAGCATAGAGACTGCATGGCTAAACCCCAAAGAGAGGGTATGCTCAGAAAGGGTGCAGAAGGTCCTGATCAAGAGCAGTAAACCTTCCAAGAGAGCCACTTACAGTGCCAAATGGAAAAGCTTCACCCTTTCGGCCCAGGAGAATGGGGTAGACCCCAAGTCTTCCCTGATTGAACTAATACTAGACTATCTCCTAAGCCTAAACAAGAAGGGCCTCACACTCCTCTCTCAGGGTGCACCTGGCAGCAATTTCAGCCCTGCAAAATACCTTCAACAGGACAACTTCCTTCTATCATTGCACGACTTTGAGGACCCTAAAGGGAGTGGAGAGGCTTTACCCCCAAGCTCGCGAACCTATCACCCAGTGGGACATAAACCTCATGCTAGCTCTTGCTCCTTACTGGTTCTGTCATGAAAGGTGGCCTTCCTGGTGGCTATCACCTTGGCCAGATGGGTTTCTGAGTTAAGAGCACTCTCTTCGAAACCCCCAGATATGGGCTTCCATAAGGATAAGGTACAACTTTGCCCACACCTGGCCTTCCTGCCTAAGGTGGTGTCCCCCCTCCATGTGAACCAAGACATCTGTCTACCACTCTTCTTCCCAGACCCACAAGTCATGGAAAACCAAAGAAAGTGGCACACCCTTGATGTAAAGAGGGCTCTCGAGATTTACCTCAAGTGAACCAGACCACTTTGCAGAACGACACAGATGTTCGCCACAGATGCAGAGCACATGAGAGGATAACCAGTAATGACTCAATGCATTTCATCCTGGATTACAAACTGCATCCAAGACTGCTACCAGAGAGCAAACATTCCCCTCCCAGGGAAGATCAGATTTTTAAGAGCTGTAATCAGTGAGAAAGGCAATCTCTCTCTGAGCTGAAATCACTAGAGAGGAGCAGTAGCTGGAGTGAACAGCAGACAGAGCCTGTGAATGGTGAGAGTAGCTGGTGGCAAGTTGGGCAGTGTGATTGACTGGTGGGTAGAGCTGGCAGACAGTGAGAGTGGCCAGTGGCAAGCTGGGTGGTGTGAGTGACCAGTGAGCAGACAGCAGGTGGAGCGAGTGGCTAGCAGCAAGCTGGGTGGCGTGAGAGACCAGTGGGTGGAAATGGCAGACAGTGGGCAGAGCCAAGGGACGGTGCTAGTGGATGGAGTGAGTGACCAGTGGTTGGTGCTGGCAGACAGCTAGCATGAAAGACACTCCATATGTACCCTAGGGTGGGTTGGAAGCCTAGTTAGCACTGATTCTCCAGAGCAGTGCCGATTTTGCTAGTAAGTTTACATTTGCTGTTATGATATGTGGGATCATGTTGGAAGTCTGATTAGCACTGATTCCCCAGATCAGTGTGGATTTTGCCATTAAGTCCTCTATGTTCTGTTATGCGGTGCGGGTTGTTGGGAACTTTGCTATGTACTGATTTTCTAGATCAGTGCTGATTTTTGCTATTTGGCCTTTTACATTCTGTCTTTACTACTATTAAAAGTTTTGTATACTACACTCATCTCGTGCTTGCGAGTGGGGAAGCCTTACCCCTTTAGGGTGCCCAGGGAATAGCACATGAAATCTGGGTGGGGGCCTGAGCCAGTTGGTGGTGTTACATTATTTGGAAACCCCAAGATATAGAATCCGGCCCTTGTCCTGCCACCTTGCCCTGGCAGATGGGTTACAATAGTAAACAATAAAATTAATTATTTCTGCAATAATACCTTTAGATCTCAGCCTATGGAGGCTATAGCCTGCTGACCTAGTTCACAGGGTCCTAAACTGGGGAACCCACATGGGGAATGTAACCCCCCCCGCATCCATTCAGGGCTGCTCAGTGAACCTCAGAAGCATGAGCAGAGCATGAACTGATGCCTTAGTCTTCCTCAACAGATTCTCTAGATGTGGCCCGTGGATCTCAACCCAGGCCTGGGGGCTCGGCCAGTCTGTGGTCTCCAACTTATGCTTGGTAGGTTGCCCCCAGGCCACAGAACTCAGCCCTTTCCCTGTGCAGGCACCATTCTCTGTGGACAAGAGCCTGACAGGACACTGCCCTGCGTGTCCTGGACTCCGCGGTCCTGGAGCTGTCCATCTGGCAGACTTCCCAGGAGACCAGAATCTTTGGGTCCATGTTATTAAGGTGCTGCAAGCCTAGGACTGTCATAGCCTGTGCAGCCGGGGGGACTCTGCATACATCCAGGGAGATGAGACCGTGCAGATGGGGGAACAACTCCCCCAGTTCAGACTTCTCTAGCTGCACAGCAGCAGAATAGGAAGGGGTATCTCCAACCTCAAGAGTAGCAGCAGCCCCGAGACAATATGTGTGGGTGCTGCCTGTGATACTGTCGGCTTTCCAGACTGTATATTAGGCATGCAGAGGGCACCCCTGCAGCCCTCCGCCTAGAGCAATGACCTCATTCCCCAGAAGGGTGAGGTTTTATAACCTGTCTGAGCACCAGTGGTGCCAGACTGGCCTGAGGCAGTTCTACAGAGCTCAGTGGGAGGGAGTTGGGCAGAGATGCCTTGGCATGTTAAGCAAGCGTTTTTTTTCTCCTGCCCCCACCCCCCATTTCCATGGAACTTGGCCGATTACTTGACCATGAAGGAAATCCTGATCTGCATGCAGCTGTGGGCAAAATGTTCTGATCCCTTTACAGCAAGGATTTCACTGCGGCTGATTTATAGTTGATTATCAAATGGGACACCACTCACCCCTTCTGAACACTCATCAGATGCCCAGGGGCACAGACTAAGTCACAGTCCATTGCATGAGGAGCTATTCTTTTCCATTGATTTTTGATGTGTCCCATGTAACTGTCCCAGATACACACTGAGGCACCCATTGGTCCCAAGTTCCCACTGTTCCCGCTGCCCTCTTTGCAGCCCCAGGGTGGCTGTGCTGTGAGTTAGGTGTGCTCTGAGCATGGCTGTCCCTGCCTCTAGCCCCTGTTGGTTGCCAGCTGCATGGCAGGAAATGACTATGAGGAGCTAGGGTTGCCCCACTGCTTGCTTTCCAGAGGGGCTGTAGGAGATCCAGGGAGAGCAGTGTGGGAGCTCGGCTGGCTGGGCCTAAGGCGGAGGTTAGGTAACACGGCATGTGGCCCCTTGACCTTCTGCAATAAAACCTTTGGGTCTCAGCATAAGGAGCCCACACTCCTCCCTATGCTGGGCTAGTTTACAGGGCCCTAACCTGGGCAGCCCATGAAGGGATCGTAACCTCTCCTGCCTTCCACTCAGGGCTGCCTATTGAACCTCAAAAGCATGACAAACAGGAAGTCCTGTGGCACTTAAAGACTAATGAATATATTCATTGCCTGAACGTTCATGGAAGAAAATCCCACTTGGTCAGGTGCTTTGAAGATAAGGGAACTTACAGAATGGGAGGAAAATAAATGCAGGGAAGCGTAAGTCATGGGAGCAGCTCACATTGTCACAGCAAATCAAAACAGTTGTAAAGATTCAAACACTGGGGAACAGCATACAGAGGGAGATGAAGTCAAATCACCTGTTGTAATGGGAGAAAAATCCACTATCCCTATTAAGTCATGAAACAATGCAACTGAATTTGCAAACAAATTCAATTTCAGCAGCTTCTCTTTGAAACCTTGATTTAGTATTAATCTGTCTGAGCACAGCAATTAGCAAATCATTAATGGAGTGATCACAAAGATTGAAATGCTAACCCACTGGTTATAGAGTGTTGTGATTTCTGATGTCAGATTTGTTCCCATTTATTCTTTTGCACAGAGACTGTCCTGTTTGTCCAATCTATAAGGCAGAGGGGCATTTCTGGCACATGATGGCATCAATCGCATTGGTGAAGGAGCAGGGGAATGAACCTTTGATGAAGTAGCTGGTTTTATTAGGTCTAATAATAGTGTCTGTTGTGCAGATATGTGGACAAAGTTGGCAACGTGGTTTGTTGCAGGACTATGTGCCTGCTTTAATGGTTCTGTTGTTAGGTCTGTAGTTGCAGGTAACTATCTGTTTAAGGTTGGGGGGCTGTCTATAAGCAAGGAGAGGTCCATCTGCCAAGGCTTGAGAGAGTGAGGGATTATCTTGTAGAATAGGCTGTAGATGTCTGACTTGGGGGTTGTATCTCAAAAGCATGAGCAGACAAAAAGACAAGCCCATGTATTGGAAGTTATGAATACATTTGATATATCCATATCTTAACTTATGCTGTGTTGCTGGGCCACATCCTAGACTGGATGACTAAAGCAATAGCCTGTTTAATGGCCTAGTAAGAAAATTTCCAAAGGGATAGCTGTGTTAGTCTAGTCCAGCAAAAAAACCAAGGAGCTGTGTGGCACTTTAAGACTAACAGATTTATTTTTTGCATGAGCTTTCGTGGGAGAAAATCCCACTTCAAAGCATCTGACAAAGTGGGATTTGCTCCCACAAAAGGTCATGCGAAAAATAAATCTGTTAGTCTTAAAGTGCCACATGACTCCTAGTAAGAAAACCCTCAGGTACAATGGGTCCATGGAGAGATCTGATGAGTCACCAGGACTTACTCCCCTGACTCTGAACTCCACCTTATCGCTGTATATGTCCACAAGCAGTGTGGAAAAGGCCAAGGGACGTAAAAGGCAGCTGCATAACCTCCACCTTGTCTTGTAGTCCAAAGTGCATATTAAGTGTGCGGAGGGCAGCCCTCTGCCTAGAGGAATGGCTGCATTCCCCAGATAGGAGTAGTAAATCCACATCCAATCTGCATCTTCAAGAAATGGTTTGAAGCAGGGCCGGCTCTTCCAATAAGCCAGTGAGGCACTGGCACGGGGGGCCTCAGTGGTGGGCTGCCAGGAGTGGAGCAGGCCAGCCCAGAAGCCAGACCCCGTGCCTCCAGCCCTTCCCTGAGCCAGCCACTTCACCCCATGGGCGGAGGGGGCCAGCCCATGGGTCAGACTCCACTTTCTCACTCCTTCTCTGGGCTGGCCCTTCCCACCCCTAGGGTGGTACAGCCAGCCCAGGGGAGGGGCAGAGCCTGGCCTCTGAGCTGGCACACTCCACCCCTGGGTCGGGTGTTTTCCACCCTGGGGGTGAGCAAGCCAGCCCAGAACAGAGTCTGGGTTCTGGCTCCCCTGCCCAGGGGGAGGGGGCGGTAGGGGGCAAAGCAAAGCCGGCTCAGGGCTCTACAGCCCCTTGAGCCGGCCCCAGTCTGCGGATATCCACGTTGTATCCATGCGTGTGGGTATAATGCAGATATCCACAGATATGCATGTATTTTCACAGCTCTAGCCCTGCACAGATAAAAATAAGTGGTCCTGAATCCAATCAGCATCTGCAAGAAATGGCCTGCAGATATCCACAATGTATGCACAGAAACAGATATCCCCAAATGTAATGCAGATAACCGTGGATTTGCAGGGCTCTACTTTAGGGGCAAACGCTTCACTGTGGCAGACCCCCAAAGGGGGTGACTCTTCATGCACAGGGTAGGTCACGCAGCCTCATTGTCTTCTTAGACTGAACCTCTCAGGATCCAGCACTCTTGCTTCACATGTGGGTTCTCAGCAATGAGTTGAGGGCCAGCCCTACCAGAAAGGTGACCTAGGCAGTCACCTAGGGTGCCAAACACGAGGGGGTGCTGTCTTGCTGCGTACAGCCATGTAGCCCAGTGCCCAGCAAAGTGAGCAGCTTTTTCAGCTGGCTCTTCTCCAGAAGGTCTGTGCTGGGGGAGGAGGCTAGGCACAGGTTTCGGGGTGCTGGGGAGGGTTCAGGAGCCCCTCTGCCAGCCTGCAGCTCGGCCAACTCCAGGCAGCCTGGCCTGATGCTTACCCAGAGCGGCCCATGGGCCAGCCTGCTGCTCTGCCTACCACCCAGCCCACCACTCAGCCAGGGGCACCATGGTCCTTCATTTGGCCCAGAGTAGCCCACTACTTAGCCTGGCCCAGCCCAGCCCACCAACAGGTGCCTGGCTCGGCCCACTACCCAGCCTGCGGGCCACTGCTCAGCCTGTGGGCTAGTGCTCACCAGGACCACCACATGTCCCGCCACCCAGCCTAGCCCACCTCCCAGCCCACCACCCAGCCCGCCTCTTGGTCTGGCCCGCCACTGGGCCAGGGCTGCCGCAGGCCTCCACTCAGTGCTGCCCAACCAGCCACGTGGTCCGCCATCCAGCTCAGCCCGCTCTGGCGCAACCCACCGCTTGGCCCAACACCTGGCTTGCCCTGTGGCCCAGTCCAGCTCCCCAACGGGACCTGCCCGGCCTGAGCCAGCCCACTACCCAGAGCACATGACTCAGAACACCACCTTGGCGGGGGGGCACCAGGATCACAGGCACCTAGGGTGCTAAAAAACCTTGGGTGGGCCCTGAACAAGTCCAACTGAGATAGACCCCTGATAACCACAGAAAAGGTCCATTCTGGGTAGCCCAGAGCTCAGGCAAGCTGCAATGAACCCCATTGTTCAAGCTCCAGAGGGGTAACATGTTACTCTAGTTCAGCAAAACAATGAGTCCTGTGGCACTTTTAAAGACCAGCAAATTTATCACATGAGCTTCCGTGGAAGAAAATTCCACTTCAACAGGTGCTTGAAGATCATTGTTCAAGCTCTGTCTCTCTCCATCGGATCTCCTTAGCATAGCCCCCCTTTTGTGCTCCCTGAGGTTTCTACAGTCCATCAGGGAAGCAAGCAACAAGTCCACCACAGCTCCTCACTGCCTACCATGTAGAAGGAATACCAGCCAGAGGCAGGAACAGTCCTGCTCTGAGTATAGTTCATAGGACAGTCAAAGCAGGGCAGCCCCTGCTTCTGGGCCGTACTGGCTGCCTGCTACATGGTAGGGAAGGGCAGTGAGCACCAGAGCCATAACTAAAGAATTCCACACCCCCTACAACAGCCAGCACTTGGGGCGAGCAGTACAGAGAGCACCTTTCAATGGAGTGGCTCAATGAAGCAGCTTTAGCACGCCTGGAGCAAAGCCTTACTCACCTCACTGTAGTTATGGCTTTGGTGAGCACCAGTGCAATGGACTGTAGCTGAGGCACCTGCTCCTTGGCATCTGCTGAGGGTGCAAATGGGGAGAGTATGGTCTCATTTGCTCAGGTGGCTGTCAGATGCAGTGAAATTCTTGCTTTAAAGGAAGCAGAACAGTGGGTTACTGACCAGTAACTGTCCTTCAAGATGGGCTGCTCACATACATTCAGTTATAGGTGTCTACGTGCCGCAGCATACGGTAGCTCGTAAAGTCTTCAGCCTTAGCCTGTCAGGTCAGGGCATGCAGCCAACACCCCCTCTGTGCCACGATCGCAGCTATATAGGTGACTGTGACCCTGACTCTCCCAGTCCCATATACCTATGCCAACTCTGTTAGCAGGGATGGTGGGAGGGGCCTGAATGTATGTGAGCAGCCCATCTCAAAGGACAGTTACTAATAAGTAACCTACTGTTCTCCTTCGAGCACTACTCACATCATTCAGTTATAGGTGACTGCTAGCTGTAGCCGTGGACAGTGGGAGGAGTTAGTCTACCCCCATTGAGTACAGCTCTGACCAGAGTGGCATCATCTTTAGCCTGTTGGGCAATGGCGTAGTGCATCATGAAGGTATGTATTGACGACCACGTAGCAGCCCTGCAGATCTCTTGGATCAGGACCTTGGCAAGGAAGGCTGTTGAGGATGCTTGGGCCCTGGTAGTGTGGGCTCTAACAGTCCCAAGAAGGGATGTGTTCAACCTTCTGTAGCAGTCTTTAATGCAGTTCACAATCCATTTAGAGATACACTTGTGAGGATCCTGCTAGACCCTTCTTACGCTCAGCAACCACCACAAATAGTTGGGGGGGGTCTTCCGGAACAGCCGAGTGTGCTCAATCTAAATCAGGAGTGCCCTCCTCACGTCCAAGGTATGCCATCTCCTTTGGTTCTGCATAACCTGGGGGTCTGGATAAAAAACTGGCAGGCAAATTTCCTGGTTAAGGTGGAAGGGGGTGGCCACCTTAGAGAGGAAGGATGGGTGGTGATGTAAAACCACTTTGTCCAGGTAGAACCTCATATATGGGGGTTCTGAGGAGAGGGCTTTCAACTCTGAAACCCTTCTGGCACAGGTGATTGCTCCCAAGACGGCCACCTTCCAGGACAGGACCAGCCTGGTGGCTGAGTCCAAGGGTTCACAGGGCAGCTCTGTCATTACCCGGAGCATGATATTCAAGTCCCAAGGTGGGGTGGGCTTACGGGGTTGGGGAAAAAGTCTCTCCACTCCTTTTAGGAATCTGATGGAGGTGGGATGGGGAAAGACTGATTGCCCATCCACTCTCATGGAAAGCTCAGATTGCCGCTAAATGGACTCTCAGTGAGGAAGAAGAGAGGCCTTTTTCTCTGAGGTCTAACAGATAGTCAAGGATCAAGTGTATCGGAGCTAATGTTGGGTCTACACCTTTACCCTGTGCCCAAATGGAGAATCGCTTCCATTTGGCTGTATACGTGGATTTGGTAGATGGTCTTCTGCTACCAACCAGGACTTTCTTAACTGTCTGAATGGACCCTCTCCTGCTCACTGAGCCAGAGAACATCCAGGCTGTCAGGTGTAGGTGGCCCAGGTCTGGGTGCCGAAGCACCCCAAGGCCTGCATCAGGAGGTCCGCCCATTGTGGGAGGTGGAGTGGTGTCTCTATGGACATGTCCTGCAGGAGTGGGAACCAATGCTATCTGGGCCAGTCCAGACTGTCAATTTTCAAGAGAACCCTCTGTATCAGGGGAACCAATTGAAAGGCATACATCAGGGGACCTGACCAGCTGATGAAGGTGTCGCTGAGAGACCCCCTCCTCCCGGTCCCTGAGGGAGCAGAACTGGGGTGAGTTGCGATTCTGCCATGTTGCAAACAAGTCTATCTGGGGTGGATCCCATTTGTCTATCAGGAGGGAGAACACCCTGTCGTGGAGGGACCACTCATGGTTTGTTAGGGGCTTTCTGCTTAGCAAGTCTGGTACCCCATTGTCCACCCCCAATAGGTGGGAGGCCACTAGGGTGAAGTTGTATTGTATGGCCAACTCCCAGAGTTTGCATGCCTCCTCGCAACGCGGCGGGGAGCGGAACCTTCCTTGCCAGTTTGTATAGAACATGGCTGTGGTATTGTTCGTGAGAATCTGGACTGATCTGCCCTGTGTCTTGTCCAGGAAGGCCATGCAGGCTAGTCTGATGGCCCATAGTTCCTTCACGTTTATGTGAAGAGGACCGTCCGTGTGGGACCAGAGCCCCTGAGTGGAGAGTCCCCCAGAGATATGGGCCCCCCACCCTGAGTCCGAGGCATCCATTATTAAGGTCACTGACGGCCTGAGGTCTTTGAAGGAGATGCCCCCATGGCGAAACAGGGATCCCTCCAAACCTGAAGTGTAGCCAGAGTGTCCTGAGGAACAGACAGTACCTTGTTTAAGGAATCCCTCCATATGTGGAACATCGTGGCGAGCCAGACCTGAAAAGATCTCATTCTCAGGCGTGCCGCCTGGATCACTGAGGTGGAGGCTGCCATGTGGCCGAGGAGCTGCGGGCACTGGTAGGCTTTGGTCATGCGGGACGTCTGCAGCTCCGTAATGATGGTGCAAATGGACCAAACTCTTGAGAGGGATAGGAATGCTGACCCCTTGTGGGCGTCTAGGCATACCCCTATGAACTCTATGTTCTGAGATGGGCAGTTTTGACTTTTCTTGGTTTATGTGGAAGCCCAGATAGTCACAGAGCCTCACTATTGCTCTGACGTGGAGCTCTACTTGGGAACTCGATCTCCCAACTATTAACCAGTCATCTAGATAGGGGTAAATTCTTATGCCCCATCTGCGCAGGTACGCCACGACTGGCACCATGCACTTCGTGAACACCCTGGGGGCCAGGAAGAGCCAGAAGGGGAGAGAAGTAAACTGGAAGTGGTCTTTTGCCACCACAAATCTTAGGAACCGCCTGTGGCGGGGCCTTATGGCTATGTGGAAGTAGGCGTCTTTTAGATCAAGGGCTGTGAACCAATCCCCATGAGACAGAGCTGGGAGGATCTGTGATAGGGAAACCATGCGGAACTTTATTCTCCTTATGTGCTTGTTTAAGGCTCTGAGATCTAAATTGGATCAAAGCTCCCCGTTGGGTTTCGGGACCAGGAAGTATTGGGAGTAAAACCCCTTTCCCCTCTCTCACTTGGGGACCCTTTCTATGGCTCCATGGGAGAGGAGTTTCTGGCATTCGATCTCAAGCAGGTGGAGCAGTTCCAGGTTTCCAAGAGTTGGACAAGGGGGTGGTTTTCTGTCCCAAGGAATTGAAAGGAACTGAATACGATACCCCTCCACAAGCGTCTCGAGGACCCACTGGTCAGATGTGATGTTGGCTCAGTGGTGTGTGATGCAGTGTAGGCAGTTGGGAACCAGTCAGATCGTAAGTTCTCTGCCTGTACTGCACTCTTCAAAAGTGCTGTTTTCTTCCCGACGAGCATTTGGAGGCCTGCCCATGCCTACCAGATTGTTTGTGGGGCATCGGACTTCTCACTCTTGCTCGAATGGACTTTGTCCTTGTCCATATCCCCAAGATGGTGCTGGGGAAATTGGAGGGACCTCGGGAATGGACTCTTCAGTTGAATCTGTTGTTTCAGCTGCTGAAGTTGTTGTTGGAGGAATTGATGGGGTTTTAGGGAGTGTCTGTTAGGTTGTGGATGTAAATCCCCAGCAACCAGAGCATGGCTCTCGAGTCCTTCATGCCATGGAGTTTTGCGTCCATGGACTCAGCAAAGAGGTCAGGGCCTTCAAACAGTAGGTTCTGAATTGTAAGTTGCAGTTGTGGTGACAGGCCTGAGCCCTGGAGCCAGGCTGAGTGGCGCATTACCATGGCTGATCCCATTGTATGAGCAGCCATGTCTACGGCATCCCACATATCCATCAGAGCATCCCTGGATGCCATTTCCCCTTCCTTGAGCATCACATCGAAGTCCCTAAGGCAATCCTTGGGGATGATGTCACAAAAGCCTTGCATGGCACTCCAGAGGTTAAAGATATATCTTGTCATGACGGCCAAGTGATTAGCTATGCGCAGCTGTAGGACTGCTGTAGACTAGACCTTCCTGCCCAATGGTCACATTTCCTTGCCTCCTTATTTTTAGGGGTGGACCCCAGTTGGCCCTGTCTTTCTTTCTGGTTCACGGCATTGACCACCAGCAACCCCGGGGTGGGGTGCTGGAAGAGGAAGGAGAACTTGTCCTGAGGGACGTGGTACTCCCAGTCCGCCACCCTTGATACTGGTGTAATTGAGGATGGGGTTTGCCAACGGGCCTTAACAATGCTGTATAACCCCTTGTGGCAGGGGACAGACACCTTGGCAGGTAGGACCCTATGTCCAGTGTCGAAGGGGGGTTGGTTTCCTCTCAAACAACCCCCAGCTCCAGCTTCAGGTTTGCTGCCATCCAGCGAAGCAAATCCTGTTGGGCACGAGAGTCCTTGTTCCAGTCAAACAGTCTCTTGACGGTGTGCTCATCTGGTGAGGAGGAAGAGTGAGCCCATGATCTACTATGACAAGTGGAGTCTGGGTCGGGCTCGTCTTCTGAGAAATCCAGATCTAGGGTCTGCAAAGGAAACTGGATGGAACGATGCCGCGAAGTTGAAGTATCGTCGGCTGTCATGTCCAGCCAGTCATGCAATCAGTCATTAAAAGATGCTCTGGCCTCAAGATGGCACTGAGGAGAGCGACCTCGATCAGGCTGTGGAGTCCGTACAGTACCAGAGAGCACTGTTCCCTCTAAGCTGTGCGCATGTGCACACGCAAACAGGTCGTGAAACCTGCGCACACAACAAAATAAAGTGCACACAAAAAAATTCAATAGTGCTAATATTGGTGCTCACAAAGAAATGTTTTTGTGCACACAAAGAAATTGTTTCTGCACACAGTCTACGAGTAATTAGAGGGAACATTGCCAGAGAGGGAAAGCTCCTCTGGCCCAGACGTTGCCGATGATCCCTTGCGTCATGGTTTGGGTGAGGGGGAATGCTTGCGGCGCCATTTCCCTAAGTGTTTGCCTACCCCTGGTACCATCTTGGGTGAGGGAGAAGAGAGAACAAAGGCCTGGGATGAAGCTGATGCTGAGCTGGATGATGGGGCCCCCAAACTCTGGAAGCCCCGTACCAATGGTCCCTCGGAGGAGCGTGGAGAGGAGGCTGTGAAGCAGTCCTCGGTACCGGACTGTGGTACCAACGGTGGGCTGGGCAGCACCAGGTTAGTAGGCGGTACTGATTCCTGTGCCGACTGGGTTTCTGGTACCGGGGTCAGGGTTGACCTGGGTTTCTTCCACGGTACTGGAACCAGTTCCCAGGACCGTGCCAAACCTTTGCGGGGCCCCGCAGCATCGATGGTACCATTGAGAGTCCTGCTTTCGCGTTGTCAGCGGGTCGGTTCAGTGCCTGAGGTTTGGCACACAGGCAGTACCAATGAGGGCATTGACCAAGACTTTGAGCTCAGCGCCGAAGGGCAGTGCCAGTGTTGTGGTGCCTGGACTGATCAATGAGCCGGTGGAGCACTCACGGCTCGGGCGGCATCAGAGGCGTCCACACTGCTACCAATATGGGAGGGGAGGCACAGCTCTCTATCTTTGTGAGTCCTCTGTTTGAAGGACTGGCAGATAAGGCAGGTCTCGGTGAGGTGGGACTCACCGAGGCATGCAACACATTTATTGTGTGGATCGTCAAGGGGGAAAGCTTTGCAGCATCCCAAGCAGGGTTTAAAACCAGGCATCTTAAATTTCCCACGGTAGAAGACAGGCACTTGCTTCCACAAGTTTCTTGGCTGATCTGAAACTGTCGCTGAGGGCAGAAAAAGGAACTGGGAGAGTCAGGGTCACAGTCACCTATATAGCCATGGTCGCGGCACAGATGGGGCTTTGGCCGCGTGCCCTGACCCAATAGGCTAAGGCTGAAGACTTTCCGCGCTACCATGCACTGTGGCACGTAGACACCTATAACTAAATGATGTGAGCAGCACTCAAAAAAGAATGTGTGTTGCCCACAGGCTGTAAGTGGATGAGGATTTCCTTCATGGCTGTGTCACCTGGTCACACCCATAAATTCAACGGAACTGAGAGGGGAGGGAGTGAAAGAGTTAAACAAACTGAAGTAATCTCACCATCTGAGTTTAACAGAACTGCATCAGACTAATCTGTCTCCATCGGCCTGTGCACTCAAGCAAAACCACTTCCTTCTAGGGAATGGAAACTATTGTTCCAGGGCTAGAGGTAGGCCTCCCCGTGCAACCTGGAAAGTGGTCAATCTCATTCCAGCTTTCTGCCTTGTTTCTGGGCTGCCCCAGCTCTGGGGCCGGGAGATGCCTCTTCCTGCTCTGCAGCTGGGAAGCAGGAGACATAAACTGAAGGAGTCGCTTCCCCTCCCTGCCCCAAAGCAGAATCCCATCCCTTGGTCATGCCCTAAATTTCAGACAGATTTATTCTTCCATGTATTCCCATGTTATCTGAACCCTGAAAAGGTCTGTAAATTAAGGGTGAGGATGAGCCTCTATGCTCCTCATCTTGTAAATCCAGACCCAGGGCAGCAGAAATCCCAGAAGCAGATGATGCACCTGTTTCCCCACCAGGCTTCATCCTGTGCCCTGGGCGGTGGCCCTCAGGGGCCTCTTCTTCCCACTGAGGACTTGGGAACCAGAGTCAAACTATGTCGCTTCTGCCTTCTCTTCACTAGTAGAACAAGGTGTTTCCTTCACCAGTGTTAGCTAACACGGGCTATAATCTTAACAAAGACAAGTTAGCAGGGAGAGATCCAGAGTCAGAACCCCCAAAGCCTATCATCAAACCTGCTAAATGGGGTGAAACCTATGAACTGCCTCATTATCTCTGGGGTTTTAACACCAATTCAGAACACCTCTTTTTCTTTAGGAAGACAAAGTCCTGCAGTGGCTTTTTGCAAGCCCACTTTGAGATACAAAAGTTATGAAGTTCTTTGTTTCATCTTTATTGTTCACCTACAGGCTAAAATATTACAACATCTTTTGTTTTATCATTGGAATTTATGACCCAACATAGAATCGTAGGATATGTATACACTGGGGGCTCAGTTAAGTTGACTTAACAAGGTTGACTTTGGGTTGACTTAAAGTCAACCTTATTAAATTGACTTAAATGTATGTCTATGCTAGTAGACAAACCCCGGGCCGGGCTCGGGCCCTGCCTTCTGCCCCATCCCAAGGAGAGGTTCAGCTCCAGACCCCAATCTGACCCCAGGGGCCCAGTCTGGATCCTGCCACCACCAGAGCCAGATCCAGCCCCCAGCCCCTAGTGGCAAGCAGCAGACAGCTCGGAGCCAGCTCCTACCACCAGCAGCAGGGGCTCGGCTCCAGCCTCTGCTGCCACCGGCAAGCAGTACGGAACCAGCTCCCCCTCCACTTCCCCCCATCCCTCTTATGTGAGGATGCTGGCTCCATGATGCTTTTAAGGCCTTCTCTGCCTAGGTCAGCCCTTGCCCCTCATTAAACACACATGCGAAGGGTGATCATCACAAGGGTGAACAGGGAACAATGGCACAAACAGCCACCAGACACATAATCAGTCACAATCCCAATTCACACAGTAACTGACAAAAAACAAACAAGGAGTCCTGTGGCACTTAAAGATTAACAATTTTTTGCATGAGCTTTTGTAGAAGAAAATCCCTCTTCATCAAATGCTCTGAAGAAGAGGGAACTGACAGAATGGAAGGAAATAAATGCAGGGAAATGTAAGTCATGAGAACAGGTCACACTGTAACAGGAAATCAAAACATTTTGTAAAGATTCAAACACTGAGGAACAGCATACAAAGGGAGATGAGGTCAAATCACCTGTTGTAATGAGAGAGAAATCCAATGTCCCTATTAAGTCCTAAAGCAATGCAACCAAACTTACAAATGAATTCAATATCAGTAGCTTCTCCTTGAAGCCTTGATTTAGTATTCATCTGTGTGAGCACAGGGATTAGCAAATCATTAATCAAGTGACCATGGAGTCAACACTCTAAATCCATCTGCGGATCTCCCCAGCATCTTTATCCCATGATTCTGCTGTCCCAAAAGCCTTGACAAGCAAGATCCCCGCTGCACTCCTTGGAGGCTTCCAACACTCAGCACCATCACCAACATTTACTGTCCCTGGCACAGTGAGCACCTTCACTGGTGTGTCCTGCCAATAAGTGCAGGAGGAAGAGTTCCTCATCCCCCTTTCAGCATAGAGTTCAGCAACCCTGCTTGCTGACACCACCCGCACCAAACCAGCGATCTCCATGGAGGTCACATATAGTGGTGCACAAAAGGGGCCGATCCCCACACATGGACCAGACCTGAGGGACAGAGGGCTCCCCGTCATGGGGAAGAACATCATCCCTGGCATGGGCATATCCCCTACAGACCTTTAAGGACTAGTCAGCCCAATGGGCTGAATGGAGCTCGGGGGACTCGCCCCAAAGGAACCCCAACTCCCCTGGGTCATCACACCCAACCACAGCGCAGGAGGTCTGGAATGTAGAAGCATCTGATGAGGACTCAGCTTATGGTGAAGGACCATCGGGCACAAAGAGGAGCAGCTGCAGAGTGCTCTCATCATCGTTCCTTGACGAAGCAGCCTATCAAAGGTGCCTGTCACTCAGGGAGGACACAAGAACCTACCAGGAGCTCCTGAAGCGCATGGCCGCCAACCTAGGCCTCCCCATTCAAGTGGTCAGGGAGGACTTTGACCCATTCTTTGACATGGGGGATGCCGCCCCCTCCGCCAGCAAGAGTGGCAACCCCATGCATGAAGGGGTTCTAAAGATTGCCTGCATCAGATGGGAAACACCATCTTCAATACTACAAGTCTCCAAGGGGACCAAGAGAAAATACCATGTCCCTGCGGACATATTCAGCTTCTTATTCAACCACTCCATGCGGGGTTCTCTGGTAGTCAATGCCTTCAACCAGCAGAAAAGACAGGGTCAGCCACGGGAACCCCCAGAAATAAAGAGGCAAAGAGACTAGACCTGTTTGGCAGGAAGATTTATTCCACCATGGCTTTACAATTATCCATTGCCAATCACCTGGCCCAAATGGGTAGGTATGTTTTTAACCTGTGGTGTTCCATGCAAAGGTTTCGAGATCTTATCCCATTGAGATGCAAGGCAGGCTTAGAAGCTGTGCCTAACAGCTTCTGAGGGGTGAGCGACTAATCTGCATGGGTTTAGTATTTGTATGAGCACAAAGAACATGTTAGCATAAATACACAATGGGTGCAGGGCAAAAAGGGTAATGGTATTTGGGGTTGATCTGATCACAAATCTGTCAATATCTGTAATTCTACTGAAGGGAAATATGAAATGCTGTCTTTTGTAATATGCTACTCTCTGATTGTTCCAAATCTGTTTGGATTAGTTAAAGGGTAAAAGCTACCCTTAGCAAAAAGAGACTTGTAGGAGACGCCACTGCCTGTTTGAGCCTGGAAAAGACAAGACAGGTGGGAGTGCATACCTCAGTCTGAAGCTATGCTTGAGGCATTTGCCTCACTCCCTGGCTCCATTGTCAAATGA
The DNA here is from genome assembly GCA_007922195.1 of Podocnemis expansa. Classification (NCBI taxonomy): domain Eukaryota; kingdom Metazoa; phylum Chordata; order Testudines; family Podocnemididae; genus Podocnemis; species Podocnemis expansa. The sequence goes on from ML682100.1 coordinate 1,026,336, forward strand.
TAGGTCTAGATAGGCTTCTTTTGAGGCTTTTCTTTGTCATTGTAATGGAAGAAGCTGTTTCCAGCTACTTCAGGTTTAAGAGCTGAAATCATTGAGAGAGGCAAACCCTCTCTCTGAGCTGAAATCACTAAGAGAGGAAAATCCTCTCTCTCAGCTGAAATCACTGATGAGGAGCAGCAGATGGAGTGAATGACCAGAGGATGGTGCGAGTGGCCAGCGGCAGGCTGGACGGTGTGAGTGATGAGCTGGCGGACAGCGGGCAGAATCAGCAGCTGGTGAAAGTGGAGTGTGAGTGACCTGTGGGCAGAGCCAGTGGACGGTGAGAGCAGCCAGCAGCAGGCTGGACCGCATGAGTGACCAGCGGGTGGAGTTAGCAGCTGGTGAGAGTGGAGTATGAGTGACCTGTGGGTGGAGCTGGTGGGCAGCAGGCAGAGCCCATAGGACAGCGCTAGTGGACAGAGTGAGTGACCAGTGGTTGGCGCCAGTGAACAGCTGGCATGAAAGACACATGCTGTGGGGTTTGTGGGAGCCTGTTTTGCACTGATTCTCCAGATCAATGCTGGGTTTGCTATTAAGTTCACATGTGCTGTTATGCTGTGTGGGATCATGTTGGGAACCTGTTCTGCACTGATTTTTGTTATTTGGCCTCTTACATTCTGTTTTTACTACTATTAAAAGTTCTGTATACTACACTCAAACTCATGTTTACGAGAGAGGAAGCATTACCCCTCTGGGGTGCCCAGGAGACACTGCATGATTTCCCAGAAATCTGGATGGGGGCTTGAGCCAGTTGGTGGTGTTACATTATTTGGAAACCCCTAGATATAGAACCCGGACTTTGTTCTGCCATCTCATCCTGCCAGAAGGGTTACAGAACCATATAGTGGACTATGACATCATGGTCGAGGAGGGTGTGTTGGCAGCTCCTGTGATGCTGCTCTCCTCATGGGATGCCACCAACACAGTGAGCAGTGGGGTGGCCTCTGCCATCACTATGCGCAGGTCCGCATGGATTCAGGGCTTGGGGATGTCACTCAAAATGCAACAGTCCATCCAGGATCTCCCATTTGAAGACCCTTCACTGTTCACAGACTCTACCAGTGCAAAGCTGCAGAGTATGAAAGATTCGAGTCAACACTCCAATCTCTGGGGATGTATACCGTGCCGACAGCCAGACAGTCCTTCCAGGCTCAACAACCACAGCCCCAACACCAGCAGCAGCAGTAGCAGGGCCTCCATAATCAGCATTTTCAGTCATCCTGTCATCACTACAGAAGTGGAGGGAGGGACAGAAACAGAGGTGGAAGGGGGTCACAGGCCCAGGGACCCAGCCACCCCCAGCGCCAAGGTAGCAGTAGCCACCCACCCTCCCAGAGAGAGCCGTTTTGACAATGAGTCAGAGGGCCATGATCACTCCCTGAAACCATTCAGAAACCAAATGGCCCTCTTTCGACACTGCTGGTCTTAGATCAGTTTGGACCAACGGGTTCTGGACACATATCAAAAGGCTATGCCATCCAACTCAGGGCCAGACCCCTGGAAAGAAAACTGCCCCCTCAACGCCAGACCAGAAACTGCCATTTCCAACCCTCCTAAAACTCAAGTGCCTCAAGCTCCAGCAGCTAGGAGCCACAGAGCAAGACCCCTCTGGGGAGAGAGGAAGGGGCTTTTACTCAAAATACATTCTGGAAGGTGAACAGGGGACTGAGGCCCATTGTAGACCTAAGAGCCCTAAACAAGTTTGTGCAAAAAATAAAGTTTCAAATGGTCTCAGTCTCTCAAATTATTCCCTCGCTAGATCCAGAGGACTGGTTTGCAGCCCTCGATTGAAAGGATGCTTACTTCCACATATCAATAAGGAGGAAACACAAAAAATTCCACCGATTCATGGTGGGAGGCAAACATTTCCAGTTCACAGCACTCCCACTCAGCCTATCCATAGCCACAAGGGTGTTCACAAAGTCCATAGCGGCAGTGGGGGCCCACCTAAGGAAACAAGGTGTCCAGATCTTTCCATACCTGAATGACTGGCTGAGAAGGGGAAGATCACGGAGCCAGTTCCGATGCAGCATCACTTCCATCCAAAAAATGTGCAGCAGGGTAGGTCTTCGAAATATAGAAAAGTCAAAACTGACCCCCATGAGGTCAATAGGATTCATAGGAGCACTCCTTGACTCAAGGAGCACAAGGACCTCCCTTCCCCTATCCAGGTTTCAATCAATGTCTTCCATTATTTCAGAGCTACCCTGTGGCCCCACCATGTCAGCGAGGTTGTGCCTCCAGCTGCTGGGGCACATGGCAGCATCCACCTACGTAATAAGGACAGCTTGCCTCCACATGAGGCCCCTGCAACCTTGGTTGGGGATGGTATTCCACCCTCAGCGCCACTCTGTCCTGGATAGTCGCCATCCTGACCCAGGTTCTAGACCCTCAGAATCCGGCAGGACCCAGCCTTTGCATGCAGTGGCATCGCATTCAAAACCCAGAACCCCTCACCTTAATCTCTGATGTCTTGGACCTGGGCTGGGGAGCCCACATCACAGGAAGGCTCTTGGTGCAGGGAACATGGTTGGAGGGAGACAGATCCTTTCACTTAAATGTAAAAGAACTGAGAGTGATACACCTGGCTTGCAGGGTGTTCACGGACAAGATAAAAGGGAAAAAGGTCCAAGTCCTAACAGACAACACAGTGGCCATGTTCTACCTGAACTGCCAAGGGGGACCTGCTTGCCAGCCTTATGCAAGGAGGCTATGCGCCTATAGGAATTTGCCATCAGGAACAACTTCCACCCAGTTGTAGCACACCCCCCAGGGATGAGCAATGATGAAGCAGACAAACTCAGCAGACATTTCGTTCCCCAACACAAGTGGTCCCTGCGCCCAGAGCTAGCAAACCATCTCTTCTGGAAGTGGAGGGTCCCCCACATAGACCTCTTTGGACCAAAGCAAACCAAAAGTGCAATCTGTTCTGTTCACTCAGGAGCAGGGACAGAGGCTCCCTATCAGACACACTCCTGATCACTGTTCCCTTTAAGGTGTGTGCATGCATGCCCATGCACAACTTTTCTGACCCCAGCACACACACATTGGCCAGCAGTGCACAGGACTGGGGCTCGGCAGCTGAGATTGGAGCGGCTAGCCCGCAAGGAGGCACCGTCAGCTCCCAAAGCCCCGCAGCCAGCACTGTCTCCAAGCCCGAGCCTCTTGCGGTAGTGCCAGGCTGGAGAAAGAAAAAAAGACCAGCTGCAGTGAGAGGCTCAGGCTTTGAGACAGCGCTCACTTTAGGGCTTTGGGAGCTGACGGTGTCTTCCTGCTGGCCAGCAGCTCTGGTTTCAGCTGCTGAGCTGAGCAGAACAGTACCCAAAGGGCGCCCTCAGTACTGGCAGGCGTGCAGCAGTGGGGAGATGGAGCCTGCCGTCTGCTTTCTTTTTCTCTTTGTTTCTCTTCTTTCCATCTCTCTTTTCTTTCTTTCTCTTCCTTCCATCTTTCTTTTTTCTCATTTTTCTCTTTCCTTTCTTGTTTCCTTTCTTCTTTCTCTTTCCTTCTTTATCTCTTTTCCTTCCTTCTCTTTTTCCTTTGTCCTTTTTTCTTTCTTTCCTTCCTTCTCTTTCTCTTTTCACTTGCCTTCCTTTTCTTTTTCTTCTTTCTCTTCCTTCCTTTCTTGTTTTCTTCCTTCTTTCTTTTTTCTCTTTCTGCTCTCATTTCTCTCTTTTCCTTCCTTCTCTTTTTTCCTTTTTTCTTTTCTTTCCTTCCTTCTTTTCTCTTCCTACTTCCCTTCCTTCTTTTTTCTTTCTCTTCCTTCCTTTCTTCTTCCTTCCTTCTTTCTTCTTCTCTTTCTTCTTTCCCGTCTCTATTTTCCTGCCTTCTTTGTCCTATTTTTTCTTTCTCTTCCTTCCTTCTCTTTCTCTTCCTTTGTCTTTCTACTTTTTTCTTTCTTTCTTCTCTCTTCCCTTCCTTCTTTCATTTTTCTTTCTCATCCTCCTCCTTTCTTTCCTTATCTCCATTTTTTAAAAAACTTTAAAAATTAGTTTAATTAAAAAGTGTTCTAAAAATTAAATTTCAAATAAAAATTCACACAAATTCAATTAAACCCAATTAATTAATTCTATTTACAATAAACACATTTTAAAACCTAGTCATTTTAATAAACACATTTTAAAACATGGGCCTATATTAATTTTTAATAAACACATGTAAAACATATGCCTATTTTGTACAAAAGAAGCAAGGAGTGTTGTGACACTTAAAGACTAATTGATTTATTTATCGCATGAGTTTTCATGAGTGAAATCCCACTCTGTCAGATGCTTTGAAGATGGGGAATTTACAGAATGGGATGAAAATTAATGCAAGGAAGAGTAAGACATGGGATCAGGTCATACAGTAACAGCAAATCAGAGCAGTTGTTAAGATTCAAACACTGGGAAACAGCAGGTAGCGATGGGTGAAGTCAGATCACCTGTTGTAATGGGAAAAGAATCTGTAGTCCCAATTTAATCCTGTTTTCCACACAATCAAATCTGCATATCAATTCTAATCCAGCTGTTTCTCTTTGAAGTCTTAATTTACTGGACTCACCAGTTACCATAAGGTGAAATTTCTGCTCACAAACTCAAATTTTTGCTTATGACATCCCAATCCTTAGAAGGAACATTGCTCTGGGACCATTAAAACAGCTTAAATGCTGTCAGTGGCTGGCCTCTCTGTGAACTGTAACTCTGCATGTGGAACATAGGAGATGAGGGTATTAGGCAGAAATGTGACAGCTGGGATCCAGGTTGAATATAACTTCGATCTTGGGTTATTTGAAAGCCATGCATTAGTTTCTTTTGATTGTATAGCAATTTGGGTAAATGCTAAATAACTTAGGTGTTTTTATTAATAAAAAACAACAGTTTTTATTAATTTTTCATTGTTCTAGATTTTTCAGTAATTTTTGTAGCCTGAGTTTGCAGACAAATTTTATTCAGAAAAAGTTTTGCACAGGGGTTGAAAATTTTGCACACAAGCTGCCAAACCTTAGAGGGAAATTGAGGGAAGGCCCACTTCTATACGCCTTCCCACCCATCCCACTGATACACAGAGTGCTGTTAAAGATCAAAAGAAACAGAGCGGACATGTTCATGGCAACCCCGGCATGGCTGTGCCAGCCATGGTTCAGCACTCTTCTCGACCTATCGAGAGCCCCCCATATAACTCTCCCACTCAGACTGGACCTGCTCACACAGGACTCCAGTCACCTCCAACACCCAGACCTAAAATCACTACCCCTCACAGTATGGAGACTGCATGGTTGAGCCTAGACGAGCAGGCTTGCTCAAAACAGGTCCAGAGATTTAAGAGCAGAAAGCTCTCCATAAGGGCATCTTATAGGGCACAGCGGAAACATTTCTCCCTATGGGTGGCAGACAACAGGATGCCCTTAGAGTTCACCCCCATCCAGACCATACTCAACTGTTTCATTACACTGAAGCAAAGTGGTCTTCAGCTCCCAGCTCTCAGGGTGCACCTAGCAGCCATATCCGTCTTCCACAACTCCTTTGGCAGGGTGACACCCTCATCACACCCCATGACTGTCAGATTTCTCAAGGACCTACAGAGACTCTACCCACATGTTAAGGACCCGATTACCCAGTGGGACCTGAAACCTAGTCCTCGAAGGGCTCAGAAGAGTACCATACGAACCCTTACAGCCTTGCACACTCCTGTTCCTATCCTGGAAAGTGGCCTTCCTGGTAGCCACCACTCCAACTAGAAGGGTATCAGAGCTAAGAGCCCTACACTCAGAACCCCCGTATGTGGTCTTTCATAGCAACAAGGTACAGATGCACCCTCCTCCAGCCTTCCTACCTAAGGTAGTCTCACTGTTCCACATCAATCAGGAAATCTGCCTACTAGTATTTTTCTCAGATCCACACGTCACAGAAAACCAGAGGAAGTGGCATACCCTTGACGTTAGAAGGGCACTCACCACCTACCTCTAACAGACTAGACACTTCCACAATGCAACTCAGCTTTTTGTTGCAGTTGCTGAATGCATGAACGGCCAAACCATTACATCCCCACGCATCTCATCGTGGATATTGAGCTACATAAGGGACTGTTACCACAGAGCAAACACACCTCTCCCCAAGAGGGTGAAACCTCACTCAACCAGAGCGCAGACAGCATTCACCACCTTCCTTGCACAGATCCCGATCGAGGAAATATGCAAAGCGGCAACCTGGTCCTCAGTACATACCTTCACATCTCACTACGCTATAGTCCACAAACACAAGATGATGCTGCCTTGGGCAGAGCTGTGCAGCAGGCGGGGAAACCTCAGCTCTGCCCACCATCCTAAATATGGTTTGTAAGTCACCTAATCCAGAACAGATGTGAGTAGCGGTCAAAGAAGAATGGAAGGTTATTTACCTGTAAATGTCCTACTTTGAGATGAGTTGCTCACATACCTTCTGCACCCTCCCTCCATCCCCACTTTTTGGAGTTAGGGGAAAGAAGGGACTGAAGAGGGGGCAGGGGCAGGGCCACCTATATACCGCACAGGTGCACAGGTCAGAGGGGGCGTTGGCCACTGACCCTATAGGAACAGGCTAGGGCAAAAAGCTTCCGGTTATCCACGTGCTGCAGCATGTATACACCTAATCCAGAATGTATGCGAGCAGCCCACCTCAAGGAAGGACATTTACAGGTAACTAACCTTCTGGTCTGACACCTATGTGGTCTGTCTGACCAGATCAAATCAAAATCAAATCATAGGGCTGGAAGGGACCTCATGAGATCATCAAATCCAACCCCCTGGGAATTGAACCCAGGACCTTCTGCATGTTAAGCAGAGGTGCTAGCCACTACATTATTTGCAGGGCTGCTATACTCCCCTGCATTTATTTTGCTCCCATTCTGTACGTTCTCAATCTTCAAAGAAGTGGGATTTTCTTCAATGAAAGTTTATGCAATAAATAAATTTGTTAGTCTTTAAAAGTGCCACCAGACTCCTCATTTGTTTTGCTGAAATAGACTGACACAGCTGCCCCTCAGGAACTTACTCCCAGTCTACATGCACTGACACTGTATTCATTTGATTGTGTTGGTTTAGCCTCAGGTACTCAGACTTGTCTACATACCACACTTGCCCTGCTTTCCTCATGGTGTTTGAAATCGATTTGATTAAATTGATGGCTGCAAATACCTTTACCTTCAACCAAGGAGTTCTGATTCCCTCCAGTAGAGGGCAGCGTTCACAAGCACACAGACTTCCAGGTACTGCCAATCCTTATGTCTCAGTAGTTATTTAAATTTCAGGATCTCCCATCAAATACAGACCCAACAGAGACCTGTTAACCCTCTGAGAATCTGTAAGATCTCAGCTAGACCTGATGAGAAATAGAAATTTAGCAACACTGCAGGAAACTGAAAAGAGTTTTTATTTCCTTCCATTTTTCATTAATTTTTTTTTTCCTATTCTGGAGAAATTTTTCTGTGGAATTTCTTTTTTCAATACCCACCCACCATTCTCCCGCTGAAACTGGTAGCTGCTGAAAAAGAATATTTTTAACTTTGTTAAAAATCTTACCATATGACTAACCCCACCAACCAAAATGGCAATTTGAACCCCCCAATAAAGCCTTAAAAAACTAGAGATGAACAGAATTTGTGAGCTGGAAAATTTTCCTACCTTAAACTCTGGTTTCCCTGCAATTTTCTGTGGGGAAAATGTTGATTCTGATCATTTTCCTATTTTCCAGTGAGAAAAAAGGTGGGAAATAACCTCACATTTGCTGGTACCAACTTGTCTTGTTGGAAAAAATATTGGTTTTAGTATAGGAAAGTAGGTCATGAATTTCCTTTTCCTTTAAAAACTCCTTTTCCAGATGAAAAAAAAAGGGGGGTAGGGAAATGAACAAAATAATATGTCTGTTTTGTTTGCAAACCCAAAATGAAATGATATCTTAGGAGGAAACAAAATAACCATTTTAATTTAGAATCAAAGATTTGAAATGGAACTAAATTTTTTCATTTCATTTTTATGTCGTGCAGAAAATAAATTTCAAATTTCCAAAGGCGAATTTTTCCTGTGAAAAATTTAGTAGGTCAAATTTTGCCCTCCCAAAACGAAAGAAACAAACTAAAAAAACCTATCTCTCTATATAGCCCCATAAACACCCATCAATTTCCCTGTCGCTTAGAAACTAACAGGCAACCATTTATGTTTAAAATGTCTGTAGAAAAATTTTCCCCTAAACTATTTTTGTGGGTGGGAATAGAAAAGAAAATTATTTTTGTAATGAAAAAGTCCAGCGGGGGAGGAAGCCATTTTGTGGTGAAAAATGTTTTTCTTTGAAATTTGCAGCCAGTGGCACTGATGTCACAAAACAGACTAATAGCAGAATACACAGAACCACCATAGATGGATGCTGGACCAGAAGTCAGGGCTGCTACTCCCAGCTTTGCTACTGACTAACTCTGCAACCTTGACCATGTCCCTTCTCCTCTTAGTGCCTGTATTTGCCCTCCCACCTTACCAGTTTTGATGACAAGCTCTTTAGAGCAAGCAACTGTCTTATTTGGTTTCTGCGCAGCACCTCGCACAATAAGACCCGAATCTCAGTCATTGTGTGTATGTGCAGTGCCTGGTACAATGAGACCCACATTTCACTCATTGTGTACCTGTGGCGCCCAAACAATGAGACTCAGACCTCATTCACTGTGTACCTGTGCAATGCCCAGAGTGATGAGATTTGGATCCTAGATATAGGGCTACAAAATTGCCACAAAGATGCTGTGGCACAAGCAGGGGCTGAGAGTAGCCCCCAAGCTTGGAGGCAGGGGAGCGGCTGAGCTTGGCCTCTTGCCACTGGCTGAAGTGGCTGCCTGTGTCACAATGTCACTCATTTTAGCCCACTAGCTCACGCAGATCGAGCATGTGCCTGTCTGCCCAGTGCAGCTTATTCATACCCCCAGTGTGCCGGCACACTCCAGGAAGCTGTGACTAAAATCTTGCTCCATAGGTGTCACCTGAAGACACGGGCGGAGTGTCCCTGGCTATATAAACCCCTCAGACTCCAGAGCTGGGCTGGCCAGGTGCACTGAAGAGGTAAGTCTTATTCTCTCTTCTCTTTCTCACCCCAGTGGCTATCCCTTGGCTCCACCACAGGGAGTAGGGGTCTGAACTCCTGGCCCATGGAATATCTCCTCCCCCTCCGGGTCTCTGAGCTCCAGGGAAGTCAAACAGATTGCCAGAGCCAACAGCAGGAGGTGCAGGATGAGAGGAGCCCGTGCAGATGCAGCCAGCCGGTTGCTGCACAGAGCCAGTCCGTCCCAGATGCACATTAACAAGATAGATCCAGCTGACTGAGAACCAGGAGGCAGAAACCAGCCAAATGAAGCCCCCAGATCCCTGCTTCAGCTCCCAACTGAATGGCTTCATTGCCCAATTGGTGGAGACGTTTGCAAGCTCTGTGCAAGGTCTCTGCTGTCAAGGGATACCCAAAGCCCACCCCCACCAACCCAACGAGGGCTCTGAATAAGTGGTTGGGAGTCTGACTTTGTATCAGAAAACTGCCAACTAGACAGAAACACAGAGGGGTGTGTTTGGGGAGGGAGGAAGGGGTGGATAGACAGAGGGGTGTGTATAGGGAGGGAGGAAGGGGTGGATAGACAGGTGTGTTGGGGGAGGGATACATAGCTATTTAAGGACATAGATCAAGCTCAAACAGTGAGTCAGTGGTGCAGTCAAAATCCTAGACGCAGCCCCACCGCCCACCACATCTAAATACTAGTTCCCAGTCCCCTTCCAGAGCCAGAGAGAGAATTGGGGAGCCGTGGCTCCCGCTCCCCTGGTTTTACCCACTAGATTCGCTGTGCTACCCTCACAGCAGATCAGGTCAGAAAGTGGCTAGGTTTGCTGGAGTACATCCCCCCCCCCCCCCCTCCCCCCCCCATCCTCATACTCAGTTGGTCCCCAGGCCTCCTCATCTCCACTCCAATTCTGTGGGTGAAGTCAGCCCCCAAACAGCCCGGGGCCTCTGGGCTGGTGGCTGCGCTCCCATTTCGTTGGATTAATTTAGTTGTCTCCCCTGCCCTTGTTTTTCAGTCATGGCGGCGAGGAGGAGGCTGCTGCTCTGGGCCGGGCTGATGCTCTTGGGGGGTGAGTGTGATCTGGGGGGCACGGGAGGGTCCGTGCAGTAGGCTGCAATGCTGGGGGCGTTTCTGCTCACAAAAATGGAGCCCTCTGCTCTGGACATCTTTCTCAGCTGCCTAAGGGGACTGGATCAAAGCTAGCAGGAAAATGGATTTTCTTATCCCATGAGAGATTTCAAGGTTTTGGGACATGAGGTTTGGGAGTCAAGACTCCTTGGTGCTATCATGTCTCTGGGATGGAAGTGAGGTCTAGAGGTCAGAGCAGGAGCTAAAACTCAGGACTTCTGGGCACTCTCCTCGTTCTGGTGGGGAGTGGGGTTTAATGGTTACAGTAGGCAAGAGTCAGAAGCAAGACTCCTGATTCTGCCGGTGACTCACTCTGTGATCTCTGGGGCCATGAGTCCCTCTTTGTAACACACCCAGCTCTTCAAGGAGAGGGGCTCAAAGCCCAGCCGGCCTTTCTGCAAATGCCAGAAATCCCTGGCTGTTTGGCTGGAGCTCAGGAGGACCAAGACTTTCACATGCCCTGGAAGTCATGATCTCCCAAACCCTCAGTAACTGTCCTACTGATGGGAAGGGAGAGAAGTGGTGCCAAATCAAATCAAATCATAGGGCTGGAAGGGACCTCGTGAGATCATCGAGTCCAACCCCCTGGGAATTGAGCCCAGGACCTACTGCATGTTAAGCAGAGGTGTTAGCCACTACACTATTCCAAGTGCTCTGGTGTGGTTGTGTTGCACACCCCATTTGCACTGTCTGTGTGTACGCACGAAAGAGAGAGAGCATGCTGCCCCCTGCTGGGTAGTTGCACTGCACCTTGCCATCTACCTTCAGGGGCGGGGAAGGGGGCAGGAAATTCTGTGCCATGCTATATAGATTTAACCATGTGTCTCTTGAGGGGCAGAGCTCCAACCTCTCACTGGGGTTGAAGTGGCGCCTGGTTCCAGTCCCCTGCGCAGGCTGTTTGTGTCAGAGGGAACTTGCTTGGGGCTGGATGGACCCTTGCCACAAACCCATAGTCTGGGGCGGCATCAGCAGCAAAGCAGGGCCGGAAACATGCAAGAGGTTCCCTTCCCTCCCCCTTGCTCCAGTGGGAGGCAGCAATTTTCTGCTTATCTTTAGCAACAGCTAATTGTCTCTCATTCTCTCAGCTCTGCGAGGCAAGGCTTTGGCAGTGTGACAGCAAAACTCTGACAACTTCCTGCCCTGCTGTGGGGCCGAGGGGCCATGGAGGTGCATCTCTGAAAGCCTAAAGGGATTTAGAGATCTGTAGTATTCAAAGCCAGAAGAACTCCTAGATCATGGAATCTGACCTCGTACACACAGGGCGGGGAAAACTGCCCAGTTACTGGGAGATGGGAGGGTCCCAGCCCCAGACCAGAAGTCTACACAGCAAAGAAAAAGCATGGGCCAGCCCTGGGTTTTTCCTTGCTATGTAGACAGACTCCCCAAGTGGCAAAAAAGTGAGCACTTCCCTCAGAAATTTGTACAACTGCTTAATTCCTTCATGGTGAGCCATCTTTCCAATATGAAATATGTCTGGCTTTAACTCACAGCAGTTGGCTTTCGCTCCTGCCTTCTTTTAGTACTGTAGCCTTGGCAAGGCTCAATCTTCTTTTGATCAACTAAACAGAGAAAGCACTAGTAGTCTCTTGCTACCATTTCATTCCAGCTCCTGAATTACGTTGGTGGCTCTTCCCTGTCACTTTTTTTTTCCCCAATAGCTTTTCTAAAATGCAGACACCAAAACTAGGGTCCCAGTGTTGGTCTCTCCAAAGGGATCTATGGAGGGAAGATCACTTAATGGCTACTTGTCATTCACTTATTTATATAGCCAAAGGATGGCAGTAGCCTGAGCTACATAGAGTTGCTTGTCTATTATGTGCTCCTTTCAGAGTCACTGCTTCCCATCCCAGCTCTCACCTGCCTTCATTGCGTTCCTAGGTGGATAAGAGGGCATGCAGAGATGTCAAAGCACATTTTGTTTGAATGGGCGCAGTTCACCCAGAGGGCTCTGGGCGATGGCCCTTGCCCTCACAGTTCTTGACCATTCCACCAAACTTGGTACCATCTGCCAGTACGATCCTCAGCGATTCTGTCTGTATTTCCAGCTCACTGGTGAAAATGTACTAATCCCTGCAGAACCCTCCTCTGACCTTGATTTCCCATCTGCAAATTCTCCAGTTCTTGAGCCATTTAACTTGTGCTCTGTCCATAGTGCACAGTGCTAATTTTTTAATCAGTGCATAGTGTGCATCTAAGTAAAACTCCTCACAAAGGTCTGTTACGTCTTCTCCGTTACCTACATCAGTCAAGGTTGTAATTTCATCAAAGAATGAAACTGGGCGTGTTTGACTGGACCTATTTTCCATGCCAGGGAATGTTGTGAAAGCCAAAAAGGTAACTGAGTTCAAAAAAGAATTAGCTAAGTAGCTGGGGGATATGTCCATCAACAACTATTAGCCATGATGGTCAGGGATGGAAACCAATGTTCTGGGTGTCCCTAAACCTCTGACCACCAGAAGAAAGGACTGAATGACAGGAGTTGGATCCATGGATAACTATCCTGTTCTATTCAGTCCCATTGAAGCAGCTGGAATTGGCTACCTTCTGAGGACAAGATGCTAGACTAGCTGCAGGGGCATCGCTGACCTGGGGAATGACCCAGGACACGGGCCCAGGCCCTGCCCCTGCCCACAGGCCATGCCCCCTGCCCACAGGCCACACCCCCGGCTGGGGACAGGCCCAGGACCGGCAGCCACGGCTGCGGGCAGCTGGGCCCCAGATCTCGAGCCCCATCCAGTCGGAGGTCAGGAGAGGTGGGGCCCTGCCAGGACTTGGGGCACTGGTGCAGGCATTCGGGGCACAGGCCCTGTGTGCCAGGCGACAGCAACACCCCTGACTAGCTGGGTCATTGGGCTGACTCAGTGTGGCTTTTCTTACTCTTATATCCTAAAACCAGGTTCACTAGCAAGAAGTATATTCCCATTCTCTACTTCTGTATCCATTTTTCCATTATTTTTGCCTGGCTTGTTGTCAAACTAACCAGCTATAGGTAGAGCCCTGCAAATCCACGGATATCCGCAGCTATCTGCATTATATCCGCATCCGCGGATACAACACGGATATCCACGGACCATTTCTTGTGGATGCAGATCGGATACGGATCCACATATTTTTATCTGCATAGAGCTAGAGCCCTGCAAATATGCGGATATCCACAGATATCCACATTATAGCCGCATCAGCGGATACAACATGGATATCCACGGGCCATTTCTTGCAGATGCAGGTTGGATATGGATCCATGTATTTGTATCCGTGCAGGGCTCTAGCTATAGGCATCATGACATTAACACTCTTCCAGTCTTCTGGAAACTCTTGGCGTTCTAAGTTTGTGAGTTACAATCTAAGCCTCTGGCAAATTTCTGCTTATCATAGGTTTGCTTCAGATTCATAGATTCTTCTATCTTGAAGCTAAACAGGATCATTATGATCGTCTGCGTTGCCCTTCTGTGTAACGCGGACCAGAGAACATCCCTGAATTCATTTCTGTTTGAACCAGAGCAGAGCTTTAGAGGAACGACCAATCTTCATTTAAAAACGGTCAGTGGTGGAGAATCCACCATGACCATTGTTATATTGTCCCAATGTTAATTATTCTCTAAGAATTTGCACCTTATTTCCACTCTGACCTTGCCTAGCATTAATTTCCAGTCATTGTCTCTTAGGCAACCTTTGGGTGGTGGATGCTGCTGTTGTTTCTTGTGTCTAGGGTTGGGGTGTCAGACCTGAATGTGGCCCGCAAACCTTTTCTGTCTAGCCCGTGACATCACTTAGCAGGACTGTACTCGTTCCCTAACAGAGAGAGAGAGACAATGAGTGATATGGCAGAGCATAGTTTTGCATACACAGCAGTCTTCGATGCCATGAGAGCAGGGCCGTCCAGGGGGCCAGGGGAGGCAAATGTGAACAGGGCAACTGTCCTGGGCCCCATGATTCTGTGAGTCCCCCAATGCCTCACTGTCCCCCGTCCCTGCCCTGCTGCCTTCAGCAGCAAGCCAAAGGCAGGAGGCAAGGTGGAAGCATGGAGCCCAGCCTCTGGCCTGGCTCTCACTGCCGCCGGGGATGAAGAAGCTGGCCCAGGAGAGGGGGGTAACACAGAGCCTGGTTTCCAGACTAGCCCACCCTGCCCTCCCCCTGAGCAGGGCGCAGGAGCCCCCCACAGACTGATTGGCTATCAGCTCTGCCCCTCCAGGGATGGCCATGCATGAGAGTGCTGTAGGATTTTGATTTATGACGTATATGGCCCCCTTAATACATTCAAGTCAAATCTGGCCCACCATAGTATATGAGTTTGACACCCCTGGCCTGGGGGGGAGGTCTCTGGAATCACCTACATTTTTCTCTGCTGTGTGCACTTGTTCCAGGCCTCTGCAAATCTAGCCACCTTGGCAGGGAATTCATCACGGCCTTCATGCAGAACAATGGCAGGGACAAAGATTCTGATTTCCAGCTGCTTATTACTGGCTACTCTGCCATCACCTTGGTCACTGTCATCGTGCACCACTCCACCTTCCAGAGGGACTTCACGGTAGAGCAGGGGCAGACGGTGACGGTGCATTTGCCTGCTTTGGTGGAGATGGTGGGCACCGGGACATTCAACCATACCGTGCGTGTCAGTGCTGATAATGACATCACCGTCCTGTCCCTCAGCTATAAGCTGTATACCTCCGAGACCACAGTTGTATACCCTGTGGAAAGCCTAGGAAGTCTGTATTATGCCCTGACACCAAGTGGCAAGGTAAACGATGCCTACAAAGAGTTTGCTGTGGTGGCTTCGCAGTTTTCCACCACGGTCAGCATCCAACTGCAAGGAGCTGTGACCTTCCATGGGGTCAAATATGCAGCAGGAAGCAGACTCACCATTTTCCTCCTGCCTTTCGAAGCTGCCCAGTTCCAGAGCCGAGGGGACTTATCTGGCTCCAGGATTGTGTCCTGGAAACACGTGGCTGTCCTGAGCGGCCACAGCTGCACCTCCAAACACAGCTCATGCGACCACGTGGTCGAACAGCTCCTGCCGGTCTCCAGCTGGGGTACCGCCTTCATTGTCCCGCCCTTGGTTTTTCAGCCCAAGTATGACATCGTGTATATTGTAGCCTCCCAGAGAAGCAGCCTGAATTATCACCGGGGGCCAGAGAGATTCAGGAAGGACATGGTGGCTGGGGAGGTGGTGCACCTCAACATCACATACCCCACACCCTTGTTTCTCACCTGCAGTGCAGGAATACAAGTTGTCCTCTTCAGCACAGGGGTTCGCCAAGAAGGTTTCACATACGACCCCTTCATCATCAACATCCCTCCCATCACAAGCTACTGCACGTCCTACCACCTGGATGGAATAATGGGCTTCCAAAACTATGCAGTGATCATCGCAAAGAGCTCCCAAGTTGGCGGGATCACCACGGACGGACAATCACTTGACAATGTCCAATGGCAGCCAGTCATGGACACAGATTTCTCCTGGGCTGCATATGACTTGGGCAAAGGGGTCAGCTCCCACTCCCTAAAGAGCCCCAGCTCCACCTTTGGGGTGCTGAGCATCGGGATCTCCGCAGAGTTCGCAGGATATGGCTCTCAGGCTCTCTGTGGATGTGGTGAGTCCAATTTTTCAACCTACCTTTCCTCCTGGTATGAGGGTCTGGGGGGTGATTTTCCAGACAAATGGGTTGGTTCACCAAAAAAAGGCAGTTTTGGTTGCCCAGAAACTAGCCATGAATTTGACTAAATAAACATCTGGGTGAGAAAAGGGGGCCTCAAAACCATGCATGCAGTATCTGGAACCTAGTGCTTATGGCGCCCTGAGCTGCAGACAGCCCCCAATCTGGACAGAGATTCGATTCTGGCTTTTGCTACTTGGAGGTGAATGCCTAACCACCGAGCCTGTTTAAGCAGTTCCATTTTTGTATAAATAATTAAATATTCCTCGTGGTTGGGGCTTGAATGCTACTCCCATGCTCGCCACCAGGAGCTTGTGGCTATTCCTTGCTAGCCACTAGGCTGCATTAGGGAGGAGCCACTAGCATAATTAAAGGGTTAGAAAACCTGACCTCAGATGATAGTCTCCACCTAGGTTTTGTAGTTAAGCTATGACTTGATCCTGATCCATGAGTACTTACCTGAGGAACAAAATATTTAGTACAGAGACAGCTATTCAGTCTAGTAGAGGAAGAGCTAACCTGATCCAAGGGCTGGCAGTCGAAGTTGGAAATAAAGTGGCATGTTTTAATGGTGGAAGAAATTAGTCATTGGAGCAATCTCCCAAGGGTTGTAGTGGATTCATAATCACATGCAATATTTAACTCCTAATTGGCTGTTTTTCTAAAAGACCTGCTCTAGGAACTGCCTGGGAGCAGTTTTCTGGCCTGTGCAATACAGGAGATCACGGTAGATGGCCCAAATTATCCTTGATGGCCTCACAAATTTGACTCATCCTCTTTTGAGAATGTTGATGGGACATTCTCCCTATTCCAAAGGGGTAGCCATGTTAGTCTAGTTCAGCAAAACAAACAAGGAGTCCTGTGGCACTTTTAGTCTTTACAAGTGCCACAGGTCTACTTGTTAGCATTCTCCCAGTGAATGATGAAGGATTGCATACAAGGTGGAACAGCTCTCACAGGAGAGGCTGAGATTCCACTACCCCAGTATGCGCTATAGGCTGGTGGGTAAGGTGCCTGCTTGTTTCACAGAGGTGACTTGAGCCTGGAT
Organism: Podocnemis expansa; assembly: GCA_007922195.1. NCBI lineage: Eukaryota > Metazoa > Chordata > Testudines > Podocnemididae > Podocnemis > Podocnemis expansa. The sequence continues at coordinate 1,043,244 of ML682100.1, forward strand.
TTCCCACACGAGTGTCTGAACCATGAGGCTGAATCTTATAACCAGGCTATCATCTCCTGGTTTGTGAATCTAGCCCTTTAGAAATGCCCAGAAATAAAATACTTGGGGTCAAATAAATAATCCACTTAAAATGGACTTTTCCAATTGACCAAAACTTCTAAACAAACATCAAATTTAGTTCAAGCCAAACCAATTTTTTCCCTGATATTTTTGGAACTGTCGGTGAACTGAACAATCATCTCTTCACCCAATAATCCTGGTGTTCCTTTAGTATAGGCATGCCTCACCACCTTTAAATTAGTCTTTAACTTAGTTCTAGTCTTCACTGATAGCCATCAGTTCAAACTTCCAGATTGACTGCTCAGGTCTGTGATGATCTGCTTAAAGAAACAACAGCAAGGAGTTGTGTGGCACTTTAAGACTAACAGATGCAAATTTTAAATCTGTTAGTCTTAAAGTGCCACACAACTCCTTGTTGTTGTTTTTTTTACTGGACTAGACTAACATGGCTCTCCCTTTGGAAATTGACAAGATCTGCTTAGCCAATCAGAAAGTTCAATCCCTGAATACCACTCCAACGCTGAGTCGAATGAAGGGCCCTCCCGTCGATTCAGCCCCGTGGATGTGCGGGGTGTAGGGAGGTTGGAATGCAGATACATGAGTTATTTAATTAATTTGCACATCTCCATTCAACTGCTGCCATCAGGGCCAGATTATCAGAGGGGTCTACAGGCTTAAACCCTGGGCCCCAGCCAAAGGGGAGCCCCGGCCCCTAAATCCTTCTGACAATTTAGCACCCTCTACCCCACCCAGTCCTGGCAGGACAGGAGAGCTTAGAGCGCTCCTGCTCTGCCAGTGCTGTGGGGATGGGGAGGGATGAAGCCCGGGAGGAAGTGGCCCGGCTGACTTTGGGCTCCTGCCCTCCAGCTGGGCCAGTTAGTCTGCCCCCAGGGGTGGGGCAGGGTGGGCCACTGCCTGCTCACTCTGCCTGCAGAGGGGGGGCAGCCATGGCCTAGTCTGCTCCAGTCTGGCGACACTAGCACTGCAGCACAGCTCTCCAGGGCCCATGGCCCTGGGGGGCTGTATTGGGGGTCATCATGCCACGTGTGAGCTGCCAGCCCTCCTGGCATACTGGCAGGAGCAGGAGCATTCTCTGGCCACAGGTCCCCCCATCCTGCAGCAACGGGGAGGTGGCCCCTGCCATGGAGAATGGGGCCCCAGGCAGGGGCTCACATGGCAGAAGGCAGCCCGGAGTTCCCAGGCTGGTTAATCTGGCCCTGGCTGCCAAAAAGGGTAGGAAGGGTAGACTGGCCCTTAGCCTCACATCTGCAGGGTACGGGAGAGAAGCGTCATCATCATCCCCATTACGTAGCTCAAACCATTGGTTATTACAGCTGAAAGTCACAGCTCCACATTCTCAAGTTCATAGCTCCCTTTGAAAGCCATGACGCAGAGGTGTGTCTAGAATTGCTTTGGAAGAATTGTTTCCTAGTAGCTAGCTCACTGCAAGTCGAGTTTGGTTCTGTTCCCAGATCACTGCTTTGCAATCTTGGGCAAGCTACATCTGCGGTCGGCACCCAATTTCCCCACCTGTAAAGCAAGGAAAGATTTCCAACCAAGCAGTTTGCCATCCAAAAAGGTTGCTTCAAAGAAACCCAAAAGGTTCATGCCACTAGGCTGATTTTTGCCAGATTTTCCCAAAACAGAAAAAACTTCCCTTTGGGGAAAATTGCAAAACTGGGCTTCAAAATTAAATTTTTACATTGCAATTTTTTTATTGGGGTTTCTTTAATATTATTTTTACATTCATTACAAGCCATGACAGAAGTAGCGGTGCATAATATGACATAATATACCAAATGAAGTCTTTCCATTTTTATTTAAAACATTTAAATTGTTGCCTGCAGAGTTGCTGTTTCGTAGAGGGGGAAGCCTCTGATCTTCTGTTCCAGATCCAGCCTCTGCTGCTGGGCTTCATTTCTTCACGACACCAAATGGGTGACAGCCTTGCGGGGGGTGCAGGAGGGACTGAAGGCCCCCACTAAGTACAGACTGAAAATCTTATCTCATTCTTGAGATCAAAATGGCTCCTGCTTGTACTATGAGAAAACATTCTGACACTGTGTCAAACTGTCTCATGACTTGGCAAATAGGTCACACTTTGATCTAGGAAAGATGATCAAGTGTTTTAATCTTTGCTGGGCAGGTGACTGCCACAGTTTAAAAAGGAACAACGAAACCAAATCAGGCTGCTTTAATGCTTGTATTATGTCAAAACTCGCAGAATTCAGTTTTTATTGTTTTATAATTTTGACAGAAAATACTGGTTTATTTTTAAGCCTTTTTTACTCTTAGTTGAAATTTTCACAGCTGCAAGAAATTGTGAGGGGGCAGACGATAATTATTGTGTATCAGCAGACATTAAAGGCTATGTCTACATCTCCAATTTAAGTTCGGACTGCCTAGTTCGAACGAAAGAAGCCCGAGGTTAGTGCAAACTAACCTGGGGCTAGCTTGAACTAACAGCAGCTTTTTAGTTTGAACTAGCCACATGTTCTAGTTTGAATTGAAGTTTTAGTTTGAAGTAGAACACGCAGCTTGTTAGAATTAATGGCTTAGTTCAAACTTTTAAAGTTCAAACTAACCATCAGTTCAGGTCTTCCTCATGCTTACTTTGAATGGAAGTTCGAACTAAGGCAGCAAATTCAAGCTATCGACCAAGTCCTACTAGTTCGGACTAAGTGGCAAAGCCTAGCATGGCCAAGGGCTAAATTAGTCCAGACTAATTTGGCAGTGCAGACATATAAGATATGAAAAGTTAAGGCTTTATCACCACCAAAATGCATATCGTCAACATCGTGTCAAGAGACAAAGTAAATAACCCTGAACCAAGTTCCAAACGGATAGCCGTGTTACTCTTCCCAACAAAACAAACAGGGACTCCTGTGACACTTTTAAAGACTAACGAATTTATTTATTGCATGAGCTCTTGTGGGAGAGAATTTCACTTCATCAAGATGCTTGATGATTCAAGCATCTGACGAAGTGAGATTCTCTCCCATGAAAGCTCATGTGATAAATAAATTTGTTAGTCTTTAAAAGTGCCACCGGACTCCTGAATCAAACTCTCTCTCCATCTCAGGCAGCCTTTTTCTTTCTTTGCCTAGCTATGAGTTTTACGATTATGATAGAAATACTTTTTATTGGCTTGTGTGTGTTCTGTGTCATTGATATTTAACAATAGAAATCCTAATGCATCTCAGCCTAATTATCCCAGCCTAATTATGTCACAAAGGCTGGGTAAGAGCTAAGTGTTACAGTACAGCTGAGGACATGAGAGACACAAAAGATATGTCTGTGCTGCCCTGAAAACCAGGACATTCAGGATCCAAACATAGGTCAGGTCTACACTGCCCGCCGTTTTCGGTGGCAGTCAGAGAGATGCATGAGTTACTTAAAATAACTTGTGTGTCTCACTTCAACTTCCCTACACCCAGCACACCCAATTTGCTGAGTCAAACGGCAGGCCTTACCTTCGACTCAGCACTACTCAGTCAGTCAGAAGGATCAATCTGAGGGCGGCAAGTCTGCCACAATCAGTGGAGACAAGCCCTCAATCAGGGGTTAAAGTACAATTTGGTGGGCCCCAGAATCCTCCTAAATTGGCAGGCTCTCCTCAGACCAGTCTGGGCCCCCCTCATACCGGTGCAGGGCCCCCTTGCGCCAGTGTGGGCCCCATCATGCACCCCAGCTCCTGACCCCCAAACGCCTGCCCCCACCCCAGCTCCTGCCCCACACATGCCTGCCCCCCCACTCCAACTCCTGCTGCTCCCACACACCTACTCTCCCGTACCTGGCTGCCGTGGGGAGTGGCCCTGGCCTGGACTGAGACTTCAGCCTAGATCCTGGTCCCACTGAGCATGCTCAGAGCTTCTGAGCATGCTTAGTGAGACCAGGCTGGGGGGTGAAATTTTTAGAATGCCCTCCCCTGCCAGAATGCAGCAGAAGCCATTCCAAGCCTGCTATTTTTAGAAGCTCAGCATTCTGGTCCCTAAAAATAGAAAATGGAGCCAGAGCACTGCGTTCTAGGCCCTACTATTTTTAAATGGTGGGCCCCGGAATGCAGAGTTCCGGCTCCTTTTTCTACTTTTCAGGGTCCCTGGACCACTGAACCCCTAAAAATAGTGGGCCCTAGAACAGCTTTCCCCCACTATGTTCTGGCTAACATTAACCCCTACTCTCAATGTTTCCAAGCCTATGCTTGACTATCCACTTTCCATTGTAAAGCTGAGTTGACAGTTGCTGGACACAGATCTCACATCCATGCTACTGTGTTCATGTTGCACAGTGTTGCCCTTCTGGATTTGGGTTTGTAGCTTGAGCTGCATCTATAGTGCAAAATGACAAGCCTTAGCACCAAGTTACAGCAGGATTCAGGTTCTGATCCAGTGCTCTAGCTGAGTCCTAGAACCCAGGTCCTGGACACTTGCTGATTGGTGTGTGGACAGATGGGAGATGTGTGCACCTAACTCCCCAATCTGACCCTATCTTAGGTGTCCAAATGACTTTTTAGATGCTGATGTCCAACATCTGCTGCCTCACCTATTGGTACCCAAATTTCCACTGGTTGGTGGCAACAGAGTCACTCAAGTTTCTACACTGTCTCACAAGCTCAATGCCTAATTCTCACCCAGCTCAGACAAGTCATTGACACTGTGACTCAGTTTTCTCATCTGAAAAATGGATTCAGCAGGGTGATGTTAGGACTATGGGTCCCCTGCCGTGGGCCAGGACCTCATTGTGCCAGGTGCTGCAGAGACAGACCCTGCAGAGATGACAGTCTTCCCTCTTTAGATGGTTGACTTTTCAGCATGAGGACTGACTCTTATTATGCAGCTGTACAGTCCCTGGCACAACCAGCCTTGATCTTGGTTGGAGCTTGTAGAGTAGAGGATGGCAGCATGATTAAATAGGTAGAGCACAGGCATGCCCCTTGAAAGACCTGAGGGTCTGTTGCTGATTTCATTGCTGGGTGAATTTGCATACATCACATGCCCCTTTGCCTCAGTTTCCTCATCTATCAGATGAGGGCAGTGACATTGACCTCCTGGGTAAAGCACAGTAAGATCTTTAGGTAACATGTGCTAAAGAAGAGCTGGCTGATGCTGGTATAATTGCTACCAAATGTGCTGGCAATGGAGAGAGATTTCACTTGAAGGAATTACATGTGGATTGCTTTTCTGCCAGTAGGTGTCACTGGACATTTTTGGCTTTGAGCCAATGTAATGTATAGGTTACATAATTTTGAGAGACCACCATTAATGGTTTTTTATTATTTTTATAGACTTAAATTTCCACAGCTGCACCAAATTATGTATCTCAAGCTCTTTCTTTAGTTTGCATCTGTTTAAATTTTCAGTCATGGGAAATCATGGGGCCATCAGCTGATAATTATATAACAGACCCTGAGCTGCAAGAAGCTAGTTTTATAACCTTTAAAACACAGATTGTCCCTGCTTGTCAAAACCTACACAGCAATTAGCTTTCAGTCTGACTCCAATAAGTTCTCAAGCAGCTGTCTTTTTCCATTTCCTTTCTGTAAATTTCAAATATTTTAAATGAAAATGTTTTGTGTTAATTGTGTACATGGAAGGCGAAATGGACTTTTAACATTTATTGATTAAAAACATTTAGTCTTTCTTATTTGCATGCTACCAAATTCACTAACAATGTATAGTTAGTCTTGGAAGGACTCGATTTTTATGAGGAAGTGTTGGTAGATGTTGATTTCACTGCACTTGTGAAACCAATGAAAAGTATTTCTATCAATGATCATCAAAATTTACAGACAGGCAACACAAGGAAAATGCTGCTTGAGAATTTATTAGCATTTCATTTAAAGATGTTTAATTTATGTTTTTGACAAGGCAGCTCTGTAGACAATATAAAGCTTTAACTTTTGAATATCAGCCTCTACTGTCATTAAATCAGCATCACCTGACCCCTCTTCCATAATTTCACCTATCTGGAAAAATATAAGTTAAAAAAAATAGGGGAGAAAATGCTTCAAACTATGAAAATTTAAACTGATCCAAATTGAAAACAAGCATCAATATTATCTGTCAAAATTATAAAACAATGAAATCAACCTCTGCCAAGTCTGTGTGTGTTAGAGAGACAAGGTGGGTGAGGAAATGTCTTTAATCGTACCAACTTCTGCTGGGAAAAGACACAAGCTTTCAAGATACGCAACTCTTCTTCAGGTCCTCTTTGCTAGTAGGTGTCCACACCATGACAGAATGCAGTCTATACACCACTGTTGGTTTGGGATTTTGTAGCCTGGCAAACCTTTTCTCTCTAGACAGCCCACGGTCCTGCAGCACCATTGAATGCCGAAAGAAGGAGAGATGCCAAATCAGGAACTGCAGTCCCACATGTCTGGCTGAATCAGAAGCCACCTGCCAGGTGCAGAGAGAATCGCGTTATCTCACCTTCGACGGGCAGGCTTTCAACTTCTTGGGAACCTGCACCTATGTCATCGCCAGGACCTGTGGCTTGAACACAACCCTCCCATCATTCAGCGTTGAGGCCAAGCATGAATACCAGCACAACACACGTGTGTCCGCTGTTGGTTTCGTCACAGTCCGTGCCTACAATGTCACCATCTCAATGGACAGATACACAAAGGGGCGAGTGCAGGTGAGACTCCACAATGCCGTAGGCTTTATTTCTGGATTGCCTTAGTTGTGTTAATGTCAATACCCCCTGATGTCCCAGCCCTGGTTTCCCAGGCCCTAGAGCTCTGCTGGTGTCCCTTATTCCCAACCTACAGCCTGGGTCCAAAGGGAAATGCTGGTACCGAGTTTGACGTCATTTATTGTATCTCATAGAGGACTAGATTTTCTGGGTCCCTGAGGGAGGAAAGCAGCACAGGATAAATGCCCATGAGAGATCTTTCATATCTGGAGCTTTGGCTGTCCAGAAGGGAGTTGCAGGAGCCAATGATGTAGTTTTGGGGGCCTTGGGGTTTCAAGCACTTGGTGTCCTCACTGATTGCTTTGTACACTCCTCCCAGGTGAATGCCCAGAGCTCCCTTCTCCCCATCTCTCTGCTGGAGGGGAAACTGAAGCTGTTTGAGAGTGGCAACTCCGTGGTCATCGAGACCGACTTCTCCCTGAGGGTCACCTATGACTGGGACAGCTCGCTGGTGGTGCAGATCTCCAGCAGCTTCTGGGAGAGTGTTTGTGGCCTGTGCGGGAACTACAATGGGGACCCCGGGGATGACTTTGCCACCCTGGAAGGGATGCTGGCTGCCAGCGCTGTGGATTTTGGGAAGAGCTGGAAGGTGGAGAACGGGGACAGGTTCTGCTGGCATGACTGCCCAGAGGAGTGCAGACGCTGCTCTCAAGAGCTGATTGGCAGGTACAAGGCTGAGCCCTTCTGTGGCTGGATCAGCAAAGGGGCAGGCAGCCCCTTCAGCCGGTGCCACTCTACGATCAACCCTGAAAGCTACGTGGAGAACTGTGTCTATGACCTATGCATGAACAGTGGCCGCCAGGAGATTCTGTGCCAGGCACTGACCAGCTACGCTGATGCCTGCAGAGGAGAGAGGGTAGCCATCTCCGACTGGAGAACGCGCATGGGGTGCCGTGAGTAAACCTGGGAGGAGGGGGATAGTGTGGGATGATCCCAGGGGTGAAGGGATGAGCATGCACACAAGAGAAATGAGTAGAGGGGCCACGTGGATGGGAAGATAAGTGGGACGGTGGGAACTTCTTCCCAGAGTGGCCCCATGGAGGCGTCTACCACTAGGCTGAAGAACAGACTGTAGTGGACAGTTGTGCCCTGACCAAGGGGGCTGGAGGACATGGGACGTGCTGGGGCCCCTGGCAGGTTCAGGGGTATCTCTGGGGGCTGCTCTGCTGCAGAGCTTGTAGCTCGTCCCCCTCGACTCTGTGCCAAGCCGGTCAAGGCTGAATGATGCAATACTTCCAGTGACACTGGTGTCCTGTCCCTCTGACAGCTCTGCCCTGCCCAGAGAACAGCCAGTACCAGTTCTGTGGCTCCGCTTGTCCTGCAACCTGCAGTGACCAAGAGGCACCTAAGACCTGCTCCTTGTCCTGCGTGGAGACATGCCAGTGCTATGCAGGCTTCGTGCTGGATGCTGGGAAATGCATCCCCCAGGCCAGCTGTGGGTGTGAGTTCAAAGGGCGCCTCTATGCCCTCGGAGAGCAATTCTGGGGGGACAGCGACTGCACAAGACGCTGTGTCTGCGACCCAAAGAGCAGGCAGACAACCTGCAAGGTTGGGGCATGTAAGGCCAGGGAGCAGTGCCAAGTGAAGAGGAGCATCCCAAACTGCTACCCCACCAGTTATGCCAGCTGCACAGCCAGCGGGGACCCTCATTACATCAGCTTTGACGGACAGAGATTTGACTTCCAAGGCAGCTGCCTATACCAATTGGTTGGGCGGTGCCAGGAGGGGGAAGAGCTGGTGGATTTTCAGGTCCTGGTGCAGAACGGCAACAGGGGCCACCAAGCTGTCTCCTTCACCAGAGCCGTGGTGATCCAAGTGTACGGCATGAATATCACAGTCAACAGGGACCATCCAGGGAGAATCCTGGTGAGTTGGGTCATTGCTTAGTCCTGAGTTACCATCCATTACAGCTTTTGCTTTGCATTACACTGTGTCCACCACTTTCTGGTTTGGGTCATTAACCAACTTCCCCCATTGTCATTGTCTTGACTCCTTATTGCATTTTTCATCTTCTTTCTGCACACGCCATCACTGGCGCTGGGTGGAAAATTGGGAGAGAGAAAATATTCTCCAGAGAAAATTTCAAATATTCAACTTGAAAAAAATATATAAATCTGAAACATTCTTCCCCCAAACTGAAATATTTCTATTCTGAAATGCCACTGCCGTGCCTCATGAGAGTTGTAGTTGAGGCTCCTGAGTAGTCTGAGCCTCCAAGTCAAACTACATCTGCCATGATGCATTATGGTCTTCCCTCTTGGTGACACATGGCCACAGGGCATCATGGGAGATGGAGGCCAGCAAGGAGGCTGAACACATAAAGGAAAATGGCAACCCAAACTACAGCTCCCAAGAAGCAGGATGGTGGCATTTCAGAATTGAAATATTTTGACAGTCAGAAAAAATATTTCTGTTTTTCAGCCCACACCTGATTTGGAAAGTGGGGAGGAGGCTGAAAATTCATTTTTGCTGTTAAGAAATACAAAATCTAATTGGTTTTGGCCAGCACTTTTTGCAGAAAATTTTATTGCATAAACCAGTCAATTTTCTATCCAAAATAGCTTAGACAGGAAAGTTTTGATCAGCCCTCATGGTCAGTCACATTCACTCCTTTGTTCTTTTTGTGTTTGGCATCATTAGGATCATGGGCTGTGTTCACACACAGGCATTATTTCAATACAAGTTGTGTCGAAACAACTTGTATCGAAATAATGCCTTATTTCGAAATAACTTCATTCGAATTAACAGTTTGTTAATTCGAATTAAGGAAAAAAGCTCAAAGTGAAATAGCAGTTTCAGGCAACAGTTATTTCGAAACAAGACACTGTTGTTTTGAAACAACATGTTCAGACGGCATTGTTTCGAAACAATCATTTCAAAACAACGTTGTTTCGTCCCCACATGGGGTTTAAGTTGTTTCGAAACAACGCCGTTGTTTCGAAACAACGGATGCCGTTGTTTCGAAACAACTGTGCGTCGTGTGAACAGGGTATTTCTTATTTCGAAACAACCTCTGTTGTTTCGAAATAAGAGTGCTGTGTGAACACAGCCATGGTGATCATCTAGCCCAGATTTCCATCTTTTCCAAGGCCAGAAATGACTTTTGTAGTCATCAAGGCCAGTGGTTTTCAATCAGTGTGCTCTGGCACATTGGTATGCCGTGAGAGCTTTCCAAGTCTGCCATGAAATTTTGTACAGAGGTAATGAAAATCAATGTAAAACAAACATTGTTTTGACTTAAACAATATTGTGTCCAACCAAAATTACAACTCATAAAACCTGTGAAAATTAATGATCACATAAAAAGCAAGGTATCAGTCTTTCACTTCTAAAATGTGAACATTTTAAACACAAATGGCCAAAGGGCAAAATTGAGACGACGTATTTTTTCCAGTGGATTCGAAACACTAATGCATTTGATCCTTCTTTAGCTTGTTGTGTGCACTATGTTGCAAACCTCACTAGTAAGACTGTCACCATAGTAAGTGTAAGTAAATGTGACGTTTATGAACAATCAATTCAGCTGAAAAAGGTGGGTGTGTCATTCAACTGTTTGTCTCGTTGAAGTATGCCATGTTACTGAAAAGTTTGGGAGCCACTGATCTAGGCTCCCTGCTGCACAAGACAGCCCAGAGAGAACTGCCCCAAAACATTTCTGTACATGCCATTTCCAACTGATAACCCTTTATCTGAAGTCAAAGATTTTCACAACCTCTTACATTTATCATAAGAGTCAAAAATCAATCAGAGCCATTGCAGTTGAACTGGCATGGTGTTTTGAGGAAATGACAGAACACTGGTACATTAAGGGGAGTGTGGACAATAGATGAACAAGTTTTTCTTTTCTTTATGTTGTAATGATATTCTCCATCTTTCCTTTGTGGTCATTGTCATCTTGCGATATTGTGGGGTTTTGTTGGGTGCTTGATGTTCCAAATTTTCACTAGCTGCAATTTATTCAAAAATGGGAAGAAGAAAACCAATATACTCTACTGAAAATTCTGAAAAGTCAAAATTCATCCCATGTTAAAAAGCTAAAGGCAACATGGAAACCCTTTTGATGATTTTTTTGTGATTTTCTTTTTATTTTTTTTAAGCAGCATCTGTGAGAGCAGAATCCAGTCAACAGCCTCCAAACTTGGTTTGTTTTTATAAGCCTGGAGCATTTCAGTGCATAGTGGACAATCCCTGTGCAGTGTTCCTGGATGGCTGTTAAACATGCTTCACCCCAAAGGTGGCTGCATTCCATTGCTGGAAGGATGATGTCTCTCTATCATAGAATCATAAGGTTGGAAGGGACCTCCTGAGGTCATCTAGTCCAACCTCTGCCAAAAAAGCAGGACCAGTCCCACTAAATTAGCCCAGCCAGGGTTTTGTCCAGCCAGGCTTTAAACATCTCCAAAGACAGAGATTCCACCACCTCCCTAGGTAGCCCATTCCAATGCTTCACCACTCGCCTAGTAAGAAAGTTTTTCCTAATACCCAGCCTCAACCTCTCCAGCTGCAACTTGAAACCATTGCTTCTTGTTCTGTCCTGTTACTACTGAGAACAGCTGAGCTCCATCCTCTTGGAGCATCCCTTCAGGTAGTTGAAGGTTGCTATCAAATCCCCCCTCAGTCTTCTCTTCTTCAGGCTAAATAAGCCTAGTTCCTTCAGTCTCTCTTCATAGGTTTTATGCTCCAGCCACTTGATCAATTTTGTTGCCCTCCACTGGACTCTTTCTAACTTGTCCACGGACTTTTTGTAGTGGGGAGCCCAAAACTGGACACAGTATTCCAGATGTGGCCTCACCAGTGCCGAATAGAGGAGAATGATCACATCCCTTGATCTGCTGGTAATACTTCTTCTGATGCAGCCCAGCATGCCATTGGCCTTTTTGGCAGCAAGCACACATGGCTCACTCATATCCAGCTTCCAATCCACCATGACCCCCAGGTCCTTTTCTGCAGTGTTGCTACTTAGCTGATCGCTCCCCAGCCTGTAGCACTGAATGGGGTTTTTCTGTCCCAAGTGCAGGACTTTGCACTTGTCCTTGTTGAACCTCATGAGATTTCTATTGTCCCACTGCTCCAATTTGTCAAGGTCTCCCTGAATCCTGTCCCTGCCCTCCAGCGTGTCTACCGTTCCCACCAGTTTGGTGTCATCCGCAAACTTACCAACTGTGCAATCTATCCCATCATCCAGATAATTAATGAAAATGTTGAACATAACTGGCAACAGGACCAACCCCTGGGGCACACCACTCATTACTGGTTGCCAGCTAGACATGAAGCCATTGATTCCTACATGCTGAAAGCATTGATCTAGCCAGTTCTCTATCCACCTTACAGTCCACACATCCAACACATACTTCCTTAACTTGCTGATGAGAATGCTGTGGGAAACCATATCAAAAGCCTTGCTAAAGTCAAGGTATATCACATGAATGGCTCTTCCCACATCCACAAATCCAGTCATCTCATCATAGAAGGCAATGAGGTTGATCAAGCACAATTTACCCTTGGTGAATCCATGCTGACTGTTCCTGATCACTCTGTTTTCCTCCAAGTGTTTCGGGAAGAATTCTTTGAGAACCTATCCCATGATTTTTCCAGGGATTGAGGTGAGGCTGACAGGTCCGTAATTCCCTGGATCCTCCTTTTTGCCTTTCTTGAAGATAGGCGCTATATTTGCTTTTTTCCAGTCCTCTGGCACCTCCCCCGTTCTCCATGAGTTTTCAAAGATAATGGCCAACGGTACTGCTATCTCATCAGCCAGCTCCCTCAGCACTCTCGGATGCAGGTCATCCAGCCCCATGGACTTGGGCACATCCAGCTTCTTTAAGTAGTCCCTAATCTGACCTTCCATCACCAACGGCCTCTCTTCTTCTCTCCAACCTGCCATACACAGTGTAGTGGGCTGGGAGCTGGCCCTGCCTGTGAAAACTAAAGTAAAAAAAGCATTGGGCACTTCAGCTTTTTCCTAATCCTACATCACAAGGATACCTGCCCCATTCAGTAAGGGATCTACGCCGTCCTTGATCCTCTTCTTGTTATTGACCTACTTATAGAACCTCTTCCTGTTATCCTTCCCATCCCTTGCTAGCCGCAACTCCAATTGTCCTTTGGCCTTTCTGATTTTATCCCTGCAGTCCCAAACAATATCTTTGTATGCCTCCTTAGTCATCTGTCCAAGCTTCCACTTCCTGTAAGCTTCCTTTTTATGCTTTAGCTCAGTGCAGAGTTCTCTGTTAAGCCACACTGGGCAGCTTCCACATTTGCTGTTCTTTCTGCTCATTGGAACGGTATCTTCCTGTGCCCTTAGCAGGGTTTCTTTAAAATGCAGTCAGCTCTCTTGGACACCTTTCCCCTTCAGATCAGACTCCCAAGGGATCCTGCCCGTCAGTTCCCTGAGGGAGCCAAAATCTGCTTTTCTGAAGTCCAGGGTCTGTGTTTTGCTTCTTTCCTTTTTTCCATTAATCAGCATCTTGAACTCTATTGTCTCATGGCCACTGCTGCCCAGGTTTCCATTCACTTCTACATCCCCAATCAATTCTTCTCTGTTTGTGAGCAGCAGGTCGAGAGGTGCAAGGCCCCTAGTTGGTTCCTCCACCATTTGTACCAGGAAGTTGTCCTCAACACTCTCCAAAAACTTCCTGGATTGCCTGTGCATTGCTGTATTGGCCTCCCAGCAGATGTCAGGATAATTGAAGTCACCCATGAGAACCAGGGCCTGTGATCTGGAAACTTCTGGCAATTGTCCATAGAATGCCTCATCCACCTCCTCCTTCTGGTCTGGAGGTCTATAGCAGACACCCACCACGACATCCCCCTTGTTGCCCTCCCCTCTAAACTTAATCCACAGACTTTCAGCTGGCTCGTTTCCACTTCCATAATGGAGCTCTGAGCAGTCAAAGAGCTCTTTTACATATAGCGCTACTCCTCCCCCTCTTCTTCCCTGCCTATCCTTCCTGAACAATTTATACACGTCCATGGCAGAGCTCCAGTCATGCAAGCTACCCCACCATGTCTCTGTTATTCCAGTTATATCATAGTTCCTTGTCTGCGCCAGTACTACCAATTCTTCCTGCTTGTTTCCCAGGCTCCTCACATTCACGTACAGGCACCTAGATACCAGGCTGATTGTCCTACTTTCCCATGTTGATCTTCAGTTATCACTCTCATTGGTCCTTTGTCCATTGCTCACAGGTGAACGGCATGCTCCTCAACCTGCCATACAGCACCGAGGACGGCAAAATCTCCATGTACCGCAGAGGGCAGGAAGCAGCGATCCAGACCAACTTCCATGTCATGGTCACCTTTGACTGGCAGAGCCGGGTCACTGTCACCATCCCAAGCACCTATGCTGGTGCTGTCTGTGGACTCTGCGGGAACTTCAACGGTGACAAGAGAGATGAGTTCACTATGAGGGATGGCCAAGTGGCCCCAAATGCAACGGTCTTTGGGCAGAGTTGGCGGGTGGCAGTGGTGCCGGGCTGCACCGAAGCTGAAAAGCAAGCCTGTCCCAACCTCGCAGCCATCGAGAGGCACCAGAGAAGAATCAGTGGGGAGTGTGGGATGATCCTAGCAAAGGCCGGGCCCTTCCGAGAGTGCCACCGCAAGATCCCCCCCACAGGCTACTTCCATGACTGCACCTATGACTATTGCTTCTTCAGGGGGCAGCAGGATGTCTTGTGCCAGAGCCTCGCCAGTTATGTCGCAGCCTGCCAGGCTGCTGGGGTCACTATAGAGCCCTGGAGATCTAATGGTTTTTGTGGTAACTATCTTCCTCTTGATCTCTTCCTTTGGGATGCAAATGAATTCAGAAGGGAGAACTTGCCATCAAAGATGCTTCAAATAACCTCTGAGAGGGGCATAATGGTTAGAGCAGTGGGGGCTGGGAGTTAGGTGGGGCTGAGAGTTAGGACTCGTCAGTTCTATCCCTGAATTTGGGAGGGGAGTGGGATCTAGTGATAAGAGCAGAAGCAGTGTCTAGGAATTCAGACTCTTGGCTTCCCACAGAAAGATTCCATTTCAACCAAATGGCATTTGTCAACAGAAAAATGTTCTGTTAGAAAGTTCTTGGCCACCTTCAGCTCTGCCCTTCATTTTCACACCTGATGACTTCATCTTCCTCCTCATAAGTGTCTGAATTTTGCAATTGCCTTTTCTTCTTCTCCTTTGCCCTTACTTATGAGATTGTCTTTCCTTTGTGTCTTTGATGGCTACATTCACCTTCCTCCACTTCTTCCTCAGTCTCCTCATCACTCAGCTCCATGCAGATCATGTGCATTTGAGGGACTGTATGGGCCACAGAACCTGCTCTTCCACTGAAGTCTTTGATCCTTATGTTGTTCCAATGAGAAAATATTGGAAGCAAATAAATTAATATGGTTTTTAAAAATGGCAGAAAAATGTTTTAAAAATGGATGGAACCAAAATGCTCTAAATTCCCATGAAATTGTTTTGGGGTCATTTTTTCTTTGACTAACTGAGTCATCCCACAGACTTTTTCTCACTCCCATCTACATGTTCTCTCTGATCTTCTCCTGCAGGTCCCACCTGCCCCCGTAACTCTCACTATGAGCTCTGTGGGAGCGGCTGCCCTGCCACCTGTCATGGGCTCTCTGCACCAGACGAGTGTAACGCCCCTTGTGCTGAAGGGTGTTTCTGTGATGCTGGGTTCCTCTGGAGTGGAGACAAATGTGTCCCCATGGCGCAATGCGGCTGTGTGCACCACGGCAGGTACTATGGGAAAGGAGAGGAGTTCTACTCCAGTGCCTCCTGTAGGGAACAGTGCCGGTGCCAAGGCAACGGGGTTGTTGAGTGCCAGGAAGCCTCCTGCAGAGCCAGCGAGGAGTGCCGAGTGGAGAACGGTGTCTTGGGCTGCTATCCTGCAGGTAGATGCACCGTGGCTGGTGATTCCCACCACCTGACCTTTGATGGACGGGCCTTCGACCTTCACGGCAATTGCACTTACATCCTAGCCAGAGTCTGTAGTAGCTACATTAAGCCGGTGAACTACTCTGTGATGGTGCAGAAGGAGAGCTCTGGCGGTGGCCACATGGCTCAGATCAAGACTGTGTTGGTCTCCATTCATGGTTACACCATCACCATGGAGAGGGGGAGGAAGTGGAAGGTTGCGGTGAGTCCACATTTCAAATTAATCTCAGGTCTAATCCAGGACTGGCCTACTCGTCAGGGCAGGACTGTAGCCACAGCCAGATCACTGTGGGCTCTGAACTCCCAGTTCTTTCTCTTGGGGACTGCCTGGAGCACACACCCCCAATGTCTTCTAGGGAAATAAACTTGATTCATTTCAGAAAGTGGAGAGCAAATGAAAATGTCTAATGGTTGAGGTCAACCCCAGGGACCTCATCTGCAGCTATTTAAAGCTCCAGAAACAAGGAAATGTTTGTAGTTCCAGGCCAAATTCTGCTTACACCTGTACAAGTATAAATCCATTGACACAATGTAAATCCAGAATAATTTCATTAATGCCATTGTATCTCCTAGGTTACTTCACTGATGCTGGTGAATATCTGGAGTTACTCCATTGATGCTCATGTAAATCCAAAATGACTCCATCAGTCAGGACCATCACTGCCCCAGGAAAGGACCCAGGGCACTAACCCAGGCCCCACCGCCTAGCCGGAGGCCACGCCCCTGGCCACAGGCCACGCCCCCAGTCAGGGATAGGACCAGGAGTGGCTGCAGTGACCAGGCCCTGGATCCCTGGCTGGGGACGGGGATGGCGCAGCTGCCACGGCTGTGGGCAGCCAGGCCCCAGATCTCCAACCTGACTGGGTCAGAGACTGGGAGAGGCGGGGCTCCACCAGATCCGGGGCACTGGCGCCAGAATTCAGGGCATGGGCCCCATGGGCCCGGTGCCAGCGACACCCCTGCCATCAGTGCTGGTGCACATTTGGAGTTATTCTAATAATACCATTGTAAATCCAGAATAACTCTACTGTGCTGGTATATATCCAAAGCAATTCCACTGATAGCAGGATTACTGAGTTGTCACAAGCATGTATCAGAGTGTCTGCACAGAGAGTGCGGCACATTTGGGGGTACCCTGTCAATGCCAGTCTCAGTCAAGAATTACTCCACTGATGCTGAAGGATATCTACAGTTACTCCATTGAAATGCTAGTTCACATCAGGAGTTATGCGGATATCACTGCACATCGAGAATAACCATGGATGCCAGGGTCAGTCCAGAATAACTCCATTGGTTCTTGTGTTACTCAGCTGACTCTAGTGTATTTCTGACAATATTTATAATTCTGCACATGTGTGCAGTACCAGGACATGGTTGGTGAGTCCCCATCAGTGATAGATAAATTTCCCCTTTTGGCACAGGTGGACGGGGAGCTCCGCAATCTGCCACTGTCTATAGAAGAGGGGAAACTTCTGGTCAATCAGGAGGGGAACAACATCATCATCCAGTCTGACACTGGCCTCCAAGTCCTTTATGATGCTGCCTCCTACCTCCTACTGTCCGTCCCCAGCACCTACAAGAGACACATGTGCGGCTTGTGTGGCAACTTTAACGGTGACAAGGATGATGATCTCCTGCTGCCCAGTGGAAGGAGCACCCAGAATGTGGAAGTGTTTGCTGCCTCTTGGAAAGTGCCCACTGATGGTGCCATGTGCTCCGATGGCTGCGGTGAGCAATGCCCTATCTGCGATGCAGACCAGATGGCACCGTACCAAACCGAGAGCTACTGTGGGCTGATCACAGCTACCTGGGGTCCCTTCAGAGACTGTCACTTGCTAGTCAGCCCTGCCGCGTACTTCAACAACTGTCTCTATGACATGTGTGCTGCCAATGGGACGAGAGAGACCCTGTGTCACAGCCTCCAGAGCTATGCTGCCGCATGCCAGGCAGCTGGAGCCAAAATCGAGACCTGGAGAACAGCCTCTTTCTGCCGTGAGTTTAAAGAGCAACCTACCACCTGTAGCTGCTTTTCACACTGATGCCATCAATTTCCCCTTGTTGCCTGTCCCTTTATACCCATGCACGTCAGGGAGTGAGGGGAGGATGGATGCTGAGCCAAACTGAACTGTGGAGGAAAAGGAAATGACTCCATACTCCATTGTCACCACATTTAGGACCTGGGGCCTTTTGCACAGACTGTTTCATAGACACTGAGTGATCCTCCAAGCCAGTGGTCTTCAAACTTTTTTTCCTTGGGACCCAGTTGAAAAAAAATCATTTCGGCTCATGACCCAGCAATTATGTCTTTGAGCAATGCATTCCAGTCTTTTGGTGGCAGCAGCAGGAAGTGCTGCAACCCAGAACCTGAGGGTCTGCAACCCAATACTGGGTCCCAACCCATAGTTTGAAACGCACTGATCTAATCAGTCCTGTCAATCACAAGACCTTAAATTGCCCCTAGTTATGCTTGTATGGAGTGTTGGCCTCAGCATGCTGCCCCCAGTCTCAACTGGAAACACCAAGAGATGCAGAATCCCCCTTCCCTTGAGAGTTCATTGCAATGTTTAATTGGCCTTCCCCTCTCCCATTAAAACTTTGTGCCTCACCTCTGATTGGCTTTCACTTCCAGCTGCTGCTTTATGTTCTGCCATTCTCCACTAAATTAAAGAGGCCTTTGGTACCCATTATCTTCTTATAATGGAGTTATTTAGATACTGTAATCAGACCACCACATGATGAGCTTAACAGATTGAGCTCTTTAAGTCTCCTAATGACAGGAATTTTTCAAGGCATTGAACAATTTTTCTAGGCTCTTTTCTGCACCCAATGTGATTTTTTGCAATGTTCTTTTTAGAATGCAGGCATCACAACTGGATACAGTATTCCCGCATCTGTCTCACCAGTGCCTTATACTGACATAAAAGCCCCTTCTTGCATCTAACTGTTACTCCCGTTTATGTATCTGAGGGACATGATCAACTCAATTGCCACATCGTTGCTCTGCACATTTGCATCCACTTGCTTATCCATGGTGACCCAGATCAGGGTTTAAAATATAATTTGGGGGAACCCTCTGAAATTTCCAGGCCCCTCTCAGCAGGTGCGGGGGCCTTCCTCATGCGGGTCTGGGCTCCCCTCATGCGGGCCTGGGCCCCTGTCATGTACCCCGGCTACTGCCCCCAGTATCCATGCCTCTGTCCCCAAAATCCACCCCAGCCCCCAACACCCACCCCCAGCCCCAATATCTGCCAAGCCCCCAATAGCCACCCCCCAAAATCCACCCGCTGCCCCCATTACCCAGACCAGACCCAATATCCATTCCCCTGTCCCCAATATTCCCCAGACCCCAATACCCAACCCCAAAATCCACCCCTGCCCCCAATACCCAGTCCCAGCCCCCAATATCCATTCTCCTGTCCCCAGTATTCCCCAGGTCCCAATGCCCACCCCTAAAATCTACCCCAAACACAATACCCACCCCCGTGCCCCCAATACCCACGCCCAATGCGAGCCAGGATGCCCTAGGACTCACCAGCAGCCATGTGCTGGGCCAGGAGACTCTCCTGCCAGCAGGCTGTGCTTGGAGGCTTGTGCTTCCAACCGCAGCCTGCGCATGTATGGGGGAGCCGAGCACGCCCAGCCCCTGCTCACCCCTGCCTGCCAGGATGCTGCAGAATGGCATTCCAGAGCCTGCTATTTTTAGGGGCTCACTGTTTGGGCCCCTAACAATAGAAAATGGAACCAGAACACTGCATTCTGGGGCCCACTATTTTTAAACGGCAGCCCCCAGAATGCAGCGTTCTGGCTCCATTTTCTATTTTTAGGGGGCCTGGAACACTGAGCCCCTAAAAATAGCAGGTCCTGGAACGGCGTTCTGCTGAGTTCTGGCTTACTTTAACCCCGGCCCCAGAGCCTTTTCAGAGTCACTGCTGATCAGGATGCAGTCTTTCATTCCTTGGGGTGGGCAGCAGGAGCATTTTGCTGCCCCTGCCCCACCCCTAAGTCCCAGGGGAGGGCCTGATCCAGCCCCAGCCGCTGCCGGCAAGCCACAGGCAGCCCCACTCCAGCTCCTGCCTCCTGCCACTGCTGGCAAGAGGCAAGCGGCCCCAACCCAGCTCTGGCTTGCGGCAGGCAGCCCGGAGCCAGCTCCAGCTCCAGCTGCTCCTAGCAAGTGGCCCCGGTGGGCTTGATCTGGCTCCTGCTGCTGCCAGTCAGCAGCAGGTGGCTGGAGCCAGATCCCGAGCAAGGCCAGGGTGATGCAGGGCACAAGCACTGCAGGCCCAGCAGCAGCAATGTCTGTGGTGGGCAGCACTGCTTGTTCCTACACATATAATCTTACAGAAATAAATATTACTTACCCGACGACTGGCTCCAGTCATAGACTGTTAGCCTCTAGAGGGGCACAGAGTGGACATACGTAACCAGAGTGTTTCTAGAAGTCAGGGGTACTCTTAGGGATTCTTGGGCAAAAGTCAAGGATGGGGCCCCCCACCCCCCGGGGGAACTCATCCTTGACTTTTGCCCTCTTCCCAGCTCACTGGGGCCCCCAAGTCCTTTCCATGATCTACTGGTTCTCTCCTGTGTCCTCCCCCCACTTCAGCCTCCCCACTGTTCTCACTTCTCCCCATGCCTTCCCTGCCCATCACTCTGGCCCCTATAGCCCCTGCCAGGTCTCTCTTCCCCCTGCAGACTCCCCATTTCTCCCCCAGGCCCCTGCAGACTCGCTGCCACTCCTCTCTTCCCCCTTCTGGCCTCGTCACCACTCCCTCCGGCCCCTGCGGCCTCCCCTGGGCCCCCGTAAACCTCTCTGACCCCCCATGTACTGTCCAGAGGGAAGGCTGCTGCCCACTGCAACTCCCCACTGCACCCCTGGCTGGTGCACATGTGAAACATGACTGCAGCCAGATACTTAAAGGGGCTATACTTACAATGGCAGCAATGTGGGGGCCCTTTTCCTCGGGGGCCCTGGGGAGCTGCCTGCACTACCCAACACTAAGACCTTATGCCAGAAGTCAGTGGATTGGAATTTGGTAAGTGGATATGGCAGGGTTTGTGTTTCACAGGTCTCTGCATCTCATTTGTTTCACAATCTAGCTCTGAACTGCCTAGCTAAGAGTCACTATGAACTCTGCGTTCACTCCTGTGATTTCACCTGTGCCACCCTATCCACTTCACCCCAGTGCACAGAGAGATGCTTTGAAGGCTGCCAGTGTGACAATGGACTGTTGTTTGATGGAGAGCATTGTGTATCTCTGGAGAACTGTGGATGCTTCAGATATGGGAGATACATCAAGGTAGGTGCCTGGTAGCTGGAGCTGAGCAAACAATTGAGAAAATAATTTGGGAGGGGCATGAGGAATTGTATTGGGTCAGATGGGGAACGTGTTTATTGTCTCCTGCCAGAACAAAAGCTTGAAGAAAAAATTATCATTTTGAATGGACAAAAATGTTTCATTTAGTTTTGAGAGGGGGGTTAGCCTCTTAAGAAAATTAAATCTAGCTAAATTTCTACATGAAATGTTGTTTCAAAATGAAAAGTCAAAATGTCTCATTTTGAAAAGCTTGAAATTAGACATTTAGATTTTTTTTCCCCAGAATTTTGTTGATTTCACCCCAAGTTTCCCAGAAGTTTCAGTGGACAAAAATCTGCACTTTTTGTGGGAGGTTGGGAGGGAAAAATAAACTGTTCACTCAAAACATTTCAGCAAACTCTACTGGTTACACAGAGGACTATGTCAAGT
Organism: Podocnemis expansa; assembly: GCA_007922195.1. Taxonomy (NCBI): domain Eukaryota; kingdom Metazoa; phylum Chordata; order Testudines; family Podocnemididae; genus Podocnemis; species Podocnemis expansa. Next base: position 1,064,663 of record ML682100.1, read on the forward strand.
TAAGGTTCTTCCCAACTTCCAGAATCCTGGAAACTAGGCTATTAGAGCAGTTAAGCTAAAAACAAAATCCTGTCCAGCACCAAAGAACTCTTTTTGACATACCTTTGGAGCTGAACACCATGTACTACACATAGTCCAGTTGCTCAGGGCCCAGTCTTCTATTAGTGTTAATCATCATGTTCGCGTAAAGAATGATGTCTTCATTAACTATACATTTTCAGAAGCTTGGTGTTGTGGGAAGCCACAGGACTGGGATTCAGGACTCCTGGGTTATACTTCTAGCTGTGGGAGAGAAATGAAATCTAATGGATCTGTTAAGGAATGGGGCAGACTGGGAGTCAAATTTCTGGGTTCTAGTGTCCCTCCCTACCTATGAGAGGAGTGGGTTCTCATGTAAATTAAGAGTAACTCAAGTGATGTCAATGGATTTTCATGTGTGGTGGGAACGGCAGTTACATTTACAGCATTGAAAGAGTCGAGTGGAGACAGTTAATCCCTGTTTCTGACCAAGGATAAATGCTTCTCACTGGATTCTTGCTCTCTTCCCCAGTCCATGGAGACTGTGCTTTCCGCCAACTGCACTGAGAAGTGCACCTGCTACTTGAGGAGCAACCTTGTGTGTCAGAAAAACACCTGTGAGCCTGGACAGACCTGCATGCTCAAGAATGGCACATACAACTGCACAAAGGAGAGAGACTAGCAAGGGCCAGGGTGCCCAACAATGGACGAATTAGAATGTATATGATTTATAGCTAGCGTTACAGTTGCTTTATTTTAGTGTGTTCTGTAGCACTATCCATTACATGGATGCATGTTAACTGAGCTTCTGAATTGTTGTTTTTTGTAATTTTCTTGATGGGTCACTAGATGGCATGGTTACAGTAGTTGGGCCAGTTCTGTATAGGGGATCTCAAAGAATACTGTGTGGTAGCTGTGGTGCATTTCTCTCTGTCCTCAGTAAAATGGATTCTCTCTGCTGCAGTGCCTCACATGGACTATGATTTATAAGGAGATAACTGCTGTCCCGTATCTTATACCTTTGAGTTCCACAGAAGATGTCGAGCTCTGTGTAGCTCCAAAGTGTGTCTTTCAGCAACAGAAGTTGGTCCAATAAAGAATTCCACCTTCCCTACCTTGCCTCTCACAGCCTAACTACAAACAGTCCTAGAAACCCATGAGAACAAATTTCTGACACCATAACCAAACATTCCTTCTCTCACAGGACTCCTGGGGTCTGGTCTAAGCCCCAGCCACTGACCAATGGTCTGGATGTGATGCCTTTAGTGCTGGGCCCCAAGTTCCCACATGGTTTAGACCCTTATGACTCTGAAACTAAACCTTCAGGCACCCCCAACCCCGTCTCTCTCTCTGGTTCCCTACAGCCAGTCCAGCCCAACCAGACTTTTGCAGCCAGGAGGCATGTTCCAGGCACAGATATCACTAAGTGTTTGCAGACAGGACACTAGGACTATGTCTACACTGCATTGTAAACACATCCATCGGACCTAGGTTTGTGGACTCAGTGTTTCCAACCTTGCACTTGAACTGTGTTCACACTGCAAAATGACAGGCCTTGGAAGGGACTCGGGCCCTGATCCACCATCTGCAACAAGGTCCTAGGACCCAGGTCCTGAGTACTTGCTGACTTGAGTCAGACTGATTGGTGTGTGGATGAAAAACGGGGACTTAGGCTCAAATGTGAGTCACAGCTGGGGCTTAGCGCAGTGTGGACATACCTTTCATGTTAACACGTCACCGTGGGGATTTCTTGTTGCAGTTATGAAGCCATCAGATTCCAAGGCAGACGAGCCACATGCCATTCAGGCACTCCTTGTTCACTCTGACATAAGCACTGTTTTCACTTATTACTGATTTCTTCCCCTGAGTTTTAGCAAATCCATTACTGAGAGTTGATTTTTTTTCCATGTGTATTTTGGAAGTACCAGAAGGCCCTAATCCCTCCCAGCTTCTCACTCAAGAAGGAGAGGTGCAGCTGCCATCTCTTTTTGTAGACTGGGTCCAGACTCCATGGATCCTCCCTCGCAGAGAGACCCCGCTGGCTGGCACAGCACACCTGCAACTCCTTGCTTGTTTTTCTGAACTAAACTAACACAGCTACCCCTTTGGATCTGGAACTGTCGATGGGTGGCTGCTGCTTTATGGGGTAGAGACAGGAGGGCCAGAAAGAAGTGTCCTTGCAGCTAGAACAGGCCAGCCATGAGCAGAATGTGTTCTCAGCAGCTGCACCGTGGAGGCATCCAGGCCATCTTCATTGTGGACTGACATTGCCCCCTGCCCAAGCACCCACAGCCCTTTATTTTCATTTTTTTAATCAATTTTCACCCATTTTGTTAAAATGATTATTAAAAATGCCTGATCAATTCCCAGGAAATATTAAACAAATTAAAAAACTAAAACGAAAGGCCTCACTTATGAACTCACTGCACAGCAGCACACAGCTCAGAGGGAAACTGAGGCAGGCAAGGGCCCCTGTAAACAAATATTGCCTAAATTCCCACACAAAGGTATAACTGACTGTACAGCAAAAAACTGACATGGCCCTGCCCAGCCAATCACACCCTTTGTATTGAAGTTACTAATATAAGTAGGTGCCCCCTTGACCTACCCAGAAAAAATGGAAAGCGGGTGGCACAGGCAAGGGGCAGAATTAGCATGGCCTCAGAGAAGGATGACAAGCTGGCCCCAGAGAAGGGTCTTGGCTGTTGCTTTGGCACTCAGTGGAGGATACAAGTCGATAAAGACAAGTACCAGGAAGGGAAAAATCAAAGGCATGACTACAAAATGCAAAGTGACTGGAGAGGGGGCAGGCTGCAGAAGAGGATTCGGGGGTGACAGTGGAGCAGATTTTGAATATGCATCAACAATGTGATACAGCTGAAAAAGTGGTTGGTACCATTCTGGGTTGTTTTAACAGGTGTGCTGTGTGTAAGCCGGCCCATAGGAGCTCATTGTCCCTCTCTGTTTGGCACCGGCGTGATCTCGGGCCAAGTCAGTCACCTTGTGTGTGCTGTCTGTGTACTAGGCCAGCCCTCCACAGACAGTTGGCTCAGCAGGCCTTGAAAGTATTACCCAGAAAGAAAAAGCAGTGGCATAGTTTGGTGACAAAGGCACTTGGCCAGGTTTATTGCTCTCCAGGCACAGAACAAATACCCTGGCTCTGTGGATCCAGAAACACTAACACATGTAAGGCAGGCTTAGGAGCTGTGCCTGACAGCTTCTGAAGGGAGGCAACTAATCTGCATGGGTTTTGTGTTTGTATGAGCACAAAGAATGTATTAGCATAATCACACTATAGGTGCAGGGTGATATGGGTAATGGTATATGAGTTTATTTGATCACAAATCTGTCAATATCTGTAATTCTACTGAAGGAAAACATGAAATACAGTCTTTTGTGATATGTTACTTTCTTTATTGTTCAAAATCTGTTAAGCTATTAAAGGGTAAAAGCTACTCTTCGCAAAAAGAAACTTGTAAGAGAGTCCACTGCCTATCTCAGCTTGAATAAGTCAAGACAGGGATGGTTGTATAGCTGCTTCTGGAGCTATGTCCAGAGGTATTGTCTCATCCCCTGGTCCTATTGTCAAATGATAGAGTTGGCTGAACTGCTTATGAGGCCTTTCTTTGTTATTTTAATGGAAGAAGCTGTTTGCAGCTACTTGAGGCTTAAGAGCTGAAATCACTGAGAGAGGCAAACTCTCTTTCTGAGCTTAATCACTGAAGAGGAGCAGCAGATAGAGAGCATGACCAGTGGCTGGAGCCAGCGGATGGTGAGAGCAGAGGGTGAGTGACTAGCAGGCAGCTGGTGTGAAAGATAGTCCCTACATACTCGGGTTTGTTGGGGAAATCCTGTTTTGCACTGACTCTCCCGATCAGTGATTTAGGGTAGACATTAGGGAAAAATTTTAAATCTCAGGGGAGCTCAGCTCTGACTAGACATCCAAGGGAGGTCACAGGATCCCATCACCGGAGGGTTTTAAAAGCAGACAAACCCCTGGCAGGGAGGATCTAGGATTGCTTAGTCCTACCACAGTGTAGGGCTGGATTTTCTGACCCCTCAAGGTCCTCTCCAGCCCTGCATTTCTGTGCTGGGGGCTACCTTTGCTCCAGCCCTATAATCAGCCTGGAGGCATGTTGGCCATAAGGGCCTGCAGCTGGCACCTGTTTGGATTTGGGCTGCTCTGCCCAGCTTCACTTTGCTCCCATCAGGATTTGGCCAGCCTGCAGGGCAGACTCCATCGTGGCTATAAGGGTGTTACATTTAGGAAAGGATTAAATTGCTGGGGGTGGGCCTGTCTTGTTTTGTGGTTCAGGCTTGGTGTAACAATGGACAAAAAGAGCAGCCCCTCAGGGCTTGGCTAAAGGCTACCCCTGATCTGGAGCAGCCTTGGGTTTTTTCAGCTTGTGCTGATACATAGAGGGTATTGGGGAGAGAGACTCTGTGATTGCTTATGGGGCTACAAGGTGGAGAGCCTTGGTGGGTTAGTGCGACTACTAGGGGCTCTGTATTGGGGCAGCCTGGGGGGTAGGACAAGCCCTGGGCTATCTTGCTAATTCTGATGTCTGGCCCCCTTTTCCCCATGGCAGGTCAGAGGCTGTGCTCTGATACTTTCTCAGGAGTGGAGTGGAGGTGTGACCCTCTGTGATCAGGTTTCCACTCCAGACCCATTTGTACTGGGGGGGGGGGTAGATAACACCTGGTTTGTTGCTCATTGCTCTCAAGATGCCTTAGAGAGGAGACTAGCATGGGATAAACTGAGGCACTGGGAAAGGATGCTTCCTCCATTTCTTGACTGCTATCTCTTTAATTAGATTGCAACTCTCTGGCTGGGCTCACAATCACAAGCATCTCTGTGGTGGAAGCTCTGGGGTGTGCTTGGCTAGACATAGTGTCAGGTGTTATTAGTAGCCATGGCTACTTTACGCCCAGCTGTTCCCAGGAAGTGGCTTCTTACAGAGTGAGGCATAAATCACAACTTCCAAAAGCATCTGAACTTAGAGGCCTTGCTGCCTTTTGCAGGATTGCAAGGGGAGGGGAGTGGGGAGAGCAGGCCAATGGCACCAGAGGGGACCCCAACTTCCCTTGCTGGCCTTATGTTTTGGGTGCTCAATTTCAGACTTCAGTGGGGTCTGATTTCTCCACTTCCCTCGCCCCCCCACCCCCTTCTGAATCAGTTGCCCAGAACTGCTGTACCTGGAAATCATGGGCCAGTAGCTGAAGATTGGGCAGACCTGCTCTGCTGCCCACTTCCTCTGGTGGTCAGTCTACCTCAGTTTACCATCTGTAGAAGAGTATGAATAGCAGTGCCCTGCCCCCCCCCCCCCCCGGGGCAGGGAAGTATAAGGACAAATGACCTAAAGAAGGGGAGGGAGTACATTACTTTAGCAATGGGGAAAGGTAGCATAGATTGACAATGTTGGCTGTTCTTCCTGATGGATTTAATGATTGTGTGCTGTTTTCCAGCTGGGCCAGCCAAAACACTCTTACTGTGGCTTATCCTGGCCATACTATTGCTGAGTAACAGGTCTGAAACTGATCCATTGCCCATGCTAACAAATGTGCCAGTACATACTCTGCCCTTTCCAGCATAAGCCTAGGATTGTTTCATGCTCAACTGTTTCATGGCCCCTATAGTGTAACCTCTTGTAGTGAGTCTCCGTTAAGCAATCCAGTCCCTATTTCACCCAATGCTGAGTGGCAACAGGGTTGTAACCATGGTGAGATCTTGAGCATATGGATTATTTTGTTGCTACACTCCATGCTTAATAAAAACCCTAAAAAAGGGCAGGGACTTACCACTGGTCACCAGTAGGGTTGGGAAGAGAATCCAGGCGTCCTGACTCCCCTATGCTAATAGAGCATATTTGCAAAAGGCTGTGTGCCTCCCCTTTGGCTCATTATGAGGTTGAGTCTACTACTGTTACAGTTTAGTGGAGTTAACCACTTATTTCAAGTGATAGGTCTGAGTTGGAACTATTAAGGTCTTGAGTTGAAATAGAGAGCAGTCAACAGCATTTTACTGTTCAGGAACCAAACTGAGAAATCTAGTACGAGTCAAACAAAAATCAACTTGTAACTAAAATAAAACTCCAATTCACTTTGGATTGGCCAAAACTCTTATTTTGCCTTTAAACAACTAAACATTTTACTTCCATGTCCCCAGTGTTGGCAAGTGGGGGACTTTTTCATCCTCTTTTTGGCTTTAAAAATTAAATCAAGTTCAAATTTAGCAGGATACCCTTTTTTTCATTTTAAGAAGGAAAAAACACCAGCCTTCATACTCTGATTTAAGTGAAGTCTGCAGATTTAAAACTGCTTCTTAACACTCAGTTTGAGGAAACTTCACCAGCTTTGGTCAAAACCCAGCCAGCAACCCATATTAAAGCTATATTATCAGGCTCTATTCTCTTCTGCTAGCCCCTTGTACAGGGAAGGGAGGAAATCCAATCTCTCCAGTTACCAACCCAGTTTATCTCCCTCCAGGTCCTTACTCAGCAGACCCATTAGGACAGGCTTTTGTCACTGTTTTCATGCAGAACTTTGTCTCTTCCTATGGTTTAACCAACCTGGAGTTGCATATTGCCAGCTACTTGCCCAACACGACATTTGATGTCCCCCCCAGCACCTACTCCGGGAGGTGAGGGCTGCTTTGCCTCCCGCTGCTTGGGCCTACCTTGGGCGGGTCCTGCGAGAGGGTACTCCCCGTCCCCCTCTCAGCCCTGGCCCTCCAGAACTCTTGATCGGGCCTCGGCCCCATCAGCCCCCCCGGCCATCCCCGCCCCATACCCCGAGCCGGCTGCTGGACCTGCAGCCGGCCTCTTTCCGAACCAAGCCCCGTAAACATCTCTACACGCTCGTGCTCCATACCATCCATTTCCTCGCCCTAGCATCCCGCCCTGACACAAAGTGGCGGGACCTGATTCCACCCGCGGTGGGCGAGGAACCCCGGTGGGCCAGTCTGTATGCCACCCTCACTCCAAGGCCCGCCGGGGACATCAGTTGGCGGCTCCTCCATGGAGCCGTGAGCATGGGCGTGTTCTTGGCGCGGTTCACCCCTCGCCCCGACACCTGCCCCTTTTGCGGTGCAAGGGAGACCATGGCGCATGTCTATTTAGACTGCGCCAGGTTGCAGCCCCTTTTCCAGCTCCTCCAGAACCTCCTCTTGAGGTTCTGGCTGCACTTTTCCCCACATTTGTACCTTTACGCACTCCCCATCCGTGGCCCCACCAAGTCGCGGGACCTCCTCGCCAACCTCCTCTTGGCTTATGCGAAAGTAGCCACGTATAAAACTCGGGAGAGGAGGTTGGCAGAGGGAGGGGCCTGCGACTGTGGGGCCTATTTCCGTTCCCTCGTCCGTGCACGTCTCCGGGCAGAGTTCCTCTGGGCGGCATCCACTGGCTCCCTCGACACCTTTCGGGAGCAGTGGGTGCTGTCCGGGGTTCTCTGCTCAGTATCCCCTTCCGAAACCCTTGTTTTGAACCTGTGACCTTCACACCTGTCCCTGTTTTCTCTTTCGTTGTCCCCCGGACTTTTTTGAAGCCCTGCCTTGTGCCGCTTCCCCTTAGGCTGGGGGAAGGGTTTTAGAAGTGGGTGGGCTTGCGCCCACCCACTCCTCAGGTCACTTCAATAGGACGACATTTGATGTCACAGTGAGTCAGTCCTCCTTCCACAACCAGCTGCTGTTGCTCCAGCCTGGAAAACAAGTCTCTGTCTAGCTTCCCTCCAACACAGAGATGTGATGCAGCTCCAGGACGAACCATAGAGTTCTGATGGTGGCAGATAAGGTGGTCTCGGTGGTAGCCTTCAACAACAAGCCCTATACAATGGCTGCCTCTTTTCTCTACCCAGTGTGGGAATGGGGACAGGAGTACTAGGTCTTTACCGCATCTGGGGAACAAAAGGTAGCATTCAAGGAGTTGGCCATTGTCAACCATGACCAACACAGCTTGGTGGATGTATACCTGAAGGGCTCAGTGGTGTTTGAGAACATTCAATAGCAGGCCAGGAGCAGGCTCCATCTCTCCATGCAGGAACTATCAGCTGTGCAGCTCCAAAGTAAAGATGACCTCTTAGGCAGCTGCGTGGTAGCACAGAGATCTATGGCTGTCTTCTCTGGGAACACACATATGCCCCCATGGGTCAGTGCAACCACATCTTCCAGCAGCTGCTGCTGGTGCCCAGCTGGGGCAGTTCTTTCCTGGTCCTACCCCTGCCCTTCCAACCCAGTCATGACTTGTTATACATCACAGCAGCCCAGCAAGTGAAGATTGCAGCCCACAGGGGGCCTAACATCTAGGTTGTGAACATGAGCAGAGGTCAGGTGCTAGATGAGTGGGTTGGGGAGTCTCAAGCACTGCCTATCACAAGCACAGCAGCTGTCCAGGTTATCGTCTTCAGCCCTGGGGGCAGGCTGACAAGCGATCTCTCCTTTGACCCATTTCCGCTCAACATACCAGCAGCTGGGAGCTACTGCACATCCTACCTGGCCATCTTCCACCCCTATTTCACCAACTATGTCCTCCTCATTGTGCCAACCTCTGCCATCTCTGGACTAACCTTTAATGGCAAGGAGATGTCCTTGCTAGACTGGCAGTGCATTGCCAACACCAGCTTTGCCTGGGCTGCAATGGTGCTGCTGCTGGACTCATTACAATGTCCTAGTGTACCAGGAAGGCACGGCCCCCCTTGGAGATAGGCCAGAGGGTTCTGCCTGTCAGTAGAGGGGCAGAGCCAGAGCTGACCTGTCAATCAGGCTGGAAGCAGAGGGGTGGGACAGGAACAGGAAGTATAAAAAGGGAGGCAGTCAGCTCAGTTGAGCACCAGCTGCCAAAGAGGAAGGATGCACCTTGGCTTGCTCCTGATCCTGGGCCACCCTTTGGGGGAAGCTGGGATCTGGCCACCAGACCTGGGCCTACATGTCTGGTGGGGCCCACCCATGGCTGGGCGTTGAGAGCTGCCACTCAGGTTTGGGTCCACCCCAGGCCTGCAGGGAGAGTTGCCACCAGCAAGGCAGGTGGGGACTCCTTGAAGTGCCACCACCCTCCTGTGACTTGGAGGAGCTGCCCCTGGCTGCTGGGAGCCCTGAGCCTCTGCCCATCTCATGCGACCTGGAGGAGTTGCCACTTGTGGAGGAGCTTGATGGACTCCCTGATCTGCCACCATCTGATGAGATAGAAGGCTTCTATAATTTACCCCTAGGGGATTACCCCAAAGACCTAACAGATGAGGTACAGTGGGAGCATGAGGCCAGGGGTAGCCCAGGGGAGTGCAGGTCTCAGCCCTCGACAGAGAGTCGCATCTCAGGGTTGGTGTGTTGCAGCTCAGACCCCGCTGGCCCCTGCACCAAGGCCTCAGGCCCCATAGAGCCCACCTTGGGGTTGGTGTGTTGTGCCTCAGACCCTGCTGACCCCTGTCTGGAGGCCTCAGCCCCTGTTGGGAACCTTGGCTGGGACACAGTGGATCTGTGCAACCCTACGCCTTTGTTGACCCTGACCCCTGCCATACACCACCTCTTGGGTCATAACCCTGAGAGGCAGCCTTGTACTTTCCCCTCACCCTAGTGACTGGAACCAACATGGTGAAACTTTTGCCCAGTCAAGGGGATAAAAACTTGGCAGTCACGCCCCTCAAGCTGGGGACCTGAACCAGCTGCCCCTCCCCCTCGGGATGGTGGGCAGCATATGTACACCTTGCTCATCCCCCTACCCCTCTTTGGACTGCTCAATGTGGAGATCTCAAATATGAATGGCTATGGGTCCCCAGCAGTGTGTCTCAACACAGGTGGATTGCTGGCAGGTCCACAAGTGGGCTTGGGAAGTGATGAATGGGTAGGGGAGCTGGGAGTCTAGGCTCCTGGGAACTATTCCAGACCTGGAGAAAATGTTTTGCTCCAGATGGCTCAATATTCCTCACTTTCTAAAGTGTTGGGCAGGGGAGACCATCTCATGGTGTCTTAGTTTACCACCTCAAACTTTCCCAAGAGAACATGGGTTCTATTCTTGGCCGCATGACTCCCAAGAATTTGTCGATGCTAGGCATGGAACGTAGGAGTCCTGTCTCCCAGCTCCAACCATTTGACCCCATTGCCTCTATCCAGAACACTGAGGGACCCTGCTTCAATATGGGGTGTTGTCTCTCCACTCTTCTCTCATCCCTCTGGTCTTGGGCCCTGTAGCTCCAAGCTATGCAAACCAACAGAGAGATACCAGGTGATCAGTGGGGAAGCATTCTGTTACACGGGCTCCATCAGAACCTGCTGGTTCTCCAGCCACTCTCACTACCGGATGTTGGATGGGCAGATCTACAAGTTCCCAGGTGGCTGCACAGTCATCATGGTGCAGACAGAGGGACTTGGGCAGAGATTGCCCGCTTTCAGCGTGACCACCAGGAAAGACTTGGCTGACCAGAGCTGCTTGGTGATGAACTTCAGGTGGGGCTAATGGGGTCAGATGGTGACCATGCCTGAGTGAATTCTCCAGGGGTCTTTGGGGCCTGCAGCCGTGCTACGGTGGGGAAGTGGGCTCTTGGGCTGGGCTTGGCAAAACTTTAGATAGAGAGAAATCAAGCCAGCTTCAGGCTGGGGCATTCTCCCTTGGCCATCAGCGCTGACCCCATTTGGTACTAGGGGGTGCCATACTGTGGGAAGTGGGGCATGGAGTGCTGTGGAGGAGGGGGTGGTGCCTCAGTGGAGGGTGCACTGCCCTGAGTACAGATCCACTGTGCCCCAGGGGCTGCCATGCTGCTAGAAATGACTTCCCATGGTGACCTTTAAAGGTGGCACCACTGTTAGCAGGTACAGGGGCATCTCTACAATAGCTTGGGTCCCCTTCTGGACCTATTCTAAGCACTGCACTCCTGCAATGCTGACTGCTGGGTCTGGTCAGCACTCTGTAGTCCTCCCATCTTAGAGGATAAAACTCCCAGTTATGTAGGTTCCTGAGAGGTGCATCAGTGATTTGACCACTGGCATCCTCTACTGCAAGATGTCTGCATCCATGCTTCCCTGGACTTGGCTTCCATGGCTAGGCTCAACTGACTGGCAGCTAAGGTGGAGGAATGGCCCCACAGCCACTTCTGGTGCTGCTGATGCTGTGGCTCCTTCCAGAGTCCCCCAACTCTTCCTGACAGCTCTGCTTTAACTGTCCTTAGGTCAACCACCAGTGCCAGCCCTTCCCTGCCTCTGTGGGAGGAGGAAAGGTCCACAGCTCCCAGCATGGGGAGTCCAGCATTATTAAGACAAGCTTTGGTTTGAAGATCCTCTTCAGCCAGCCATCCTACGTAACCATAGCTGTCCCCAGCAGCTACCAGGGGCTGGATCAGGGGCTGTGTGGGAACAGCAATGGTGAAGCCCTTGATGACCTGGCTATGCCTGGGAGTGCTCAGGCTTCAGATGCTGCCACCTTTGGGAATGCCTGGAGGGTCCCTTGTCAAGCTGAGCAGCCCTGCTGGATCAAATGCTAGGGTCGTGCCATCACTGCCTCTCCTCCAACATGACCATGCTGTATGGAGGCCAGGAACTTTGCGGCATGGTTGGAGCTCCACAGTGACCCTTTGGACCCTGCCATCTGGTGGTTTCCCCCCAAGGACTTCTGTGAAAGCTGCCAGTCAGACCTGTGTGTGAACGGGGGAGCCCAACAGTCCCTCTGCCTGGCTCTGGAAGCCTAGGCAGCTGTCTGCCAAGCTGAGGGGGGTCACCCTGGATGGCTGGTAGGAAGTGTTACACTACAGTGAGTATCCTGAGCACAGGGGATGTGCTGCATGTAGCTGACAATGTTACCCTCCCATCTGCCCTGGGAGCAGGCTGAGCCTGGCGTTGGCCCCACTGAAGTGCAAGGAACCCAGGAGTCCTGGGTTAATTGCTGGGCCTTTCTCTCTTCCCAGAGACCTGGTTCCCAGCATTCCCTGCTCCAACCTCTAGATCCCACTCCCCTTCCAGACAGGGGACTGGGAGTAGAATCCCAGGGTCCTGGCTCCCAGCTCCTTTTTCCTTTCAGCATGATGGTAGCTATCCATCCACTTCAGCTGGGATGCAAAACAGGTATTGTTCAAGGTCTGCTCAAACAAAGCTGCCTTCTGTCTGATGTGAAATTAATCACTTACACAACTGGGATCATGAAATTAATTATGGCAGGGAACTGGGAGCCAGGACTCCTGGGTTCTGTCCATCATTCCCATTTGCTGTGTGGTGGCAAGCTACCCCATCACCTTTTCCACATGGGGATAACCGGGGCAGGCACAAGGCCCACAGAGTGGGCTGACATAGAGCAGTTTCATTGTAGGCTTAGCACTCTAGACTGAGGGCAATTTCCCTGCCAGCTGAGCTGGTTGGTCTCGGCCACTGGAGGTGGAACTGGCTATTCTCTCCCAAGAAGTTCAGCTGACCCCAAAAAGCCGCATGGTGCCCTGTGCGGGTCTGACAGTGGAGTCCCCATTGCGTAGGCCTGCTCTTGTGTGGTTGGTCCCATGGCAGGGTGGCCTGGAGAGTTGGGTCATGAACCCTCCTGGCCACCTGAGGAATGGAGCAAGACTTCCTCTCAGGTTGCCAAGAGTTGTGGCCTCCTAGTGGTTGGCTGGGATGCAAGCCCACTACTGCTGGTTTCATTCTGTAGCATGAAGCCTGGTGCTGTCAAAGGCTCAGTTCTAGTCCTGCAGGGGATACATGGCAGAGTACAAGAGGCTGTAGTCTACCCCTTTGAACCTCACAAGCCGGAAGATGAAACACATAGCTTGCTATTAGCAACTAATGAGTAGTATCTCTTCTCCTTAAATTGCCTGGTTCCCCCTCATTTTAGGTGCTCCAGTGCCCCCCACGCAGCCATCTGCAGACCTGCACCTCTGCCTATCCAGCAACATGTTCAATCTCTCTGCCCCCAACAAGTGCCTTGGTCCTTGCCAGGAGTCCTGCATCTGCTGGAGTAGCTTCATCCAGTGAGCTGCAACCTGCATCCCTCAGGCAGAATGTGGCTCTGCCCTTAAGGGATGTTGTCCAGTAGCAGGGAAGATGTGTGGAGAGTCTTGCCTGAGCGTTTGCACCTGCCACATGGCCACTGGGGAGACAGAATGCCACAACACCACCTGTGGGGCCCAGGAGAGCTGACAGATGGAGCATGGAGCTGTTGCCCACTTCCTTATGCCTCTTGCCTGGCTTATGGGAACTCTCGCTGCATCACTTTTGACAGGAGCCAGTTTGAATACCAGGGCAGCTGCAGCTACCAGCTGGCAGGGTCCTGTTTGACGGATGTCTTCTCCAGCATGGTCCCTTTCTACATCCAACTCCACACTCATGCTGGCCTGGTCCGGCTGGGCCCTGCCACCAAGTCTCTTGAAACTGGAGCATATGACAAGACTATCTCCCTCAGCCAAGAGCAGCAGGGGCAGCTCTGGTGAGATGTGTGGGGCAGGAAGTAGATATTCCATGGAGGGAGGGGGGAATTGACTTGAGGGTTTTGGGAGAGAATGAAAACAATCTTCCCAGGCAACAAAATGCCCCCAAAAATCTCCCTTTGGATCTTAACATGGACTGTTTTGATCTATGCAAACTCCTTTTTTTGAGCTCCTGTACAAAAAGTAGAGTCTAGTCTGAAACTCATCAAAACAAAAATGATACCAGCCAAAAATCCTAACTTGACTCCAAATCTGAATTTGTGGACAAAAACTGGTTTGGCCAAGTCAGTTTTCCAGGGACTTTTCTCTGAGAACCTGTTTGCTCATAATGTAGAGCAGTTGCCCAACCAGTATGCCATGGCACATAGGTATGCCATTGGGCCTGAGCAGCTGTGCCGTGGAATTTTTTGAAAAATGACTCAGACTTGTGGATTGGCTCATGAATATTCATGAGGTCATGTGGAGACTATCTGGTGGCATTCCTCAAAGTAATTAAAGGTATCAAGGTGCCCTAAGGCAGAGAAAAAGTTGGGAACCACTGATCTAGAAACCACTCCTCACGATAAAGTAGTGCTTGAACTTGTATGTTGCTAGACCCTTTGACTCAGTTACTGTGCAATCTCTGCCTTAATCCAGAACAGATCCCTGTAAACCTACAACTAATCTGGTTGTTCTCCTGGCCTTAACTTATGAGGGAATCACTGATCAACAGGTCTGATCTCTGTAATCCAAACCAGTTTCTCAGTAATCCTTGCATCTAGCTCAGCACAAAGTACTAGGCTGGAATAGATCCTGGTCTTGTTCAAGAAGTCAGGTGAAGTAATCTTATTACCCTGACAACAGTAGACAAGACAAGCTTTCAAACTTCAGAGCTCTTCATTTCTGGAAAAGGCAATCAGAGTTACCTGCCTAGATAAAGGATGTGGCAGATGGATTTTTATTGCCTATTAAATGTCTCACTGTATGTTTAGGTAGATGCTCAGGTTACCTTCTCCAGACCCACACACTGCTGTTCAAACATTGTCTCCCACCAACAGACATTGGTCCAATAAGATTCTAATCCACCTTGGCTTTAAATATACCTATCTCATGGAGATCTCTTTATTGGACCAAACTCTGTGAGTGATCCAGGCTTCTGAACTTAGCCATCAGGATGGCTTCCCCTGCAGGAAAAATCTAAACCTTCACTTCCATTCTGTGAGGCTAGCATCCAGCTGCAGTTCCTGTATCTGTGCCAAAAGCTATTACCGCATGGTGGGAAATGCTACTGTTGGATATTGAGTATAACCCCCTGGGGTTTTAAGGAGCACAGTTCCTTTAAATCTTTGCCCTGTGGGAGAGGGTTTGTGGAGCTGAGGAGGGGGCTGGAGCAGCAGCCGGAGGCCCTATCCCAGCGTGTGTGTGGTCACTCTGGGGGCTTGGAACAGGTGCCCCTGGGGCAAAGGGGCTCTCCTTGCTGTGTTCCCATGCACACCCTTCTCTGGTCAGAGCTGCCTGCAAGGCAGACTCTATCTGGCCATGAGGGTTTTACACTTGGTGGCCTGTACAGGGAACTCTTGCAGTACACAAACCTCTATGTCACATACACTGGGTGCTCCTTCAGAGTGAAAAGAGACCACCTGCTGAAGAAAAAGGAATGGAGAGAAAATTACTAGAAGACCTTTGCCAAGGGGCACAGATCTCAGTAGCCCAGGCTGTGCTGGTGGCTGGGTTCCCAGAAGAGATGGATCCCAATGAAATTAAGGAGAGCCTAGATGCAGTGGGAATACTGGGGAGAGTGAAGGTCCACACTTGTGTTTACAGTCATGAATTGAAGGGCATGATAGCACTATGTACTCATTCCAAAGAAGCAGATCCTGATTAAAGTACCCGAAGAAGTGCAAGTGGGAGGTACTACCTGGACAATTCTGGGGCCAAGACAGTCCTCTGCTAGCTCACCTTTGTTACTGGAGATGGACTCATTAGCTCAGAAGCTACAGAGTCTGATGGCAAAATGAGAAGTGGACACGAGAGGAATTAATATTGGCATTAGGAGGGACTCCAGCACCTGCAGCACCCAACCCAGTGGAGTGGGCAAAAGAGTTGGGGAATGCCCTCAGAGATGTGTTGAAGCCAGTACCTAAAAATGCACCATACAAGTAGTTACCTTGTTTCTCTGGAGTCACACCTTTACCCTCAGGAGAAGATGATTATGAGACCTCTTCAGTGCCCTTTGTCCAAGAGTGGCAATGCTCTGATTCTGAAAAGCGGAAACGGGTGCTTGAGAGTCTGAGGGGACCTGCTATGCAGATTGTCTGAACCCTGAAAGACTCCCAACCAGCTGCCACAGTGCACGATTATTTAGCTGCTCTTGAGATTGTCTATGGCACGACGGATAGCAGCGAAGACCTGTATTATCGGTTTCATCACACCTATCAAGGGTCTCATGAGAGGTTGTCAGATTTCATCAGGAGGCTGGAGGATTTACTGCAGCACGTAGTGCAGAAGGGAAGATTTCCCACTAAGCACATTGATTCTGCTAGGTTACATCAGATCCTTTGGGGAACCCAACAAGATGGGTTGATGCTATGGCGACTGCAGCTGAGGGAGCGGATCCAAAACCCACCTCCATTCCACAATCTCGTTCGAGAGATACGTGAACAAGGGGAGTGATTTATGCAGGCAGATACAGTGGCACCACCAAAGAAGGTAGGGAGTTACACCACCACAGTGCGTGAAGTAACAGAGAAGGTGCCATCAGTAGCAGCATCCCTGAGAGATTTGACCCAAGAAGTGGCCATGCTGAAGGCTTATGCTGCGCCATCTGGAAAAAGGAAAAATAACCAGAGGGGTGATAGCCCAAAAAAGGGGTTCTGTTATAACTGTGGGAGAGATGGACACTATGCATTGGAGGGCCAGAACAGGGCAGACCATGCAAGGGTATCTCGGAGACTGCAGGAAAGCCGTAGGGGGTTTCAGGGAAACGCCAACGGGGCTTGGAGAAGGAGCGATCCGAGACCCTGAAATTCCAAGGCTCCCCCAAAAGAACACAGATCAGGGTTACCCTGATGGGCTAATAGGGCCCCAAGTTGTCTTACCCATCCATATAGAGGGACGTTTGTGTGAGGCATTGCTGGATAGTGGATCACAGGTCACCATACTTTATGAATCTTACTATCAAGAACACTTGCAGCATTTGCCCCTGCATTCCCTGTCTGGCTTAGCAGTCTGGGGAATTGGTGGTGACTCATGCCTTTATCTGGGGTATATCCTGTTAAAGGTCCAGTTTCCAAAGGATGTTGCCAGGACAACCCAGAAAATAGAAACATTGGCATTGATCTGCCCAGATCCAAAGGGAAGAGAATCTGCACCTTTAATCCTAGGGACAAATGCAAACCTATTTCAAAGATTAGCACAGAAGTGTCGAGAGATGGCGGGGAATAACTATCTGCAGGAGTTACCAATGCATGCTTTATGTAAAGCTGCATACTAGTGAGTGGGATGCCCTACATCCCAAGAGGAGACGAAGGCTAAGCCTTTTGGGAAGGATAGTTTCCAGTTTGGGGATTTCCCCATTCCTGCCAAGTGGAAGGACCGGCTGTGTGAGGAGTTAGCCAAAAGGAAGGCTGTTTTCTCTATGCATGAGTGGGATGTTGGTTGTGCTCATGGTGTGGAACACCATATACGAATGCAGGATGGTCGGCCTTTTCGAGAGAGATCAAGATGATTAGCCCCTGCAGATATTGAAGATGTGAGGCAGCACCTACAGAAACTGGCCCAAGCAGGTATTATTGAGAAATCCAGGAGCCCTTAGGCATCACCAATTGTTGTAGTACGAAAGAAAAGTGGCATGGTGCGCATGTGTGTTGATTATCGCACTCTGAACAGGTGAATGATTCCTGACCGATACACAATGTGGATGATGCTTTGGATAGCCTGAATGGCAGTCGCTGGTTCTCAGTACTTGATCTCCGCAAGGATACTATCAAGTACCCATGGCACCAGAGGACCGAGAGAAGACAGTGTTCATCTGCCCCTTGGGATTTTACCAATTTAATTGTATGCCACAAGGAGTATCTGGGGCTCCAGCCACATTTCAGTGACTCATGAAACGGGTTGTAGGGGATATGCACCTATTAGAGTGCCTGGTGTATCTGGATGACATTGTGGTCTTTGGGCGCACTTTAGAAGAACATGAAACTCGGCTGTACAAGGTCCTGGATCGGTTGGAAAAGGCTGGTCTCAAGTTATCCTTAGACAAGTGCATCTTCTGCCAGACATCTGTGCAATATGTAGGACACATTGTATCTGCAGATGGTGTAGCAACAGACCCAGAAAAGGTAAAAGCAGTTACCACCCGGCCAAGGCCCACAACTCTCAAGGAATTACAATCATTTATGGGATTCTGTGGCTATTATCGCAGGTTCATAAAAAATTATTCCCATATTGTGCATGCCCTCACAGAACTCACAAAGGGATACCCTCCCACAAATAAGAAAAAGGGCAGACCACCCCAGCATCGATATTTCAATGTGAGCACACCGTTTGGAAAGCGCTGGACTTCTGAATGTGAAGAAGCTTTCCATAACATCATTCAACAGCTTACTCAAGCACCTGTTTTGGGGTATGCTGATCCCACTCAGCCATATGAGCTCCATGTTAATGCAAGCTACACTGGTTTAGGAGCTGTCCTTTATCAAGAGCATGAAGGCAAACTTCGACCAGTAGCTTTTGCAAGTCAAGGCCTCACATCATCAGAGAGAAACTACCCTGCTCACCAAGTGGAGTTCCTGGCGTTAAAATGGGCTGTGACAGAGAGGTTTCATGATTACCTGTATGGAGCAAAGTTTATTGTAAAGACTGATAATAACCCTTTGACATATATCAAGACAACAGCAAAATTATGTGTAGCAGGACATCGGTGATTAGTGGCACTCTCTGCTTATGATTTCACCCTTCAGTATTGTCCTGGTTGAACATAGATGCAGATGCCTTGTCTCGTAAGCCTCACATTAAAGACTTGTCACCCAATAATTGGATGAATGTGGGTACCCCTGAATTGAGAGCTTTATGCCAACAAGTATCTGTTGTGGAGGACCACTCCATGGCCAATGGGGAACAAGCAATTGACTGCTGGGGGTGCCCCCACAAGCCATACCCGTAGCCTGCTCAAGTTTTAGTAGAGTACAGGATCCTCAACTGCCCAGACTAAAGGATTGGGAGTTGGAACATGCCCAGAGAGCTGATCCATGAATGAAGGATGTCCTTTACGGTTTGGAAAGGGGAAAGGATCCCAAGAGTATTCAGCCGAGTCATCCAGAGGAGGTCCTCTTGCTGAAGGAATGGGATCACTTATTGGTTCAAGGTGGGCGACTTTATCAAGGGAAGAAGCATTCCCCCAGACCTCACCCAAAGCAGTTGGTACTACCACAAAAGTATCGGCAAGGTGTATTGGAGGCCTGCCATGATTGAATGGGTCACCTGGGAGTAGAACGATTAAAGGCCTTAGTTAAGGCAAGATTTTATTGGCCCCGGATGGGACACGACATTGCCCACCATGTACACACTTGTACCCAATGCATCCGACGAAAGACTTTGCCTAAGCAGACAGCCCCTCTTGTCAATAATCACAAGTTCAGCACCCATGGAGCTTGTCTGTCTGGACTTTCTGTCATTAGAGCCTAATCGCTGGGGTACGACAAATATCCTGGTGGTAACCAACCATTTTACTCGTTATGCTCAGGCTTATCCCACAAAAAATCAAAAAGCTTCCACAGTTGCCAAGATCCTGTGGGACAAGTTCTTCGTTCACTATGGGTTGCCTGCAAGATTATACTCAGACGGGATTTCGCGAGTCGATTAATAAAAGAACTTTGCACAATCATGGGGATCAAAAAATCACACACCATCCCTTATCATCCACAAGGGGATCCACTGCCCAAACGATTCAACCGCACACTGCTCAACATGCTGGGAACCCTAGAGCCTCACCAGAAAAAATCCTGGAGCCAGCACGTGGAGCACTTGGTACATGCCTATAACTGCACTCGGCATGAGGCAACTGGCTACACACCATACATGAAGATGTTTGGTCAAGAGGCACGGCTGCCAGTTGACCTCTGTTTTGGAGTGTCTTCTGATGGGGCACTCCCTGAAACATATTTGGAGTACGTGGCTCGCCTAAAAGACCAATTGAAGGAGGCATATTGGATAGCAACACAAGCTTCTGGCCAACAGAATCAAAGGAACAAATTGTGATATGATCAGCAAGTGAGGCAACAGGAACTTCAGATTGGTGATCGGGTGCTGGCCCAAAATCTGGGATTACAGAGAAAGCGCAAAATTGCCGATCGTTGGGAGTCACACCCATATGACATTAAGAAGAAACTGGGAGATCTACCAGTGTATTGGATACGCCTGAAGGAAAGTCGTGTCCACACTAAAACTCTACACCGGAATCACCTGTTACCTTTTGGACAGTTATTGTTTCCCAATGAGGATGATGCCACAGTCTCTGAGGCCCCTGGTCCTGCCAGTTGGACACGGTCCCAGCAACGGAGATATAACAGGACTTTGCAAAAACCCAGCTCCTCAGAGAGTGAGGAAGAACTAGTGTTCAGCCAATGTCCTTTTGGAGAAGTTTCAACCACACCAGATCTTTCCAACATTGCACAAAGAGATGGGGAAGGGGAAGAACCCACAATAAGGGTCCCAGAGGGTTCAGTGGCCGAATCTGTGGAGACCCACCAAGGGCCTGATGAGGAGGAGAACCTGTACCCCATACAGCCACTTTAAATCCAGATGCCCCTGCTTTTACACCTCAAGGATCTGTCACCATGCCCCCATGTTCAGTAGTGCCACAGCAGTCGATGCCTGACAGCCAACTTAGACGTTCCTCCAGGAAGGGGAAGCCCAGGTGTGTGCTGACATATGATCGGTTGGGACAACCCAGTGAAGTAAAAATCTCTGCAGTACCCCGGGGGTGAGTTGCCTCACAGGAAACCTTTTCCACCCTTCAGTGTCCCATGAGTTGGACAATTGCAATACTCCTCACCAATGGGGGCCCTGGATCTCCTGCTGGGAATCCATGGACTGAAACTGCCCACCTTGTTGGGGACACCAAGGATCCTTTTCTTTTGGAGGGAGGCAGAGTGTAACCCCCCTGGGGTTTTAAGGAGTGTGGTTCCTTTAAATCTTTGCCCTGTGGGAGAGGGTTTGTGGAGCTGAGGAGGGGGCTGGAGCAGCAGCCGGAGGCCCTGGGGAAGGAAGCAGAGGAAGAGGCCCTGCCTGAAGCCAGGGAAGACAGAGCCGCTAACCTGGGATGCCAGGCCAGCACCCACAGAAGGACACTGTGCTGAGGAGAGTCGCCCAAGGACAGAGCAGGATCCAGTGACTGGCCAGCTGGAGCTGTGGGGCCGTGAGTGCAGGACCTGGGACTCAGGGAGGAGACTGTAGTTAGTTAAGTGGGGAGGGGGCCACCCTGCTTAGCAGAGAGCGGCAGAAGAGGCATCAGAGGGTTTTCTTTTGCTGGGAAAGTGGTGGCGCTGAAGACTAGGAGTTGCTGGACTGAACACTGGACTGGAACTGTGCTGGGACTCCTCAACTCATGGTGCAGAATGAGGTCATGTCTGCCTCCAGCCTGCTGGATTGTTGGGCCTTGCAGGGCCCTGTGTTACCTGTTACTCTGTTACTGCTGCCCCATCTCCCCTGTTGGTTTCCCCTTTGCACCTCTGC
Organism: Podocnemis expansa; assembly: GCA_007922195.1. NCBI lineage: Eukaryota > Metazoa > Chordata > Testudines > Podocnemididae > Podocnemis > Podocnemis expansa. The sequence goes on from ML682100.1 coordinate 1,085,780, forward strand.
AAATAAACCTTTCCCATTCCCATAACCCCTGCACTATCCCAGTGTGTGTGTGTGTGTGTGTGTAACCTGCAAAGGTGGGCTCAAATGCATTCCCTTGCCCTTCTCCAGTGCCTCACAGAGAAAACCCCTGCAGAAAGCAGCTCGAGAGCCAGGATCCAGCCTGCACAGGACTCACAGTGAAGACTGCTCAGAGTTTCCATCTCACGTTAAACTACCACTCAGCATAAACATAACAATTAACTTTATTAACCAACTAAACAAACCTTATTCTAAGAAACTATAATAAATTTAAACAAAACAGTAAGAAACCCAGGAGTCCCCATGTTCAGGTGGAGTCACCCTTATCTCAATTGCAGTCTTTTAAGTCCTTGAGGCGTGAATGCAGAACAAGAGCAATCCTCATCCTCTCTAGCTGCAGGAATCTTCAGACGAAAGCCATGCTGTCCTCTCTGTCTTCTGTGTAGCCAGCACTACACAATCAAGTCACTGGCCATCCAGCTCTCAGTTCTGCTGCAGACAACTCCCCAGCAAAACAGTCCAAAGCAGAGAGAAAAGAGCCTGCAGTCCACTCCTGCTCAGCTCCTTTCATTCAGTCCCTGAGCACATTGACGCTGCAGCTCTCTTTGTTTGCTCCTTTCCAGGCTGCTCCTGTCAGGCTTCTCCCTGGGCATGCAACTCTAGCATAACAATAAAACTTGTAGAGCGTCCTCAATGTGCCCCCACACCCTCTTACCAGAAGGTTCTGGTTTCTGGGCTGCAAACTCTGCCCAGCAACGTAACCCAGCCATAAGGGATCCCTGAAAGAGATTACTCCTTTTTAGGCACATGGGTTACATGTGCACTCTGGGGGTTTGGAACAGGTGCCCCTGGGGCAAAGGGGCTCGCCTTGCTGTGTTCCCCCACACACCCTTCTCTGGTCAGAGCCACCTGCAAGGCAGACTCTATCTGGCCACAAGGGTGTTACATAGTTAGGGAAGTATTATGCACATCTTTTCTTGACCAGTCATGCTCAGAAGGGGAAATCCTTTTCCTGCAGCTGCAGTGTAGTGCTAAAAAGAGTATCCACCAAATTTTGTTACCCGGTTTTGTTTTTGACATCTAACATGCATGCAAAAACCAGTAACTGCCGCATGGTAGTGCTAAAAACAGTCTTCCACCAAGTTTTGTTCCCCGGTTCTGTTTTTGACATCTATGATGCAAAATGCAGTAAGTGCGGCAAGTTTTGTTACCCGTTTCTGTGTCTAACCAAGCTGTGCCTTCTGTGACAGACAGCCTAGGGAGTGGACATCCACATTGCTAGCATCCAAAAGTGTGACCTTCTCTGTCTCACCTGCACAAATGCTCTGTTCTTTGTCTAATCAAGCTGTGCCTTCTGTGACAGACAGCCTAGGGAGTGTGCCAAGGAATCCAACTTTTGGGAAAGAGTTTCTGTACAGGTGTGGGAACACTTAAATACTAAGATAGACCCCCTCCAGAAAACCAAGCACACTACAGAATCAGACAAAGCTTTCTAAGCAAGCCACTGAAAAGTTAGCTGCCATTGTTTTTGACACCCAGGGTGCTAGCATCCAAAAGTGTGACCTTCTCTGTCATCTGCACAAATGCTCTGTTCTCTGTCTAACCAAGCTGTGCCTTCTGTGACAGACAGCCTAGGGAGTGTGCCAAGGAATCCAACTTTTGGGAAAGAGTTACTGTAGAGGAGTGGGAATAGAATCCTCTAGGTAACAAAGCAAAACACAGTATTACATAAAGCTTTGTGAGTAAAAATTAATTAGATAAAAAATACAATTATACACTTCTATAAAAACCAATTACTGTGTAAAGCCTTATTCCCCCAAAATTATGCATTTCTTGAATACACATTGATCAAACTTTTCCCAGCCTGTGATCGAAAACCTGCACATTGTAATGTTTATAGATGATGTCACACAAGGACGTCAGGGGTATATGAAGAATGTGCATTGACCAGCCATGAATTAAGATGAATGGCCCTGATGAGCTCCTGTAGTGGCTTCCAGTTTATAGTATTCTATCCCCAGTAATCACCATTTTGATGATAGTCTACATGTGACACCATATATCTTGAAGTACAGACAGATTTTTTCTTGTGGAAAGTGACTCCTGTTGTACAGTTATTACTGTTATAGTGCCCATTTTACTGACATAAGTTACATACAGACATTTTTAGAAGCTCGGTCACATTGTCCTTATTCCCAAATTTATGCCTGTTGTGCCATGAATAGATATAGGAAAATATTGACTTCTGTTTATGGAATTATGACAGGAATGCAAAGATGAACAAATGATTCTGATCACAAACAGGGAGGAATTGATCAGGGACTTAGAGATAAATGGCAAGCTACGCAGTAGTGACCATGACATGGTTGAGTTCAGGATGTTGATTAAAGGAAAGAAGCAAAACAAAAACCCTGGACTTCACAAAAGCAGATGTTGGGTCCCTTGGGGAACTGATGTGCAGGATCCCTTGGTAAGCTAATCTTAAGGGGGAACGGAGTCCAAGAAAGTTGGTTATATTTTAAATAAACCCTGCTAAGGGCACATGAAGTTGCCATTACAATTGGGAGAAAGAATAAACATGTGAGGCAGCCAGAATTGCTTAGCAGAGAACTCTGCTGTGAGCTTAAGCATAAAAAGGAAGCTTACAGGAAGTGGAAGCTTGGTCAGATGACCAAGGAGGCATATAAAGATATTTCTAGGGACTGCAGAGATAAAATTGGAAAGGACAAAAGACAAATGAGGCTGTGTCTAGCAAGGGATATAAAAGATAACAAGAAGGGGTTCTACGAGTATTTTATTAACAAGAAGAGGCTCAGGGATGGTGTATGCCCACTGCTGAATAGGGCAGGCATCCTTGTGACAGTGTGTGAGGAAGAAGCTGAAGTGCTCAGTGCATTTAGTGCTTCAGTTTTCACAGGCAAGGTCAGCTCACAGACCACTACCATGGGTGTGGCAGATGGGAGAGAAGAAGACAGGCCCTTGGTGACGGAAGGTCAGGTTAGGGACTGCTTAAAGAAGCTGGATGTGGAGAAGTCCATGGGGCTGGACAAACTGCATCCCAGGGTGCTAAGGGAATTGTCTGCTGAGATAGCAGCACCGCTAGCCGTTATCTTTCTAAGCTCATGGCGAAGGGGGGAGTTGCCAGAGTATTGGAAAAAAGCAAATGTAATGCCTATTTTAAAGAAATGGAAAAAGTAGGATCAAGGGAATTACAGAACTGTCAGCCTTGCGTCAATCCCTGGAAAAGTTATGGATCGGATTCTGAAAGAATCCATCCACAAACAGAGGAAACTAAAGTGAACAGGAACAGTCAGCATGGATTTAACAAGGGTAAATCATGCCTGACCAATCTCGTCTCCTTCTATGATCATAAGACTGGTTTTCTGGATGCAGGAAGAACAGTTGATGTGATATATCTTCGTTTTAGAAAGGCTTTTTATACAGTTTCCCACAGCATTCTCATTGCCAAATTAAGGAAGTATGGGTCTGATAGGTGGATTATAAAGTGGCTATAAAAATGGCTAGATCAACAGTTTCAGCGTGTAGGAATCAATGGTTCCACGTCTATCTGGCAAACAGTCACGAGTGCTGTTCGCCAGGGGTCGGTCTTGGGGCCGGTTCTGTTCAATGTTTTCATCAATGATCTCTATGATGGAATAGACTGCATTCGCAGGAATTTTGCGGATAACACCAAGCAGGGGGGGAACAGTAGATACGTTTGAGGTCAAGGACACGATTCAGGGAGACCCAGATCAATTTGAACAGTGGGCCAATTGAAATCTTATGAGGTTCTATAAGGACAAGTGTAAAATTTTTCACTTTGGATTGAAAAACCCCATGCACTGCTACTGCCTGGGGAACATTCCGCTAAGTAGCAGCAGTGTAGAAAAGGACCTGGGAGTCATGGTGGATGTGAAACTACAGATGAGTCAGCAGTGTGTTCTCGCTGCCAAAAATGCCAATGGCATACTGGGCTGCATCAAAAGAAGTTTTACCAGCAGATCAAGGGATGTGATCATTCCGCCCCAATTCTGCACTGGTGAGGCCACATCTAGAATACCATGTTCATTTTTGGGCTCCCCACTAGTAAAAGGACAGGGACATACTAGAGAGAGTCCAGTGGAGGGCAACCACAAAGATTATGGGGATGGAGCACAAGCCGTATGAGGAAAGACTGAAAGCATTAGCCTTAGGTAGTCTGCAGAAGAGAAGATTCAGGTGGTATTTGTTACCAACCTTCAACTAGTTGAAGGGATGCTCCAAGGAAGATGGAGCTCGACTGTTCTTCGGAATAACAAAGGACAGAACGAGGAGCAATGGTCGAAAGTTGTGGTTACTGAGGACGAGGCTGTATATTTAAAAAAAATTTTTTAATAGGACAGTGGTGACGCCTTGGAATTAGCTGCCGAGGGAGGTGGTGAAATCTCCATCTTTGGACGTGTTTGAGGCCCGGCTCTCAAAAACCATGCCTGGGATGGTTTAGTGGGAGAGGTCCTGCCTCTGGCAGGGGGTTGGACTAGATGACCTATGAGGTCCCTTCCAAACCTATGATTCTATGACTCTATGATTGTCTGTATTGATCTGTGCTTAAGTGAAAAGTCAATGGAAAATGAGGAAATTTGAACAAGAAACGAGTCACCCCTATGTAACTGAATTTGTAGCATACATGTCTGTAGGCGGTGCACAATGCCCACCTAAACATCCTGGGGGCTGGTGGAATCCAAAGCCTACACCTGCTATGGCTGCCTACAAAGTCCTTGACCCATGTGGCAGAGGACATTCCCCATCCTGATTCCCAGACCCAGACAATGGACCTGCCAATCTATTCCCCTGATCTAAATGCCTCAACCTGTGCAAGATGCCTTGCTTCACTTTATCCAATAAACACATAGACACACAATACTTATCAATACCACACAGATATTGCTCGTTATTAAACCAGTACAGCCTGTGCAGCAGGAGAGGGAGAGGATTTAAAATTGCCTCTTCTCTCTGCTCGCTGTGTGCGATGGCTGCTTTATTAGCCCCCAAATAAGTGTCCTTTCGATACACTGTGAGGAGGGGGAGACACAAAAAGCACCACTGGTTTGAACCATAATCTTTTATTGAGACAAATTCAAAGAAAAAATTTGTCCTCCATTACTCTCTTTGGAACAATAACACAGAAAATAGACAGATAAAGGAATAAAGAACACAACAAAAGTGGCTCAGTTAACAGTGTAGTTTTGTTCCCAGCCACACAAATACCACAGTAAAAGCATGGTAAATTAGATCCATGCACTCAAGTCAAACATACAGGGACAGTGCACTGCTGTCCACAAATATGGTGATGAGTCCGGGAGGGAAGAGTATTGTTATTTTTGATCAAACTGCTTGTGGCTGATTCTGAGAATACCAAAACAAGAATCAGCTTCATACTTCTTAACATCTTTTCTCTTCAACATACAAGAATATTGATACGGAACATCACCATATTAATTTTTTCTGCTTGTATTTTAGAAAAAAAATCATGTGATACACACAAATAGACATGTAACAATTCTTCAAATCATGTGCCCTATGAACAGGCATTGCACTTGTACGATGTCCTCTCATCAGACAATGGTTCTTCACTTAGGCTGTGTTCTCACACAGCCAGTTATTTCTATATGGTTGTTTCGCAACAACCGTATATCAAAATAATGCTTATTTCGAAACACCTTATTTCAAATTAACAAAAATGTTAATTCGAAATAAGGGAAAAGGTGGGAAACGAAATAGCAGGTTCAAACTGTGAACTTGCT